>OX244267.1:8939206-9456706 GCA_945867215.1 Epinotia demarniana
TATTATGTAATGAAATTACAAAAAAAGATTTTTTTTAGGCGTGAAAATGATCATAAAAAAAAAATTGCATTCCCACGTGTGGCACATCAATGGATAGGCCTTCCAAAATAAATATAAGGTTTCTAAGCAAATTTTTTGATTAAGTGAATAGAGTCGGAGATAATCGCCCCGAAAGTCACTAACATTGTGTCCCCCTCCCCTCTAACTTTTGAACCGTGTATTTCAAAAATATGAAAAAAATCATGCAAATTGTTTTGAACAAGATCGGTTCAAAGGTTTTCGAGATATTTCTAAAAAACCGTCTTACTTAAAGAAAAGGATGTAAGTGCCATATGATTTCAGTAAGGATACGACCTTTTTAATAGGCACGGAACCCTTGTTGTGCGTGGTCCGACACGCACTTGGCCGCTTTTTTATTTATAATCTAATTTTTGTTTTCTTTTATTGCCAGAGTTTATATTTTTTTATTGTTGTGTTGGTAGATAAGTTTTAGTATTAACCTTTTACTACTACTAACACTAGAATTAAGTTTTTCATACGGTTTTTACTAACAACTATGGACATGTTCTGAAATGAATAAATTTAATTGGTAGTTATAAAAATATTAATTCCATTTGAAATGAAATGAAATCAATCACACAACGTGAGACAACTTGGAAGCATGCTTTGCACTTTGACATTTGAATTTAAATTCTATTGAATAGTCAAATGTCTCGCATGTTATTCCAATTAGAATGAATGAAGATCCGTATAATAACCAATTACTAATGTTCGCAAAAACAACGGCTCGACGAGCGACATTTTACATCTAAATTGGAGAGCAATTTGCTCGGCCCCTTCGCCAATGACAATTTCGTAATTAGCTCAAGACTTATTTATTTCCTACATGTGTTTTATGCTGAATGGAAGAAACCCCCGCAGTCCACTGAATTACTTTAATCACTTGAATTGTATTGTATGTGCATGTTAATAATAATCACAACATAAAAATGCGTGAATACGATAGCATGATTATGAAATGAACTTTAAAACGCCAAAAAAATGTACGCAATACGATTAAATAAATGTGAAATTATGAACAACTAGCTTCCACCCGCGACTTGGTCTGCGTGAACCCGGGACTATCATAAGTATATGTATTTATATATTTTAAATCAGGCTATTTAAACTATCTTTGTGCAAAATTTCATGTAAACCGGTTGAGCCGTTTAAGCGTGATTGATTGACAAGCATCTAAACATCCAAAAATCCGTTGGTCATTAGAGTAGCATATTTTACAACTCTTATTTATATTTTCTAAGTGACTTAGCAAAAAGGCATGATAAAATGTACCTAACCTAGAAATAAAAATACGCATAAGTAGTGAATACACATAGGTTTAACGAATAATTTAGGAATGCAGAAGACGTTATTTTGGTACACCTGTCATATGGCAAGTATGAATTTAATATGGTATCAAGAATAGAAAAAATATTAACACAGCCCACCTTGTAAACATAATGACAACTGAATAACGCAAAATAGTCGGGAAATATTAAATTATTGATTATCACATTTATCACTGCTTACATCCAATGTGCAGCTACCCTGAATGTTCAAATGACCACGTATTTACAAACGCCCTTACAATAACATAAATAATTCACGCCACCAAACACGTTCTGGTAATATGTTCGGTCTATTTCTAACATATTCTTGGACAAATGCGGTTATGAGCATCATTGACGAGTGATATTAGTTTTTTATACATACTGTTTACTTTTCTTGTCCATACAAATTCAAAGTTTAAAGCATCCTGAATATTTTCTAAATGTCTTTCTTTCAAGTAAATCAAATAAAAAGTATGTATTTACGATCTCGAGTTAATACGGTAGAAAGGATTTCAACTATTTTCGGTAAAGATTTTCGGTCAACCAGGAGAAGGTGGTCGACGTGTGATAAAATGAATAGAGGTACAAATTTTCTACCCTCAAGTACATAGTTGCTGGAAAATTCTAATAGAAAATATTTTCAGTAATTAGTCAGTAATAGTAGGTTAAAGTAAATGCAACTTTGACCCGATTGCAGGCGTTGGAGTCACGCAACTGCGGCCGCCCTGCGTGCCGCCAGCGCACGACATGTGGCACCACCTATACACTCTGCTAATACACATGAGCAATATCGGTTAATCGCTTTGAGAAATTAGAAAATTGAATTGTATTGCATGCGACATATACATATGTATTCCTCGTAGGTACATTGACAAGTTGACATGTATTACCGGGAGCGTAAAAGCTGTTTTTTTCGCTTTCATTGATCTTGAGCTTTTATACTGTGTCGGTGGTATACAAGCGTATGGTAGCCTGATGGTAGTCGATTTCCGCAGCCTATAGACGCCTGCGACTCACACCGGACTATAGTAACGAATCACAAAGGGAGACCACCTTATTGAGAAAAACACCACATTAAATAAATAATACGTCACGAGGTTTAGTTAAATACTTATTCTTCTTTGGGAAATTGTTACTACTATAGGGATTATAAGGTTGTTTGTAATAGTTACAAGGGTGAAGCCACGCAGACAGCTAATGTTTATTAAAATTACAGGCAAGGGGTTCGTTGACATCTGTACAACGTCTTGTCACTCATATGAAAACTTATTAGCTAGTTTTACTTTTCTATTCATAATTTAGTTTAAACGTCAAATAGAACCAAGATAATTACATGTCACATTATCTCGTCAAAAAATAAACGAAACGCTTTAACGACAACACGAATTTTATTGAAATAATAAGGGAAACTCAAGCTAGGCTAGGGAAACTCAGGCGGGCCAAACAATGGTCCTTCGAACAGGATTGACATAGCCTATTACATATAACTCTCGCCATTACTAACTGATGAATTTTGCGATGACTAATTTTCTTAACCGTAAACAATCGTATTTCGATGCGAGTGGGTTCAGCGTGTACTTACTAGAAGTATCACAGCGCGCTTTACAGTTTAATTTAAAGTTTTGTTGATTATATTACGAATGAAACAAAGTTGCGAAGTTAACTTGTTTATTTTATAAACAGTTACCGTATCGTAAATACGTCATGTCAGTTAACAAGGATGCATTAAATTCCACACTCCATTTTCCTATTCCAGAATGTCTGTAGTCAGTTAGCAATAATTGAAACGTCTCGAATAAAAGCGTGCGTATTGCCGTTAATAGGCCAATGAGCCACGTGGCCTTTACCGACATCTGCTGCGTGAGAAACTTGAAAAAGCCATGACTATTCGATTGTTCTTCCCTTCGTAGGTGGCCAAATGCCAACGCGTGCCACAGTTTCTTAAAAATTGTAGTATAGGGCGACTTTTTATAACCGTTTGAAAACCGCGTTTCAATGAACTAAAGGCCGCGAATGTACCTATAGCAAAAATGTGTAAATACGTGTTTCACTGCATCACTACATAGTATAAAACAAAGTCACTTTCTGCTGTCTGTCGGTCCCTATGTATGCTTAGATCTTTAAAACTACGCAACGGATTTTGATGCGTGTTTTTAAATAGAGAGTCATTCGAGAGGAAGGTTTATATGTATGTTTAATAAAAATTGCAAACGCTAGCTACGATATGGATCAACTACAGTATTGCATGTACACCTTATAAAAGTCTACCTACAAAAAAGTCCGGAAAGGTATATGCCTATCTCTTAGGGATAACCCACAATAACCATTTTTTATCCTTTACCTTTTACGAGAAATAATGGCTTATTTACGGAGTGGTTTTAAGCAATACAGCATTAAGAACCATAAATACATTGTGCATTTAATATACATCAATGTGGCCCCTTACAGCATGTAATTTGAATGAATATATTCGAACATATTAAAGATGTAAAATGCAGGGACATAGCGGCAGCGGTCAGCATTACACCCGTGCGAAGCCGGGGCGGGTCGCTTGTCTTCAATAAAATGTAAGATACAAAACACTTATATTAAAAGTCATGTAAACGGTTGTATTTTTCGATTCTAAACGTTCTATTTTCAGGTTTCCAGATATTTTATTAATATTATCCTCCTGAGACCCCTCGTACTAAATTTAGAACAAATTTCTAAATTGACTTTGTACTTTTCCAGAATGTCAAAAAGTTCATAATTAAATACCACTAAAGCGTACCGTGGGTCTCAGGAGGCTAGATTTATCAGCCGAATATTAGCCATAAAATGGTCATGTGTGTTATAAGAAAATAGGCCACTGTACCGTAAATTTCACCCAACGGTAGTTGGTTCGAAATAGACAATCAAACCACGATAATAGTGTATTTTTACACGTGGCACGTTGATTTTTATACATTTATGTACCGGGAAAAAAACTCGTATTCTGAATTTTGGATTAGCTTCCCTTGATCTGATTGCCGTCCCACTCTCCGCTCATATTTATCGCACCTCTTCCGCATGATCGCTCCCCACAACCCTGGTTCCACTCCAAGCCACATAATTATCTTTCATCTCTCACTTCTAGAGACTCCACTTTTTATGGTATAATTTGGCTCCTCCGTGTTGCCGCAAGATAAGAAAATATATCTAAAAGTATAATAAAATAAATTTAAGAGCAATCTGAGCCAGGAAATTAAAGCAACTGAAAATATTCGCGTCCCATCCGCCCCCTCAATCCATTGGTACATGATTTTACGTCAGTTCAGGCGAATCTCTAATCCTCCTTATAAAATACATTATATAGATGAGCCACAGCTAAGTTGTTTAAGGTGGTCGATATAAATTTAATATCCGCGTAGGATTTTGTTCGTAGCCGCTGGCGAGTGGTTGGGATCTCGTGTAAACACAGCCGGCGTGGAGCCACGCCGTCACGACCGGCTCCTGCCACTTTCGTATTAAAATATTTTTCATAATGTACTAGTAGTAACCTTGGAGTTGCCCGCCGTTGAGGGGACTAATAACTAACGAAAAATAACGTAATATTCATTATCATTTTATTTTTCTTCTAGAGGGAGCCATTGAAAAAAAAAACTGTCCCTCCTAGCGGTGAAAGTTAAGGACAGACTTCACAGATGCATGTTGTATGCCTAAATAGAAGAATAAAGAACTATGACTTTGACGAAAGCATTAATACGAAATAAAAGTTTATTCGCAGTACCTAAGCAGTCCTTGGGACGCAGTAAGTTTGGCCTTTTTTGTTATGAACAACTAACTTGATGGGAAGTGACGATAAGGTCAAAGAGTTCTTCATCCACAAAAAGCCGAGTTTAAACTTAATGCCCTTATTTATAAACCTCCATCAAACCTATTTTTGTTAGTAAGAAAAAGAAATTACAAGTTTTACTTATATATCTGTAACTATATGACCCATGTAACGCTAGTGTTGTGGCCCGACTCGGCGCATGAAGCGCGCGTGCACCGTTTTCAGTCAAAAACAACGCGGCCATGACTGCGATAGAGTGTTGCCGCGGTTAGCGACCGCCGTCTAACTGGCGGACTAGCGGAGCTGTGGACTCTACTAACTTTGTCCATTTTACATCAACCCTAGGGTTGACTAGTCACAAAGTGGCAATTACCGCTCGCTATGCTGACAGCATATTTAACTTTTTAGCTAGCAAGCCTAAAAATTTAAAATTTGTAGACACTATGGACGGTAATAAAGAAAGCTCCAGTTAACATTTTCCTAGAAATTGCCTCCGACTGCGATCTGAAACGTAACTATCTATCACCATCATCATCATTATATCAGCCTAAATACATCTATTGCTGGATATAGGCCTCCCCCAAAGAGTGACAAAGTGATCAGTCTTGCTCCACCCGCATCCTGCGGACTCCCGCGACCTACTTTATAATAATAATAAATATAATAATGTTTTGTGTATTTCTTACAGCTGGATGCATTGCCAAGTCATGCTTCATATAGATAACTAAAGTGCCGAAACAATTACCCTAAATACTAACATATATGTAGGTCACCATAGGTAGTCATAAATTAATCCTATTTAAGTTTCTGTTATAATTAATTAATACTAATGCAAAACAAGGAAACTTACAAGATTGTCAAGTTCAAAAAGTGGTTGCAATAAACAATGCACCGGTATTTGTTATTTCTTAATTCACTTGGGATTTTTAAAAGCTATGAGGATTAGGAGGCTTCAGTGTTTCTTTGTTCCCGCGCGGCGGGGGCGTGGCGGGAAAAGTTGCACATTATTTACGATGGCCACGAACCCGATGCACCGATAAGGCGCGTCGCAGTCACCGCGTCACGATCTCCGCTATCTCCAGATAGATATTGACTCTATAATAATACTATTAAATACAACTCTGTTACACACAATGTTTGTACCCAGGATCCAATACGTACCAGCGGATCGATTCGAGACACGCCACGACGCAACGCGTTCAATGTTGATCTCAATGTGTTTTCCACGCTCTGCCCCCAGCACACAGCATGGACCTTGGTGCGCCGACTGGCTTCTTTGTTATTCGCGTGCGGAGGCAGTATTAAAATAAATAAAATACATAAAACACGTGATGCCCCAGGGATATATCACATTTTGCTGGAAGAATATGAACCCTGAAATATTGCAACTTAAACGAAAACTATTAGCAAAGGAACAATAAACAAACTTAACACTTCTTAACGAAACATAATGGGTTGAGCGTATAACTTGTCCATTAGAGTGGTCCTAAGGCTGTGAGCCTTTTAAGAAAATACCTACAGAGAGGTCGCTACTGGTGGCGGCGAATGTGATTGAAAGATACGCCTCTCCGGTCACTGTCCTCGTAGCTCAGTGGTAAGAGCACTCTACCGGAAATAGATGAGTCACAGGTTTGAGTCCTGTCCAGAGCCAGAGACAACAATGGTTTATTTTTCCACTATATTCGTTCTCTCTGTACCTTGTTGGTTAAAACAAACTTTTAACGTTTGAAGCAATACGTACCAAAGTACCTATCGAGTAAAGATAAAAGACTTCGTCTTATCCTAGATTATTTCATTGATGGTTTCAACCGTGCATAGGTACTGTTACGTATAGGTTTTTTTAGGGTTCCGTAGTCGACTAGGAACCCTTTATAGTTTCGCTTTGTCTGTCCTTCCGTCCGCGGATAATCTCAGTAACCGTTAGCACTAGAAAGCTGAAATTTGGTACTAATATGTATACCAATCACGCCGACAAAGTGGTAAAATAAAAAGTGTTTTTTTTTATTAGGGTACCTCCCGTATACGTAACGTGGGGAGTGTTTTTTTTTTCATTTCAACCCTAACGTGTCATATATTGTTGGATAGGTATTTAAAAATGAATAGGAGTTTGCCCAAATAATTTTTTGATAATGTCAATATTTTCGGAGATAAACGCTCCAGAAGTAAAAAAAAATGTGTCCCCCAGGTCCCCCTCTCTAACTTTTGAACCATAACTTTTATAAATACAACTTTATAAAAACTTTCTAGGAATATTATTTTGAACTTGATAGGTTGAGTAGTTTTTCAAAAAAAATACAAAATAATTTCTGAAGTTTTGCCTTTTTGTCCCCAAATTCGCGTATGTACTCCACTGCTGCCCCTTTTGGAAACATCAAAATTTTCTTTCACCAATAGACGATTTAGTCAAAATTAGTTTAGAAATGATTTTAAATATTCAACTCAATGAATCATCTTGGTTACAAGCATCCCTCCCAATTCGTTTTGGCGGCTTAGGAATACGCAAAATCTCGAGTGTTGCTTCCCCAGCTTTTTTGTCGTCCACCCATAGCACGTCACGTCTCATAGGCAATATCCTAAGGGCTTTGCCCACAGACTATGAGACTGCGGGCTTGGAGGATGCCAAGAATGCTTTTAAAATTGCTTGCCCGGGTAAAGATTTTCCAGACAACCCAAAATCTCAAAGGAGCTGGGACGATATTTATTGCGATTTAACTTTCAAATCGATTCTGAGCCGTAGTTCAGGTCCAGAACGCGCGAGGCTTTTGGCGGTTGGAGCCAGAGAGGCTGGTCACTGGCTGCATGCCCATCCTTCACCAAATACCGGTACCTTTCTGGATCCGACCTCCCTTCGTCTGGCGACTGGTCTACGGCTTGGGGTCACAGTATGCACTCCACACATATGCCCTTGTGGCACAGACGTGGACCGACTGGGTCACCACGGACTATGTAAGTGCAGGCCGCTTTGCAAGACATGCGACTCTTAATGACATAATCCGCGGTCTCTTGCCACCATCAATGTGCCTGCTCTTCTTGAGCCGCCTGGCATTGTCAGAGATGATGGCAAAAGACCTGATGGAGTGTCTCTGGTTCCGTGGAGTTTGGGACGGATGCTTGTGTGGGACGCTACCTGTGTAGACACACTGGCACCATCCCACCTCCAACGGACTACTTCTAAAGCGGGTGCAGCGGCGGAAAGTGCCGAAAATCTGAAACGCATTAAATATAGAGGCCTCGGCAGAGAGTACAACTTTGTACCTTTTGGCGTCGAGACCCTCGGTCCATGGGGTCCCAGTGCGCAAAAGTTATTTGCGGAAATCGCGAAACGTCTGGTTGACGTAACTTGTGACCGAAGAGCTGGCGGTTTTCTCGCGCAACGCATCAGCATTGCAATTCAGCGAGGAAATGCCGCCAGCATCCTCGGTACAATGCCTCGAGGGCCTTTTTTAGATTTAACTTAGCTTTAATTTAATTTAGTTAATGTTATAGTTATCATCTTGTATATACTTTAGAAAATAAATATTTATATTGCAATTTGTTATCAATTTCTGAACTAAGTTTGTAATGTAACCGAATAATCAGGTGTTTATTGCACCTATAATTTCTACAAAATCACAGTGAAAATCAGTTCACGCAATAAAGAATTATCCCATAAAAATCATCTTCGATACTTTAAGCTCGCGCGCAATAGTTTACTTAATTTGCCGATAGATGTCGCTGTACGCGGAACGCTCACATTGTACATGGCGCTGTTAAGATTTTTCCTGATTTAATGGGGTCGGAGCAGGTGCGCCCATACATTAGGTCGAAAGTTTGTCGTGCTCGAATTGTCTTAGTTGTCTTTGGTCGTTCGTTGTCTAATAATAAATTTGCTAAGTATTGCTTGTATTGTGTCATTTGTGTCTGTCTATAATACATGGTCGGTTCATAATTCTAATGTAAGGGAAAATTGGCTTCGTAGTGTGTAAGTAGAGATGCGCAAAACGCTTCACTGAAATGAAAATATTGTTTCATATCTTTTGTCTTAATAATAATAATAATAAATAAATAATAAATAAATATAAGGGGACAATCTTACACAAATCGAGCCAGTCCCATAGTAAGCTCAATAAGGCTTGTGTTATGGGTACTAGACGATGATATATATAATAGATAGAAATACTTAAATACGTAGAATAGAAAACATCCATGACTCAGAAACAAATATTCATGCTCATCACACAAACATTTGCCCTTACCGGGATTCGAACCCAGGACCTTCAGCTTCGTAGGCAGCGTCACTACCCACTAGGCTAACCGGTCGTCTTAAGTGGGGAGTTGGGGACACTTACTGTGACGGACGGAAAACTACGGAACCCTACACTGAGCGTGGCCCGACACGCTCTTGGCCGGTTTTTAAATCAAGATTCTGATCAATCAAGGTCTGCCTGGTGCAATGGTAAATATGAGTCCTTATGGGCATAAATTTTTATAGTCCTATTTACTTGTCGCATAACAACTTTTCGCCTAGTAACGTTTAAAAAGGTTGTATATTTTTTTCCGCCTATATCGGTACGCATAATATTGATTGTCTTTTTTACTGTTCGTTCGTTGGACATCTAACCATCGAAAACATTTGCATAATTTTACATTTCTAATATTAGATCGTAGGTAATATTACTAATGATGTTTGGATTACAAATCATAATTATGTGATGTGAATAAGAATAGGAACAAGGATACGAACGAAACTACCCGCAAATAATGGGATTTTTATATTTAATTACTATTAAAATGTGGAGGGGTTCCCAGAAACCAATACAATAAAAGTCAAATTTTTGCAAATTATTTAGTTACATTACTTCTAATTCTTTACTACTTCAATATTTTTTCCGAGGTTGAAAAACGTCACACTCATAATTTATTGTAAGAGATGAGGACACGAAACTATGACAAGTGTATTTTCAGTTACAGTTAATTTAGTTTCAGTTTATTATTTAATTCATTAACTATTTTCATTGTGTTTGAATGTTACATAATAATAAATAAAACATAATTAGTAACAAAAGAATAGTAAAACATTTAAACTACAACAAGATATTCCATTACAGTATGTCCAATAATAAAAATAGCAATACCACGAAAATGTTAAAAATATTAATAGTTCTCAAAAATCGCTCGCCAGGGCTCGCATAGCAACCCCGGCGACACGCGTTTTAAGACCCTTCTTATACAACGGTTGCATGAAATACTATTGTGCTACCGTTTTGCGTATATTATAAAAATGCTCATGGCATCATTAACACAACCATAAACCAAACATTTTCTTGACCATTTCTTTTTACACTAAGGAAAATTGTTACCCATGTCCATTCTTCTGGAACTTATTTGCAAGGCAGAGCGTGAGATTTAGAGGGAAATCATGGCTTAATTCTGATATCCATCGGCCATTAATTTTATAGCTCTTTCATTAAGGAATAACTTCATCACGGATGCTTAACTGACTAGAAGTATCCTGTAAATTACAAAATTTGGGATTGTTGTTGGTTAAATATCAATTTAAGAATTAATGTAGAATGTTAGATTCCTACGGTTACCGTTGTTTTGCCGACAAAATGATTTTGTGGGGAATGTTTCTGGCAGAAAATGTATCTTATAATTTTATTTCACACAACCATCATCATGCAGCAAAATTCATTTCATATAATTCAAAGTTCAGTTATAATTATTCCATAGAACTTTTTGTGGAATGTTGTATAACAGACATTAATCTCACATAATAATCACTTCGATTGCGTAGGGAACCGTGCCTCTAAGTTCAAATTTGGCTTGTCGTACTTTTCTTTTTATTTCATTTTATTTTTTTATTTTTTTCAAATCGACCTAGTCCCATAGTAAGCTCAGTAAGGCTTGTGTTATGGGTACTAGACGACCCATAACACAAGCCAAGGCCAAGTTTCTAATATGATTAAGTAAAGGCCTCCACCCACCGGACGCGTGTTGTGCGCGGCGCGTGTGCTGCGCGGCACACGCGCAAGTTGTAAAGCATTGAAACTACACTTCAAACACACATCGAACGCGATACACGCGCGGCACACGCGCAGCACCCGTGCAGAACCCGCGCGGCACACGCGCAGTACCCGCGCAGCACCCGCGAGGCACACGCGCAGCACCCGCGCAGCTGCAGCGCAGCACCCGCGCGGCACACGCGCAGCACCCGGCTTGGCTTAAGTCTGGTAGATGCCGAATTAGCAATCGTGAAATGTGGTTTGAATTGTTGGCTATATTCAACCATCGAGCAGGTTCCTAGCACGCGACGCGAGCGCGTGGAATACAATGAAAAACGATTAGAGTGGTGAAAGAGATGAACCGATCTGTGGCCAAGCTATAACTTCTTACAATCATCATCATCATCATGTCAGCCGAAAGACGGCCACTGCTGGACATAGGGTGCCAAAGTGACCGATCCCGCGCCACCAGCATCCAGCGGACTCCCGCAAATTTTACCAGGTCATCAGTCCACCTTGTCGGGGACCTACCAACGCAGCGCCTTCCGGTACGTGATCGCCACTCGAGAACCTTTCCGCCCCAACGGCCATCGGTTCTACGTGCTATGTGCCCCGCCCACTGCCACTTAAGTTTAGTTATCTGAAGGGGTTATATCGGTTACCTTGGTTCTGCTGCGGATAGCCTCATTTCTGATGCGATCACCCACTGCAGAAACTACCTCTCTCCTCCATTGCCCTTTGGGTGAATTCTTACAATAACAGGTATTTATAAGTCTCATTTTGTCTCTTCCAAGTTCCAACATCCGTGTCGGCACAGGCTCGGAGGCGCATCGCTTGCGTGTGCGCAGTCTGCGCCAAATTAGCGCGCAGCCGCACCGAGGACGCTGGAGTCGCAGATAATGATGAAAAATGGCAACAAAATCACATAAAACAATTATTGTATCTTCGACTAACTTATACAGATTAGTTTGGTGTTAGGTATAACAAAAATTTAAATATATTACCGAATAAAGTTGTTTAATAATAAAACTGTCCTACGCTCTACATGCTGTCCCTCGGCTATGCGATATGAAAGGACTTATTATTTATTATCAAATATATGATATTTACTGTATGAAGACATGATTCGATATTTTTAACTCGGAAAAATGCATTCAAAGACTGTAAAATAATCCTTGCCTATTTCTTTAGTAAATAATTGAGTCTCTAGTACGAGAGATTTTGGAAAATACTACTTTTTCCGCCCTAACATTTTTATAGGTACTCATTCGCGGCCATGGGAGTGACCAGAAATGGCTTCGCGACAACTGCACCAAGTATCGTGTAACTCAAGAGATAATTCACGGATTACTATAAAAAAATACCCAAAGCCCTACAGGTGTGGCTATAATATTTGAAGAGTTCCTTGGTTCCTTCAGGACCCCATTCCAGGACAGACTCCCAGACTGGATCCTGACCAGATGACAATTCTACTTCACTACTTCTACATTTTAACTTAAAATCACTGTTCTTTCTTTATTGCTTTGATTATTCTATTAAAATCCTAAAAATTAAATTGGTTAGTTATATCATTCATATTTATGTAAAATAAAGCAGGTCGTCAACTGCACTTCTGGATCCCAAGATAAAGGCTTTGCCTAGTTTGCGTTCCCCAGGTACTGATTTTAGGTGTTAAAATGTATTTCTGGTCAATAAACGAATTTATTGTTATTAAGTAAAGCAGTTAAATTCTACTTCGCCAAATGGTGTTTCTCAAGAGATAATGCACGAGTTACTATACAAATTTCCCAAAGCCCTACAGGTGTGCCTGTAACATTTGAAGATTTCTCGCGATTCTTTTAGGACTCCATCATCAGATCCTGACTAGATAACATTTCTACTTCACTAAATAGTGCTTTTCTAAAGCAAATACACGAATTACTATGCAAAATACCCAAATTTCTATATTCACTTTGGAAGTCCCTTACAAGAAAAAAAAGTTTTTTTTTTCTAATGGGTTTCAAAATTATGGAGTTCTGAGAGAACAACAATAAATAATAATAATAAACAATACTTTAAAATTCCCAGTTGTTTGACTTTTTTATATGCACTATTTGTATTACCCAGCTTGACGCCAAATTTCAACTTTCTAGGTTATCCGGAAGTGGGTTGGATTTTTGATCAATCCGTCAGCTAATAAGTCACTTAAGAAATGCCGATTTTTAAAACGTTAATGTCTCAATAACCGCTTTACATGTATTCATGAAATTCGGGTTCTTATGAATTAAGGGGTTTTAATATACTAAATGTCATGCATGGTTCTATATTAAATAAATTTGGAGTTATTAAGGAGTCAAAAGTGGCTCCAAATGGTTTAGTAATATAACACACGGCTGCTGCGTCGCCAGTTTCTTTTGGCGACACGCTGACGCGTTAGATATTAGATGAAGAGATATTCTTCGAAAAGCAAACTTTCATACAAATTCTGTTGGAAAGTACTAAGATGACGATAATAATGAATTTAAAAGTAAAACTAACACTGTTAAATAGGCATTACTAGGTAAACGAGTAGTAGTCGAACAAATTAAAAAAAAAATGTACATAAGTTTTATAAACTGGAGAAGACACGAACTAAAGAAGAATCAAGACATTGAACATTATTTATATGAAGTTGTTGTTGTGTCAAACCGGTATTAAAATAATGTGAATCATGCCAAATTATGCAAAAATAAAATTATGCCACCATTAATAGTTACTGAATTGAAAAAAAATAACGGGTAAATCTCGGCGACACAACCGCAACTAGTTGGTGTTTGCTGGCGCGCAATGTAATAGACAGACGGTCAACTACGGAACCCTGCACTGCGCGTTGCCCGACTCGCACTTGGAGGGTTTTTTTGTTTAAGAGTAATTGCCTAGCTTTTATTTTAAAGTCTACCTAATTTGGCAGTTTTTTTAGCCTAGGTAGGCTTAAAAATTTATACAAAATAATGATGCAAATCTAAACAAAAGCTGTTAGGAAAGAATAATCAATATATATAAACGTAAAAGTCCTGACTGACTCACTCACTCACTTAAATCAACGCCCAGCCCAAACCGTTGAATCGAGAAAGCTGATTTTTTTTCACAATATGTAGTTTATATAACGTTAGTACCCAATAAGAAGGAATTTTTGAAAATTCCACCCTCAAGGGGGTAAAAACGGGGTTGAAAGTTTGTATGGAGATGGAGTAAAATTTTAAGTGAGTGGAGTAACGAGGGGTGCAAAGTTTGTTTTTTTTTTAAGTTATAGGAGGCAAACGAGCAGACGGATCACCTGATGGTAAGCGATTACCGCCGCCCATGGACACCTGCAACACCAGAGGTGTTGTGAGTATGTGATGTGGTGTTGTATGGGGGAAAGTATAATTTTGATGTTTAAAATTAAAATTTTATTTTTAGGATTAGATTCATTATCATGACGACAAAAACGAGTTCCACGTGGACGGAGTCGCGGGAAGAAGCTAGTATTCTTATATTTGGGGGCCCAATTCGTGGTGTAAAATGACAGCGACATGCTTTACGTAAATAAGCGAATTTCTAGACTATAAAGTTATAGACATATATAAGTTTTCCAATAAACAGTCTATCTAATAACGATTTTAAATATGTACATATTTAAGTAAAACTTCTTTTCCCTTTGTAAACAACTGTTTATTTCTATTTCTGTTTTTTCCCCAATAAATAAAATAAAAATTATAAAGTATATATACGTACATACATATTTCGAGACTGTTCTCAATGACGTAGTGCTCAGTTTAAATTAATTAGCTAATCCGTCATTGACAACATCGTTAAAATATGCTAAATAACACTCCAAGATTGCTGAGTACTGGAAATTAATGCGTAGGAACTTTGAGCACATTTATGGAGAAAAAAACTTCCCTTTGAAGGCTATGTGCTAACGTAGGTTTTAATTTATCTATAGAATAATGAGGTACCTCACGCGATAGACGCATTAAACATTTCTGTTTACTACGATTCTCAACGTTGCTTTATTGGAATTTCTGTTACTGGATTATTCTTCAACAAATTTTCTCTATTCAGCATTTGTCCTAAATACTCGTATTGCGCTTCAAGCACTTAATTGATTTGCACCTACTTGGTGATAAAATATGAAATGAACTTATCTTTTAAATCGGGGCCCCTGTTGATATATGATAACATTAATAAAATAAAACAGCCTTTCTTTCCCCAATACATAATAATTAAAACAAAGCAGGTAATATAAACTGAAAAAGCAAATTAAATACAAAATATTTTTTATAAATTAAAAAGAAAATAGGTTTGTTCAACGTTTTACTTGATAGCTTAAATAAGAACTGCATTATAACTTAAATAAGAAATGCTTATTTAACTTCATTCTACTTCATATTTAAGAAGAATTATTTTAAACCACCTCCAAAATTTAAATTTCAACAATATCTAATAATTCAAGTTTTTATGATATTTTTCAATGTCAATAAAATTTGCAGTAATTTATTCTCTTAAAACGCAAAAGCATTCCAATTCATTATGGAACATCATACTAATTAAAGACGTTTGACACATTTGACAATGATATTACGTTCTGTTGCCATATTTAATAAATCTCAGGCTGATAATTCCGTGGTCAGACTCTAGGTACACATTAGGTACTGAATCTAAGGATCTGTATAATGTATAATTTGGTAGAACCAGAAGTGGTCCAGCTATCCTGATGTCAGAATGGCTGGTCATTATTTTGAGATTGTTTTACTAAATACATAGCAAGAAATAGGAACAAAATTTGGGCTAGCTCAATCAAACTTGCAAAATTTCGCGTGGTCCAGCTATCCTGGCGGTCAGTTATTTCTTTTAGTCTGTTATAATTATAACTTTTACCCGTCTTTAGTGTGGCAACATTATGTATCCGGTGGTCATATAGATTTTAATTATTATAATGTAATATTTAAAATATCTTTTATGAGAAATATTTAAATAATATATAAAAATAATTGGTGTGGTTCTCCTTTCTTGCAGTTTGTAAGAGTTCAACTGTTTACTAAGTAGGTACACTACAATGACTACGGTTACTAAGTTTATTTCAGAGAAATACCTCCATTTTAATGTTAATCCTTTTTTTAAATATGTATCTCGTGCATTTGTAAAGGCGTTACTTGGGTGACTGCAATGATTGCGGTATCAGTATCTACATAATTTTGTATTAATGTACCTTCTTTAAAAGGTCAATTACCTCTTCGCAGGGAAAACCAAAACTGTTCGTGCGTGACTGCGATGGCGATCACCGTGGTCAGATGAACCACTTTATCAGTGTGCTGAATTTGGACTCTTTATTCTCTTTCTCTCCTTTTTAATCAGTAGCATACAAACAAGTTTTGACATTATGTTTACAGTAGGTTTATGTCTATAACGTTTATTTCAACTTCTTGAGGCGTTTTTAGTCTAGCGCTTGACTCGCGAGCTGGATGATCACTTTATATGCTTACAGCAGAACGCCCTGATTGGGAAGACGTGTTAAGCCGTTGATCCTGGCTGCTACAGAGCGGCTTGATACAGAGGCTGCTTAAACTTCAGGAGTATTATTAGTATTTTTGTGCACCAATTACCTGCTCGTTTGGGGTTCCAATGCGTTGAAACAAGACGGGTGATGTAACGTAGTTTAGCCTTCTGTCTGCGTGAACAGATCAACTCGATGGTGCAATATACAATATATAGTTGTGATTTAATTTACATAAATACGCCGTATTTCATCCAATAAATGTAAAAAACTAGTGTTTATATGCCAAATCTTGGCACTAGGTGCCAAAGCGAATGCCGGGCTCCTTTAGGACACAGCCGGGAATAAAGCTAGGAGAATGAGGAGGATGGTGGACGCCAAATTCCATCCAATCAGATGCCGGCAAGCGGCTGAAAATGAATTGCAAATTTTGACGGACAATTACATAATTATCATACGAAACGAACAGATGTAATTCTGACGGCTTAACTAGATGGCGCTGCGTGGCGAGATATAGTTATTTTGCGACGGATTTGAAAAATAATTGAGTAGAGTAGGAACGATTTACTTAATCGTAGTTTTTTTACATTTCATATCATATTTTCCTTTGAAATATCAAAATCATAGGTAATAATGAATAGGTACTGTCCAAGTCTCCATGGTGATAGGTGTAAAACTCAACAGGGCGAAACTGGGTTAGTTGGGATTTAATCCGGTGTTCTTTTTTCAAGTTTGTGACAGCCTGTTTTATCAAAATGTTTTCCCCATAGTTTTCGAATAGCAGAAGTAAATAATGCGGTCGTTATTTTAACTCTAAGAGAACATTTGGCTCGCTGTACCTCGAGCTATCGAGGTCTTCCGATTGCCTATACTATACTTGAGCATATAAGCTAACAGCTGCAGGAAAACATTGACTCTGCAGTGGATACCATCACACATAGGCATTCCAGGAAACGAAAATGTAGACGGCTTGGCTAAAGAAGCCTGTTTGATTGGAACCTCATACAACATTTTACCTACCTTTCTACTCCGAATGCATCAAAAAACAATGTCGTCAACAGTGGGAAGAGTACTTCGATGAAAAGTCGAAACAAAAAGGCATTTGGTACAAAACGATCCAACTGGAACTAATAAATACACCATTGATTGAATGCTCCCTTATGCCGGTTCCCAATACGCAATCCACGGAGAGTTTTTCTTACCAGCAGTTACATTTTGACAGATTACCTGTAGAAAATGTATCAAAATGTAACTGTTGGTAAGGAAAACTATCGGTGGATCGATTATTGGGAACCGGCCTTAGTCGACAAGACATTGTTGTAATAGCACTAAGACTTCGGTCCGGTCATATTGCACTTAATACTTTTGATTATATGGCGCGTAAAGCTCCGTTAACCAAGGTTACAGAGTGTGATATCGTTGTTCACGTATACCATATATTGATGGTGTGTGCGAAATGACACGTTTAGATGCCAACTAAAGATATCCTGTAGAGCACCTTGTTAGATGTTAGTGGGTGCAATAGCGCACTGGCTTTTCCACTGTCGGACGAGGCCAGGGCACTATTTAAGTTAGTGAGGATAACTCTCAATTATCGATGTTAAGCTGGACCCTTGTTGATCATTTGGAGCGTCATATTCGCTAAGCAATAAATTACTTAAAAAAAAGAACAATAAATATGAAAATTTCAGTCGCCATATATGTCACTGCTTTAAATAAGACGAAAGATATCCCTGAGTTTCTAAACATTATTATTAAACTGAATTGTGTTTCAAATTTCCACTTTATCTTGATCATTCACTTAAGATTAAATAGCTTGTAAAATTTGTTATATCGACTTTTATTTGACACGTTCTAATTCACTATGAACTAAACTTACCTACCTTTAATTACGGGTTCTTACTTCCGTTCAAATGTGTACTCTATTATATCTATAGAGGTGTCACTTTTGAGTGTCACATTGCGGCGTGATCTTGGCAATTTTTTGCGTTGGTTAGTTTTCGACGGTAACGGGGCCGGTTTGAGGAAAACCTCGTAGTTAACAGACGAAGAAGCCTAAAGCGTATTAAGTATGACTCAGAACAGTAGTACATATATTATGTTGTGCCCGTTAAGGCATTTAACAACTGAAGTTTGATAATTGTTTTCATACACCGGTTGTACGAGTACATCACATTACACAGCACATCACATTCCAAAATATTTCGCGTTCTCTGACACGTTAGCTCGGGAGGAAGCCTGGCATCGAAAACGCGCAATACACATTGAAATGCGATTCCGTCATGCGAGGTCCGAAGCAGGAAATATAAGTAGGTACAATAATGTGTAACATATAACTTTAAATAAGAATTATTAATAGTTATCAACACATAACTTGTACGTGTTACTTCCTAAGTCTAGAAGATACAAAACCCTTCTTTTGAGGGAACCGATAAAATCACAATTTTAAAAAGGGCTACGAAACATAACTTTTGGCAACTAGCTAGCGAAAGAAGATACTTGACTCACCCATATAATGCGAATAAAATCTATACAGTTTCCTTATCTGTAACTACGTAACAGCTAACTTTATTAAGGTCTTATTCAACCCTCTACAACTGAAGTGGTAGTCTATCAGACATCGCCAAGTAAAAAATGATACGATTTTGCTGCATCACGGAATATATTTTTTATTTATTGATCTAACTACAAAGTTAAATTTAAATCCAAAGCCCTGCAAAACTGTTTCATACAGTCTGTAGGAAAACTTTTAAAACAAAAGTAATTTTACAATTATATCCCTGCCAGTTATCGGACACTGACGCTCGAATGACGACGTCATGTGTCTCATAGACTTAATGTCTATGAGACACATGCAGCATGCGTTCAGCAAAACATCTCATTCCATTCCATAAAACTGCGGTGTGTTTGTCCGTAAATCTTATTTGCTCAGTGGGCGCAAGCAACATCATTTCTGGACGATGGCTCGTAGAGAGGCCTAACACACTACGAGGTTTTTTCATTACTGGTGGTGTTTTGATGTATTTATTTGCGTGTTTACGCGCGTGGATGGAAGGTGAACGATGGATGCATGCAAAATTACGCAAATAGTTACATCTCATTACTACTTATAGACCTGCACATTCTCTAGCGGAATAGCAAACACATAAATTATTGTTCTAGAAAAATAAAATGGATTTCCTCAAAGTAGCGCCTGAATCCATCAGTCACTTCCTTGATCTTCATATTGTTTCTCATACAGTCTATGGTGGATTCGGACAAGGACGTAATTAAATTTTTACGATTAACCAGGGTTCGTGTTAAAGTCGTATCAAACGAAAACCAATGATAATGGATCTGTTAGAGATATCTTTGCTTTTGTGTTTTCAAACTAACTACAGTTTTGTAGGAAGGTAAAAATTTTCAGTTAATCAGTCTCCGATCATCCGTTGTTCGTTGCTCCAACCAAAATCATGTAATTATGGCGAAATGATTTATCAAAAACTGTTAGCTTTTAATTAATTGAAGATAAAAATTAAAAAATAACAGCTAAGTATATTAAAAATAGAAAACTTGGCCTAAATCAAGGGGTTTTTAGTGGGTACACCGTGGGTCTCATCAGCTCGTACAGGAGTCCCTCATCACCACTCGGGCCTGCGCCCGGGTAGTATGCGTAACGCATTTTCCCCCTAAAGAAAAAAAGCCTAATTATTAGGTATATATCAGCATTCTGGTCGCCAAAACTTACATAGCGATGGCGCCCCGTGTTCCGACACCGAAAGGCTCAATCATATAAATAGCCACGGTCAATGGTTGCATATTTAAGCCTCAGCAGCAGCACCAGCCCTCATTGAGGTTCCAGGTAGGTGATGGGACGGCGCAAGGGTTTCGATGCAAGTAGCGTTCGATACCACTTATCGCCGTCCTAAGCTCCAGGGCACGAGCGTCATGCCTTTGGGCCTCTTGGCCTTAGGGTATAGTAATGCCGAGTGATGATTGTACATAAAATACAAGATGTCCAAAGCACGTTTGCCAATGAGTAAAACCTCATGAATAACTTTACAGAACAAAACTAGCGTTATCCACAGGACCAACACAGGACATTGCCACGCATTCAGAGTACGTTTGTACCGATACAAAAATCTATGTGTCACAAGCATACCTAGTGTATTTTGAGGACAATAACTGCACTTCCACTACACCAAGTCTTTTTTTGAATTATACAATGAAAACGTAGATATTTGAAGATAATTACGTAATTTTGAGGTGATGGTTTTGTTTACCAACAGTTTTGTTTACCAACAGTTTTGACATGTCAAATGATATTTACCGACCTATGTACTTAGTTACAATAATTAGGAGTACTTATTTTGAAATTGGCAAAGGAGGTGACGTTTCTGTGGTAAGCCGGGCTGATAGACCGGGAGTTACTGATGTGGCGCTACCACGAACATCGAAACTCGAAGTTCGTATAAATGCATTCCTGTTACTCGAGTAGTGTGAAAGCGAACTTCGAGTTCGAAGTTCGTGGTTATAGCTCTGACACAATTATGGCGACTCTTCAGGGGTCTAATTACGTAAAGACGAAAATGAAAACGATGGTCATAGCGCTGGTAGCTACCGGCGGCTCAACCACGTGGGCTTTAATCGATAGATAATCCGATAGTCGATGAAAAAAACAGACCAAGAGCGTGTCGGGCCACGCTCAGTGTAGGGTTCCGTCCGTCACAGTATGTGTCCCCACTTATGCGTTAAACAAGCAATACTTAGCGAACAATACAAGCAATACTTAGCGAACAATTTTATTATTAGACAACGAACGACCAAAGACAACTAAGACAATTCGAGCACGACAAATTTTCGACCTAATGTATGGGCGCACCTGCTCCGACCCCATTAAATCAGGAAAAATCTTAACACCGCCATGTACGATATGAGCGTTCCGCGTACAGCAACATCTATCGCCAAATTAAGTAAACTATTGCGCGCGAGCTTAAAATATGGAAGATGATTTTATGGGATAATTCTTAAATGTGTGAACGCGTAGCGTTTAGTGCAGAAATTACCACGTAATTTTTTTCAAAAACTATTCAACCTATCAAGTTCAAAATAATTTTCGTAGAAAAGTTTTAATAAAGTTCTACTTTTGAGAATATCTCATATTTTTAAAACTTATGGTTCAAAAGTTAGAGGGGGCGGGGGACACATTTTTTTAACCTTCTGGAGCGATTATCTCCGAAAACATTAACATTATCAAAAAATGATATGAATAAACCCCTATTCATTTTTAAATACCTATCCAACAATATATCACACGCTAGGGTTGAAATGAAAAAAAAATCCCTCCCCACTTTACGTTACGGGGAGGTACCTACCATAATAAAACATTTTTTTCACTTTTTATTTTACCACTTTGTCGGCGTGATTGATATACATATTAGTATTAAGGTATTATGGTAACCAGTCATTCAGTGGTATTCAATGCCAATAAGGAACTCTAGATTCATAATTCACTAAAAAATCACAAAAGCCCGAAAAGGAGCCATCTCCCTATCTTGACCCGTAGATAGGGTAAGATGGGGTACCCATATGCGACAAGATGGGGTATAACTTTGGGGTAAGATTAGGGTACTGAGACTTGGTGCACATTTTCAGAATTTTACAACACGCCATAGGCGGAATGCTACCTGTCATCTTATTGCTACTTGCCGTCGATTAACGAGCTTTAGCTTAGGTAACCCTTTTCTTTTTGTATCGTTTTAACTAAGAGCCCATCTTGCCCCCGCGTGCCTAAAGGAATTCGGTAAATTATAAAAAATAACAATGCCGTATTTGAAACCAGACAAGCCCTTATTTGTTGGCGTGATAGTTGATCCATAGGAATAAATTAATAGCAAACCCGTACTGGTTAATTAAGCCAAAAAACGCGAACCAAATGCAAAGCAATAATATTTGGGAATATGGCAAAAACCTACTTATTCCAATTAAAAAAAAATAACAGCGTTTGTCAATCCGGTCAGTGTGCAAGCTGATTATCATCATGGCGGCGCATCATCAGGCACTAGCGGGATTCTGATTACTCAGTTGTGTCGCCATATAAGATTCGGCAAATACTATGTAATGTTAACGTTTTTGTACATTCAGTATGGCGTTCCAAGAGATTCGCGGTTTTAGGTTCCCCACTTTAAGAGATAACAATTTTTATATGTATTATATCAGAAAAGTATTTTTTCACACCTTCTATTCAGAAAAGAGTTATAGTTGCCCTCAAATGCGGGATTTAAATTTTCCTCATAAAATGTGTGAAGAACAGTATTTGCCACTCGGTAACAAAATTAAACAAGCCCTGGTTACGCTCAAGATTCTCCGTCATAGTAGAATCTTTCGCTTCACTTTGAATTCAATATTTCCCCTCGCCGGAAATATATCATTTTGCTCCCTTGAGACAAAATCAAAGAGGGCCCATCGATGCACCCCAAAACAAGATCGTCACTTTGGTAAAATGTTGTAAGTATTTCGTTATTAAGTAGATTTAAGTGTTAGTGGTAAGTTTCATATTAAGGTAAGTAATGTATACTGTTACTTACTGCTTCTTATGTCTGAAAGAAATATATACCTAAACGTATTTCATTAAAACGAGTTGTGACAGCTTATACGTACCTACCCCAAGTTTAAAATACAATGACAAAACAAATGAAGCTCTCAAAAAGTGCTATGTGATTTTGAGTGTTCGGAGTTTCGGTGGCAAATTTCATACGGTGGATAATGGAGTCGTTTTTATGATTAACTTTTTAAGAATTGAATAAATAAATTATTCATTCACCTGAAGTACTTAGTATGACATTAATTAGGTAGGTACTCGTCCCGACTGTTTAGGTGACATGTTTGTACGTATGTAAATAAGTAAAAATAAATAAATTTATTAAACAATGTTTACCTACATACTTGTGTTATAAGTAGTCCTGTGTTATCGTGGCATAAGTAGGTAATGCTCGCAAGATAATTTATAAGGAGTATTATGCAAAATTAATCATTTAATCGTTATTCGTCTAATCAAAAAAATAATTAGGCGACTCTATTTCATCATGACTCTATTTACCTCTGTGAAATTTGCCACCTAAACTCCGATACCTTTGCTCAATATCTATTTTCCACACTGTAAATACTTTTTCATTTTAGAAACTTTCAGTACCTATGACTTAACTATATTGTAGATTTTACATACTTATTATATATTTATGATTTTTTATTTTTAAATCGATATTGTGTTAGCCACATTTTCATGCGCAGCTGATTTTGCTGTACATTAAATACAATTTCGCGATTATATATTTTATTGTTACTCAATACTTATTTCGGAATTGTTAGAGCAGGGTTTCTTAGGGGGGTCCATAGATCCCTTTGGGGTCCGTAACCTGATTGTTAGGGGTCCACGGCCGCATCGTTTACGTTACGTTTAAATATGCGGCAATTCGCGCATAAACTGTTATTTTTCTTACGTTGTTATTGCCGGGCGGTATGAGACACATGACAGGAGTAAAATACGTGATAAACGTGATTTAATTTAGTTATTTATCAAAATTTTATGCAGCAGGGGCTCACGGTATTTTTGAAATTCTAAGAGTGGTAAAACCAATATCATCACATTGCCTTACTTTGAATGTGTTTGTATAAAATCTCCCATTGTTGTTTTAAGGGATCACACCTACCTCATACATGTAGGTATACAATATAAGAAAAACGTTTTTGACAGTAGGTACCAATAGTCACAGGTCAACTTTTTATACTTTCTTAAAGACGGTGTTGTCAGATGTCATATAATTTTAAAACAAAAGAAATAGCAAAACCATCTAAACAAATCACAATTTTCAGTAGTTACAACATATGGACTTGCAGTGGAGGACTTGTAATACTGTTTGTTGGTTTTACTTCTGATTTGCTCAAAGACCGACTTATCCATGAGGATATTAAATTTAAATGAAATTTTTACAATTTAATTTCATTAATGACTAAGAGAAATTGTAATAATAAAAGTTGTGATTTTGCAGATATGAATATAAAATGTATATATAATATAATATATATATATCATAGAACAGTAGGGGTCTGCGACGGATCCCAGCGAGTCTCTGTCCTCGGCTCGGCGCTCGGCGCTCGACGTCGCTGGTGTCTATTACATAACTGGCACGAGCGGCACGGCCGATTGATCAACCTTAAATTAGTGGGTTGCAGGGGACGCGGGCGCGCGGGGATGGTTACGGCAAACTAGGTTGGCCGCGGAAGCACACTAACCCCTAGAAAACTAGGGGTGCGAAACTCCTCCCCCTTTTCTGGTCACGGGAGCACAGCGATTGGTCCGTTCGCTTCAACCGCTCACCCCTCACCCAGATTACAATCGGTGGGGTGCGCTCATAGGAATAGTGCTATGTGCTCGTCTATGTACTTATATACTTGACAGGTATACATAATGTATAGGGACCCCAATCCGTGACATTGAAAACTGGCGTCGCGGGTGTCCGCGGCTGCGGTGTCATGAATGTAAACAAAGGAGACTACGGGCTGTGTTATTTCAGTCTATGCAGTGTGTATACAAGCTTAGGATTCCAGTTCACTAGTTGAGGTTGCAATGAGGTTGTCATATTTAGGTATGATGAAAACGTACAAGAAACTAGAGTTGAACGAAATATTTTCAAAACTAGGTTAAGCTTTTGCTTATCTGATTAGGTTTTAAAGCTCGCGATGTCTTCATCGATGAAAATATGTTCATGTTTAGGTCATTATGGGGAAGTATGTAGATAAAAAATAAGCACTCACAAACGTGAGGTGTGTTGGTATATCGTATGAAGTGTAGTTTTTAATCTAATTAATGCTTTACTATTTTTATTTTAGACAGTGGCATGTTAAATATATAGGTAGATTGTTCTTAGTAAACTTAACTAGCAGGGCAATGAAAATTAGATTGATTAATTTCATTAGATACTACACTTGTCAACTATGCCAATAATAATGAACTCTACCACTAGGATATAAAATGGACCTAGAAGATGTACGAAAGTATAGGGATTCTCTATGTTACGCGAGCGGATCCGCGCAAGCAGCTAGTATTGCTACTTACCTTACTTACCTAGAGACGCGACCCACGAATGTACTTTTACCTACTTTTAGTATGATACAAACAATATAATTTTTTTGACAGCTAAGTAATACCCGTCACTTATTGAGTCCATAACTTAAAACCAAATACAACATGAATCTAATTCCAAAAATAACTTTGTAATGTCGCGTCATATTTATTTATTTCAACTTTCTACCCTAGCCTTATTTTCTTATCAAATTAAATTCTTAGATTATCGGTATATTTACAGACATAGGTACCTAGATCGATAAATTAATTATCTGGTTATTAAAATAAGAATGACTTTCCACATTGCACATTATCTGTCAACGCTTGTCTTATTAGGTTTTAAGGTTTACATTTTAATCAAATCTTACGCATACAAGTAATCATCATTAGAATATTTGCGTAATACATTGTCACACTTAAATAAGTTCTCAAGTTTCTGGTAGCATATTGTTATGAGTATCAATTTAACGTAGAATAATACGAGCAAATATCACCGAAAATATAAGCATCAGAAGCGATATATTGGTACCTAATCGTCTCATTGGCAGACCATAAGGATCTCCCTTACACATATAGTATTAGGGATGTAGGTATTTAATTATGCTGGTAGGGTGCCATTATTGAAAGGCGGTCGATTATCGTTCCAGGCGAGAAACTGAAATATGATAACAAGCAGCATTAAAAACGTTTAATGTTAACAATCACAAGAGACCGCAGGATCCGTGAACTGTAAACACCAATATTTGTCTTAAAGAGTGTATTGCTTCAAACCGTAATGACGCAATAAAGAAACTTTTACTAGACTCCCGGAGCACACTGGAACATCCGCAACATTCAGCAGCGCCACAACGTAATTTGTAGCAGACGTTATTAAACAGTTCAGTCTGGCGAACTTTCAGAGCAAGGATGTATGAAAAAGGATAAAGTGCCACAACAATTGTTGTCACCATTTTCAATCTGGTTTTTCTTGTAGGCCAACCTATTTTCTGTTTTACTACGTTTTGTCGCAGACGTCCGATTTACATTTTTTTATATTCAATGTAAACAACTGGGCGTGAGGTGGATTTTAAGAGTCCGCAGTAAGCTCGATTCTCCATACAAACGTAGTTACGATCTCTTTTAAAACTACGTGTTGGATTGTAACGAAACTTTGCACGTACAATGACACAAGGTATAATCAGGTCTGTAATTAGTTTATGTAGCTTCAGATACCATAGTAAAAAAATACAGCGAATTTAAGTTTTTCATACAACACTTGTTTTTGCTGTATTTCGTTTTTTTTATAAACTGGGACCATATAAACTAATTACTGTCATAGATATACCTCATGTCATTGTATATGCAAAGTTTCGTCACAATCCATCACGTAGTTTTAAAATGAGAACGAAACTCTGGTTGCTGTGGACTCTTAAACATGACAATTGTTATGATGATGACTAGGAAATAGTAAATGAGATGTTTACTTACAATAAGATTAATATTCAACCAACTACAATTTCTTGTTAATGCATTGGTTTCTACATCCGTTTTGTAACGTTAGTCATTCATATTCGGTTCACTTAAATTGCAAATAAATTGCAAGGGTATATAAAAATGGAATAAAATGAGTGTTTTTTCACTGATAGAAAACAAAAAGATGACAAAAATGAACATCGTGATTTATAAGGAAGGCGGTTAACGTCAAAAATGGGCAAACCCATTTTACTTAAATACAATAATAACCAAGTTGACTTAAACGACCTTTTCATATGCATATATTTTTACCATTTGAATATTAGTGTTAGGATAATTTGTTGCGTTTCAAAATGAGACAATTGGGACCTTAATTCGCTACTACCATAATACAATATCCGTCGTAAATTGATACTTTACTCGTACCTACTACCAAGCACATATATTTAAATGCATTGTTATTAAATGTCGCGTCCAAGTGTGTGCACAATTGCTTCCAACATGCGCTCGCGAGCGACCCCGGCAACTTCGCTTGAATGAAACTCCGAGACTTTCGTTTTCCATACGAGTCGCTCACATGTTCGCTTTGCATTTTGTTTCCAGCTTTTTCACGTGACGTCGCTCGTGATACGGTAGTGAAAATAGTAAATAGATAGCATAGCCACCCAAACGTGACTGTGCCAATGATAATTTACTTTAAAAACAAAGTTTTAACCGTTTCAATTTAGTACTCCGCCAAGCCACGAGAACATTTCCACATTTTTTTACAATTTACCACATGAACTGATTTCCGATAGCAAATGCGTTGATTACCTACTATAGAAAACAACCGTAAGCTACGGGTGTAAGTTCCAATTAAGAGTGGACATAGTCTACGAAGTCAAATGGAATTAAGAGCGTCTATATGCTACAGTGTCAATCCGAACTAACATTATCCATAGCTTACGGTGTTGGTTTAGATTTAATAACGTTAGTAGATAATCTAAATCGCCACAGCTGGTATCGAACGATTACGCTATGGTTTATAGATCAGTCAGTGGTAAAAATGCCATTTGAGATGTGTTCAGGCAATTTGGTGTTCTTGTTAATCTAGGGGGTTAAATAAATAAAACTGATTTAAATAGATCAAGCATTATTCAGGGAGCTAAGCATCTCCAAATGGTTCGTGTAAAATATCACACGGTTACGGCCTCGATAGTTCTAAGCTTGAACTTGGCTTGACACACTACCGCGTGTCTAATCTTAAATTGTACTAGTAAAACGTATGACAATAATAAAAGAAAAAAACAAATTAAAAGATTTAAATTAACATAACTGTAGTATGATCCAAGATTTGTTTTTACTTTTTAATTCCTAATTTATTTATTTATTTCCATCGCCTACATTGCAACTTACAATTAACACTTATAGCAGGCGCGGGACACTCCGCGATTTACGTTCATCGCTACATGTACCTACATGCCGGACATGCCGGTGCCCCAACGTTGGGGAACCGGCATGTACTTGTAGCGATGAACGTCAACGTCGTACGACGTCAGGGCCATACATCTTAATGTTCTGACTGAGAAAAAAACGCCTTTTGTAAAGATCAAAGTAGTGTCCCTTCTGTAATTGTACCTATTCTGTGGCCATAGCGTCAATGTCATTATATCATCAAGTTTCATGTCCTCTCTCGTTTTGAGATAATTTATTATACATATTTACTTAAATGCATTTTCACCCGCGCAAACGCAAAATAAAACTCATACCACATAATTACTACTCATACTGGCAGTACTAATATTATCAATGCCGTGAGCCACGTGATAGGCGCTTCACGATTTCAGTCACCCAGCGCAAGGCCGAGGTACCTACGTCTGAGTTAAGTCTCGCGCAGATGCAGGTGCCGTCTCACAGGTCATATTTCTGCAATTATTCATTTTGTATATGTGTAGGTACATCAAATCTATTTTAGTGAGGTACATGCGTACCCAGTTCAAGTCGGTTTACCAGGGTTAACGTGCATTATTAATAAAAATCACTATTTTATGTACCTGAGGTTGCGATAGATGCAAAGATGGCTACACAATCCATACTATTATATAATATACTAAATGCGAAATTAAATCTCGCCTGGCTTTTACAGGCATTTATCACGCATTACAAGTATTACAACCCGTGCGAATCAACTGTGCACTCCGCTACGTACGCTCGTCACATTACGAGATGCACAGTTAATTTGCACGGGTTGTAGGTAGATGAAATTTCGTATGGATCTACTTATAGTTTGAGACCCTGGAAAAGACATTGCATAGTTCTTAGCCCGGAAATCATCCCCTATGGAGGTGAAATGGGACGAGAAAGTTAGTATGGAGCTATATAAATCAGTTCCACGCCGACGGAGTTACGGGCAGAACCTAGTAAACATATAACAGTCAAGCAAAATAGGTGCCGACCTATTTTCTAAGACACCAGCGTAATTAAGTCTACTCGTTAGTTAGTAATGTTAATTAATTTTACGCTAGCGTAAAATTTTACATGCCGTAGGTACGTAGGTATAATAACATTTTGTTTCAATGTTTGTGGATAGACTTAGATTCTATCTGTACAGTGTATCAAATCAAAGTATCAAAGTCGGACAATATGGTCTATACCATGGCTGCACATACATTATGAAACCGATCGAGTGTGTGTCGGGTCACGCGCAGTGTAGGGTTCCGTAGTTGCATGTCTGTCTTTGTTCCATCGACACGCATGCGCCAAGTATACGAGTAGTCCGGTTGCAACGACCGAATTTGAAAGTAACTAGTTAGGCCTTAGTACTTAGCCGTGATAGTTTTCCTTTTAAATTCATTACATGATTTACTACTGTTATGATTTTTTTCAAATATCATTAAAGGGCCAGATGAATAAAATTTCGTAGGTTGAAAGAAGTCGTGATTCTGTGCAATACTAATACAATATTAGTCTAAATAAAATGTACCCCAAAATATTGCACCAAAAATCCCAAATTAGGAGATCTCTGAGATCTAAAATTGTAGAACACTGCACTTGTAGGAAACTGTGCGGAAATTGTACAGAATCAAGAGCACTTAATATTAAACAGCCCCAAAAGGAACACCACAAAATCACTCCCAAAAACCAACAATGACCAACCAACTGAACAATGAATTATTTTCAAAATATATTTACACTTATAAGAAAAAAAAATAAAAAGATAAAATATTTTTTTTAAACATTTGTATGCCTTGATCGGTTCGGTTCACACCCTATTTTTGGTACACCTGTAGATTTTTTTTTGATCTTTGGCGAGGTGTTTAGTTGGCTCACAAACGTGTAAAATATATACGATATAGCAAAACATACCATTAGGGTATATTAATAGCGAAATAAAAAGACATCGTCACATACATAAATACATACATACGCTCGAAATACATAATCTTCCCCTCCTTCAGCATTCGGGTAAAAACTGAAGATGAAGATGAAATCCCCGCGGGGCAACGTCAGACCGTGCTTGAATTAACTGTTGATTTAAAATGATTGCTGTTTTTGTAACTAGTAGTAAACGTAATACATGCCGAAGACTAACTCTCGTGTTATACTGATAACGATAATTGGCTCCTTTCCTATTTTTTCCACAATGCCACATACAATTAGAGCACATAATAACTACAACTTTGAAAAGTTGAAAAACCCCCGACATTATCATTTCAAAGTCCAATTTCTCAAAAAACGGCAGAACAAATTTTAATGAAACATAGCTAAGAACACTCGGGATAATATTATCTATGACAAGAAAAAAACCGCATTCAAATCGGTCCATTCGTTTAGCAGCTACAATACCACAGACAGATACACAGATACACAGACATACACGTTAAAATTATAACACCCCGCTTTTTTCGTCAGGGGTTAAATGATAAATATGTTATAAATGACGGACCGCGCTGGCGACGGCCGAAACAGCTCGTACTAAATGACATAAATTTTTGACGTCCAAATTATAATATTCATATTATTTTTTTCATATACATTGCGGCTTTGCTCGAGAAATACTTATTTTAGTAGGTTAGGTACATTGTATTTTTTTCAAAGCTTAGGGTTCCTATTGGTTTTTTAAAACTGCTCTAAAAATGTTTTTTATACTCGTCGACCTTAATGTTTGCATAAAGACTTCGTACACCAAACTTAAATCACATTCTTTTTACTATGGAGCTCCCAACTCAACATTTCATTACTGTTGAGACACTAAAATGAATTGGACCAAACATGTGGCACTATAATGTATTTGACCAATAGGACGCCGTCATGAGAAAGTCAAAAGGTAAATAGACATGGCACAAAAAAGAAAAAGCCGTTGGTTGCACTTCGTTTTCAATAGATAAGTAGGTACCAAGTTTTTTTTATTAGTTCAGTTGACTCGTAGAAAAAATAGTTATATAATTAGCTTTTTGAGTCTCGTACCGTAATTAGGCCACTCAGCAAGCTTCGTGGCCTAAACGTGGTACTCCACTGAAAAAGCATACATTATATAACGATTGCATAAAATAAATTTTTTTTAATTTACTCTTTAATTGCCACGTTATTTTGTATAATTGGTTCATGTATTATTACTTCAAAACGTCCTTCTTTTGAAATGTTACTTATTAGATAGTGTCTGAAATAAAATAACAGGAACAATTTAGTAAATAAGACGCTTAAAATAGCTTTACTATACATACATATACACAAGGGGCATACCTGTATAGTGATTTTGTTAACATAGTAATTCCATTTTAATTATGAATTAAATTATAATTAATTATTAAATCGATATGTATGTACTTAACGCATGGAACTTTTTGACGGTAATAGCAGCAGAATCTGGTTGTAAAACTCAAATATTAGCAGCGTTACATCCTTGCTGCTACAAAAAAAATACAAAGGTTTAGGTCAGCGCCAATGATAGAACACAGGCGAATTTGTATAGTTATATAAAATAAATCCATTTCCATACTTATATTATAAATGGGAAAGTTTATGTGTGTGTGTGTGTGTTAATTTGTTTGTCCGTCTTTCACGGCAAAACGGAGCGACGAATTGACGTGATTTTTTAAGTGGAGATAGTTGAAGGGATGGAGAGTGACATAGGATAGTTTCCATTGCCGAAATCACCCCCATAGGGGGTGAAATGGGGGGTCAAAGTTTGTATGGAACTGCGATATCAACGAGTTCCACGTGGACGGAGTCGCGGGCAGAAGCTAGTGTGAATATAATCCGAAAATGGCCGGTTTTATTGACAAGAGTCGAGCTTAGTCCGAAACGAAACCATTAGACTACTTACTTAATTAGAATTTTATTCTTTTACAACTTTTAATTATAATTAATAGTTTAGACAACTTGCATTTATTCGGATCGCAAAAAAGTCGGATACCTATATACATATATATATATAAATCAAATCTTGTAAGTTATAGTTGTGTTATAAGTTACCGTCACGGCCGCAATGCCCTCCGTCGGTACATTTTATTTCTAAGGACTTGCAACGTAGTAAGTTTGTTTTAACGATAATCAATTTTGAGATATATATTTTACCGTCACGTTATGAACACCGTCAATTTATAATCTTACTTGCGATGTTATATTCTGCCGAAAAATTGTGAACTGTCAAAACCGTTAACAATTTAAAGCATTATTTTTCGTTACCTAGTGTATATTTTTTTCCGGAAGGCACCGCGACTGGTTGAACGAATTATTCCGCTTGCATCTGCTTTCACTTACGTCTGAACAGGATATTTTGTTTTTAAAAGAACTTTTTAATAAAATTGTCCTATTTCTGGGTGGTCTGAAGCTACCTAACTAACCTAATCTACCTCGTCTTTATGTATGCGTTCCGTAGAATGCCGATTCGATCTCAGTTCACAATTTGACGATTCAACATCGATACTTTATAAACTAGCGAAAAATAATGCGTTAAATTGTGAACGATTTTGACAGTTCACAATATTTCAAGAGTTTATAATATCGCGAGTAAGATTATATACTGATAGTGTTCACAATCTAATGGTGACATATAATTATATATTACTTATTAGAGTAGTACCTAATCAAGTAAAAGTATTTTCTTTAAAATACAACATATATAATACATACATACATTCATGTCTTTATTCCCAAGAGGGGTAGGCAGAGCACATGAAACGTAAGTTCCAGCGCCACTTTTAGCATAAATGTGGGTATGAAATATCGACAAAGTGTGATATTGCAGTGATAGGTTGCTAGCCCATCGCCCACAACACACGTCAAACCTGGTCCCTTAGTCGACTTTTACGAAACCAATTTTTAAGATTCCCGCCCAGACGGTGCTAACAAGACCCCTTTTAGGCAATTATGTACGAAGGCTCAGCTCTCAGTGTCATTCGAAATATTCTTATTATACTAGTAGGTATAGGCAGATCGCTTTTTAACTGAGAGGGCTCAAAGGATGAGTCAGGTGCACAGGAGAAGATGCCAAAGGATGAGTCAGGGGCACAGGAGAAGACGCCAAAGGATGAGTCAGGGGCACAGGAGAAGACATCAAATGATGAGTCAGGGCCACAGAAGAAGACGCCAGAGGATGAGTCAGGGGTACAATAGAAGACTCCAATAGATGAGTCAGGGGCACCGGAGAAGACGCCAATAGATGATTCAGGGGCACATGAGAAGACGCCAAAGGATGAGTCAGGGGCACGTGAGAAGACGCCAAAGGATGAGTCAGGGGTACAGGGGAAGACGCCAAATCTCGATAAGTGTGACACAAAGTGAAATATCATTCATTGTCCTTGTCATAGTTCCACTTTTTTGTCACAACTGATTCAGCTAGTATGAAGTTGTGCCGTGCCACATAAACCATTACCCGTCCAAATTAAGTAGGTTGTTTATGGCAAATCATCAGCCATTTTAAGACCAGTTCTTAATTTAGCTGCATAGGAGCCTTTCCGTCCCGTGTAGCCTGTCCTGAGTATTACTTATAGGTCCATGGGCAATAATGTACATAGGTACGTCATGTATAGTCGGGAACTCTGGACAGTGTGTATTGGCATTGTGTTGTTAGTTTGCCGTTTGTTGAGTGATTATACGCTTTATAATAAATACCTGTTCATCCATATCTGGTTCCAAGTACGTATTCGATATTTAAGTATATTTCAGATTGTGACTCCGAAGACTTCGACTCTGATGTGTCGCTTTCAAGACCGCTGCCCTCAATTAGTAAAATGTTCGGTCTGGGATTCGACAGGACCATTTTCCATGTTAGTCTTAAATGTATATTAGAAATTTATAATAAACTTACCAGTTAGTAGAATCCAACCAAACTAACCAGTTCAATGGTTACCTATCTGAATCACTATTTTTTTTGTCCTTTTTCATTTCGGCATTTACTATTCGACAAACTTCGTTTGCCTTTTTTTTCATTTGTCCGACACTTTAGTTCGCGACGTTTACGACTGATCATTTTATGGTTTAGCTTTTGTAATTGTTTGACAAATCCATGATTCCCAATTATTGGTATACCCGCAATATCGATATACCGACGTAACGATTCGGTTGATAATCTGTTCGTATTTTATCAAATCGGCTTTATTATGTTTGACATAATACTATTGTTTATACGGAGCATACGTATATGTTACTAATTCATATGTTTGTTTATGAAAATGGTTATTTCCTTATGCATTTTCAATAAGTATTAAAAACATAAGCAAAAAGTTGAAAATTAAACTAAGGTTATCCTCCTAAAGCTGTATTTATGGTAAATCATGTATATGTCGGCGGGAGATTGTAAAATTCGTCAGAACACGAAATTCCGAGGCATATCGCATACGTAAATGAAAAAAAATAATGAATGCGGACTGATTATCTCCAGCGAGTCGACGCCACCCCGATGCGCGGGGTGTCTATTTCTGGTCTGAGGGGCACAAGTGAACCCTAACCTAACCGACCTAAGACAGAGTTCGCTTATGACAAGCCATTTTTGTCCGCCCTGATTATTGGCTCCCAACAAACACGGCCGCCATCGCATACGCAGCGCCACCAGTGGCCAAGAAAGAAACTACTTTTCGATGTGCCTGGTATAGAACTAGGAATATCGACGAATGCGTTGTTCTCATCGATCTGCCGTATGGTTTATCAGGCACATTGTGATAAGCCTGGCCAACTTCAGGCATATTATGAAATGGCGGCGTTTCAAGTTATTTCTACCGACCTGACCCATACTAATACAGTACATATGTAAGCATTAGGTTGTAAAAAAGTGTTCGGTTCTGGTGCTTCGGTGGCTGCTGCCGCGGCACGCTTGCTACGCTCGCTCGGCTCGCGCGCTGTAGGGTCGCAGTTCACCTGACACTCCTCCTCACTTCGCTCGTCGTCGTACCTACACCGACCTGCCTTAGAGTCTCAGTAAAATTACTTTTGAAATTCCCTCAAAATGAACATTTGGGTAAACGTATGAAATGCGGAAAGTAATGATGGATAAGTAAAAAATTGGCTGTGAAACAAAAGTTGTAACAAGCCAAAGCCCAAATGACTGAAGCGGTAAAAGTTTTTCGGACAACTGAAACATCTGGATAACATCAAATGGTAAATGAAAAAAGTAATGAATTATATATTCGGAGAACTCATAATAATACGAAAAGTTTTCGGACAAACGATATTCGGTCAATAAATTTTAGTGATTGCGATAGGTTACCCAGTTCAATCAATAGCTACGACCGGACCGCACTATAAAATGTCAGTAATGGTCATGTCAATAACCAATTTCAAGACATTGTTTATAGAAATACTGGACAATCCGACATCCTTTTATGTTGAGTGTAGAATGTGCTTTACAATCTATGCTGGCTGGTCAACCGTTTAAATATGGAAGCTGTCAATGTTGTTTGTAAACAAACTAGACGCTGACAGCTTCACTCTCTTCAAATCCTCCCATCAAGAATGTTGTTGTAATTGAAAGTATAATGACGTTAAAACTATAGCGGTGTCTTCCCTGTAACCTGCCATAGACCTTTGTAGGACTTTCCTACAGGTTATGGGGCCCTAAAGAACTTTAAAGACCCGCGGAATTATTTGTTTCAGAAAAGCAAAATACTAACGCAGTAACCAGCTCAATTTTATCCATAGCAACGACCAGGCTATTTACATTATAAGCATAGCAACCGTAAGTAAAGTGACAACTTACAATGGAAAAGTGCATTCAATTGAATAAACTACATCAAGGCTCAAATTATCCGATCTGGAGGAAGCTGATAAAGCTACAATTGGCCTCGAAGGAAATCGGAACAGCATCTGACAACTCAGGTAAAACCGCAAGGGCTATTTTCTGTATTTTTAACAACATCGAAGAAAATTTTCTGCATTATGTGATTAATTCCAAAACTCCGAAAGACATTTTTGAAAAATTGGATATCATCTTTAACTACAACGTTGAAAAAGAAAGTCAATTAAAAGTGATTGAATTCTTTAATTATAAATACACTGGAAATCTGTTACTAGACATTAGTAAATTACAGAATATGTCTTTTGACCTGGAATCAACTGAAAACAAAATTACCGAAGGAATGCTTATTCAGAAAATTTTAACTATTTTACCTTCGAACCTAAATTATTTTCGAACAGTCTGGGAAATTACTCCAAAATCAGATCAAACAGTTCTCAAATCAATAGAACGTCTACAAAAGGAAAACTCTTAGGAAATGATGTTTTTAATGATAATTCCGATTTTAATATACAAGAAATAGCTATGAAATCGAATGAAAGAAAATGCTACAGCTGTAATTTACCAGGTCACATTGCAAGGTTCTGCAAAAATAACAAGTGCACAGTGTGTAATAGAAGCGGCCACAGATCTGAAGAGTGTTTTTCTACAAAGACTTGTAGGAAATGCAATAAGAAAGGCCACATCGAGAAATTTTGTCGCACTTTTAGCCTGAGAAAATAAATACGGAAATCAAATGCGCCAATGCAGAGAATCTCGTCGCACAAGCCAGAGGTACAATTAACACAAACACCTTTAAACTCGAGGATGTCCTATACGTTCCGGCTATCTCAAGGAATCTGATCTCTGTAAGTGCTATTACTGATCATGGTGCTTCCGTGCTCTTCACTGAAAACAAGGTAACAGTTAGCAAAAACAATTTAATTATTCTCACCGGTTACAAAACCTCGAATGGTTTATTTGAAACGGAGTTTAATGCAAAGGCTGTTAGTGAGGCAATGCTATCCGAGAATGCCCATATCTGGCATCGTAGGCTGGCTCACGTATCGGATGTACCGCGTCTAGCTAAAATGGTTAACGGTATCAAAATTGGGGGGATCATAATGAATCATTCTGCGAGACTTGCGTCCAAGCCAAAATGACCCGGAAACCTTTTAAAAACAATAGAACTAAAGCTAAATTCCCTTTGGAAATAATTCACACGGATGTTTGCGGCCCAATTGAAGTTCCTACTTGGGACAATAAAAAATATTTTGTAACCTTTTTAGATAATTTTACGCACTTTTGTGTTGTGTATCTAATCTCGTTCAAAAGTGAAGTGTTCGATAAAGTGAAGCAGTTTATATCTTTGGCGGAAAATCATTTTAACAAAAAGGTTAGGAAAATAAGATGCGACAATGGTCGGGAATACCTGAACAATAACCTGATGTCTTTGACCAAAACAAAAGGAATTGTGCTAGATGTAACGGTACCCTACACATCTCAACTCAACGGAAAGGCGGAGAGACTGAATAGAACCTTGCTACAGAAAACAAGAGCGCTCATCTTTGATGGCCGTGTCCCAAATTATTTATGGGGTGAAGCTCTACTGACTGCAATCTTCCTAACTAACCGAAGCCCCACTGAAGGGAAAGACAAAACTCCGGCTGAACTGTGGTTTGGTGTAAAACCAGATGTCTCGCATATCAAAACCTTTGGATCTACAGCATACTACAAAATAAACTCTGGTCTGCGAAAGTTAGACGCTAGATGCACTAAAGGAATACTGATTGGATATGCCAGTAATAGTTATAAAATATGGGTAGATGAAACGAAAATGATTGTAAGAGCAAGGGATGTAAGAATTAATGAAAACGAACAAGGTATATATTTAAATGCACAAAATGATGAAGATCAGAGGTCTATGGTATATAGATGAAAAGGATGAAGAAACGGTTAGGGAAGACACACCAAAAAATAGAGAAGTCAACAGAAAGGAACAAAATAGGGGAGGAAGAGTCAACAATAATGAAGGTCGAGAAGGTGGAAGTTTAAGAAATAATGAAGGTCGAGAAGGTGGAAGTTTAAAAAATAATGATGGTCGAGAAGGCGAAACAAGAAGAATAAGAAGTAGAAGCATAGAGAGTACTCGAGTAGGCGATGTTCGTATGAAAAGATTGAATATTGAAACAAGTGAAAACGAAACAAATGAAGTTGAAACAAATGACGTTATAACAAATGAAGTTGAAACAAATGACGTTAGAAAAAATGAAGTTGAAACAAATGACGTTACAACAAATAATGTTGGAACAAATGAAGTAGTAATAAATGAAGAAGAAATAAATGATAGTGGAACAAATGAAATCGTTTATGAACAAGAAAGTAATGAAGAATATTTTGATGGAGATGAAAATTTACAACCAATTGATATTCAAATAAATGAAAATAGATCTGAAAGTCATGAACACAGAAATCATAATAATGAAAATAGAAGAATTTTTCCAGTTAGAGAAAGAAGATTGCCAGATAGATACAAAGATTACTTAATGGACTATGATACAGAAGTTTCGATGCTAACATACGAAGAAGCTATAGAATCTTGGGAAAAAGACAAATGGAAACAAGCAATAGAAGAAGAAATTGTATCACTAGAAGAAAATAATACATGGTCGTTTATAAATGAACAGGAAGCGAAAGGAAGAAAACTAGTCACAACAAAATGGATTTTTACAGTAAAGTCTGATGGAAGATATAAGGCCAGATTAGTAGCAAGAGGCTTTCAGCAAAAATATAAAATAGACTACTATGAAACTTATAGTCCGGTGGTAAACACAACTTCGTTAAGAGTTTTACTATCAATAGCTGCAGCGAAAGGTTTTAAAATGAAACAGTTTGACGTAAAAACAGCTTTCCTACATGGAGACCTAAAGGAGGCAATTTACATGAAAGTGCCTAAGGGATACTTAAACAAAGAAGGAAAAGTCTGCAAACTAAACAAAAGCTTATATGGTCTTAAACAAGCTCCATTAATGTGGAATATCAAATTCACAGAATTTCTATCGAAAATGGGTTTCAAACAAATGAAACTAGATCAATGCATTTTTGTAATGAAAGGAGAAAAGAAGATCATTCTGGCAATATATGAAGACGATGGATTATTGTTTGGCGAAAGAGATAAAGATCTGATACATGTAATGGACACAATTAGGAAGACTTTTGAGATTAGAATTTTAGACGAAGTAACTAACTACATAGGTTTGGATATTGAACAAGATGACAAAGGAATAAAACTCTTTCAAAAGAACTACAGTGAAAAGATTGTTAAGAAATTTAATCTGGAAAATGCGAGAGTGTAAAACTCCAAATATAACTATAGAAGAGCATCCATCTGTCAAGGTTGATATGAAGTCTCATGAGCTGTACCGCGAGATGATAGGGTCATTATTATATTTGGCAAATAAATCGCGACCAGATATCAGTTTTCAGGTGGGTTATTGTTCCAGGCATCAAAATTCTCCAAACTTGAACGATTTGAACAACGCAAAAACAATTTTTAGGTTTGTTAAAGGTACAACGGAAAAAGGTATTCATTTTGGTAAAGACGACAAGGTTCTCAGGGGTTACTGTGATTCAGATCTTGCGGGAGATCCAGACACTAGGCGCAGTACTTCTGGTTTTGTGATTTGGCTGAATGGTGGACCAGTGGCATGGAGCTCAAGAAAGCAATCAGTGGTGGCACTAAGCAGTACAGAAGCAGAATTTATAGCAGCTACAGAATGCTGTAAGGAGCTACTATTCGTCAGAGATCTGATTTACGAAATTACAAAAGAAAGGCTTGAAGTCGAGATGAGAGTGGATAACCAATCTGCAATTTGGCTAATGAAGAAAGGAATTATGGGAAGAAGAAGCAAACATATTGATGTAAAATACTATTATTTGAAAGAGAAAATAGATGAAAATCAGATTTCAGTTAAATACTGTCCGACTGGATCACAACTAGCGGATATATTAACAAAAAGTTTACCGGCACTAAAGTTCGAGAAATGTCAGAAGAGATTAGTGTGTTAGTGATAATGTGAGTTATCAAGTGTAGTGTAAGTGTGGGCTAAAGTGAACATTATTATTTATTCGGATTAATGTCGGGGTCTTAATTTATAATGTATGGTAGTATGTAAGTTTTTATAGGGTGTGTAATCTTTTATACAGTAACATCGAATAAAAGCTTAAGGATTCTTAAACCGTGGAAACAAAATAATGATTAACTTAAGGGGGTGCTAAATAATGATTCACTTAAGGGGGTGAAATGGTTGTTATATTGTAACTGAATCATTATTTCGTGCGATCATCACCAACTTCATCATCATCAGAAAGGAGAGTTTTTCATTTTAATATTAATTTTACACCTTTTTCGAACATCAATATCCTTGAGTTTTATTTTGAGTCTGTATTCCTTTTATAACTAATTTATAATTTGAATTGTATATAATTTGATAGTGTATGTATTCAGGAAAAAGAAACGATGTTATTGAAATAGTAACGATATTTAGAAGCAAAGTTGAGGTATCGAGTGGCAGAAAGTGGGTGAGATTTACGTAGAGTTAGATATGTGATTAAAGATGATGTATCGAGCAGGAGAATTAAAGGTAAATTATAGATGTATTTAAAGAAGATGTATCGAGCAGGAGATTTAAGGGTTTAATTATATTGTGACTATTAAAGTGAGGTGTCGAGAAGGAGTTTTAAAGAAAGGATGAGTTGAGTAGGAGTTTTAAAGAAAGGAACATGAATATTGCACGGGATAGTATTTAGTAAAAGGGGTTATGAAGTAAACAGGTTTATAATGGGTTGTTGTTGTTTTAAATAGAAAATATAAATTAAAGATTAAAATCATTAGATTTTTATACAAGGTGTTATACAGGGTGGGATACGTTGTTAAACTTTTGGTGCTGTTTTTGGAAAAATGTTTTGTTAAGGTAAAAGGTTTTTTGGTCTTGAATTGTTACTATAATGTGTGTAGTATTAGGGTTGCCAGCAGCATAGATTGAGGGGGTGTGTTGAGTGTAGAATGTGCTTTACAATCTATGCTGGCTGGTCAACCGTTTAAATATGCAAGCTGTCAATGTTGTTTGTAAACAAACTAAACGCTGACAGCTTCACTCTCTTCAAATCCTCCCATCAAGAATGTTGTTGTAATTGAAAGTATAATAAATAACGTTAAAACTCTAGCGGTGTCTTCCCTGTAACCTGCCATAGACCTTTGTAGGACTTTCCTACATTTTATACTCAATTATATTCAAAATAAGCTTTCTGACATCACTATGGATTGCTTTCGACATATTTATTGTAATTTATTTTACAACCGTGAAGTATTTCGTCTTGCTTGCTGTTTGTTTGTTACATCGGTGACATTCGATGACTTCTATCGTCTGTTGACAAATAATACTCCTTACTACTAAATAGTTCCGTAAAATCCGCAACATGGCTAGGATCAAAACGAAATTTGTCAGTCTATTAGTTCTACTGACTTTTTACATTATTTGAAAAAATATGCAGACACAGGAAATAACAGGCCTTTACATTTTAAAAAGGTAAGTATAGGTTAAACTAGTCTCTGATTACGTACCTACCTATCTTGATTATAGCTGACTTCATGCCCTAATGCAATGACTAACTTGTTTTCCTACAAATCAAGGTATTAGGTTCCATTTAAATTTGAATTCTATTGGAATGCAGAATGTCCGAGTATAAGATGGCATTTGTGATCGTAATACAATAATGTGGAAATTATTACTCGTTGTGGTCGTCTCGAACCGTACCCGAAAATTACCTAAGAGAAGAAGTCATAGGTAATTATGCGAACTCGTCTATTCGGTTTTCGGAATGTACGTTAATGCGTCTGGTGGCCTACTTTAGTATAGATTTAGATTTATTTATTTCGAGATAAAAATTACAATATAGATTCGCATACAATGTCAAAATTATAAGAATCTTTATCTCGATCGTCAATAATAATAATAAGAAACAAAAATTAAATAATATTCAAAATGTCAAATACAGAAAGTGGAAATAGTATCTCCGATTACGGATTGTCATTTAACAACTAGTGGATAATGAATTCTAAACAAAAATAAACAATGTCAATTTACGTATTAAAAATCACAGTAGAAATACAATATAAATGTTACGCAAGAAATAGTGTCAGATAAGATATCAATAAATCAAATAGTTACTATAGGTACCTATATTATATTTCTGGTAAAATAAATTCGACCAATCACGTGGCGCCTTTACTGGAGTAAAATTTATTTGACCAATAGGACGCCGTCATGAGAAAGTCAAAATGAAAAGACATCAACGCACATAAAATATAATGCCGTTGGCTGCACTTCGTTTCAGCAGGGCTTAGATTTTCAATAGATACCAAGTTTGTTTAAGAGTCCGCAGTAAGCTCGATTCTCCATACAAACGTAGTTACGTTCTCATTTTAAAACCACGTGTTGGATTGTAACGAAACTTTGCATATACAATGACATGAGGTGTATCTATGTCTGTAATTAGTTTATGTAGCTTCAGATACCAAAGTAAAAAAAAATACAGCGAATTTAAGTTTTTCATACAAAACTTGTTTTTGCTGTATTTCGTTTGTTTTATAAACTGGAACCATATGTATACTCTTAATTAATTCACTTGACTCGTAGAAAAGGTATTGTATGCAATTGTTATACATATAATTCGCTTTATTAGTCTGAAAAGCGAAAAAGCATACATTATGTAACGATTCCATAAAATACTTTTTCGAAAAAGTCGAGTTTTGGAATCAGGGGACCAAGATCTTATTTTGATATTTGGTAGCACGCTTTACCCAGGTTTAGTCATTTCAGCAGGCCGTTAGTCTACTTTTTAGGTTTGCCATGGCTACAAGGTAAGCAAGAAAGGTTAAATGTCAGTTTTTACTGGAGGTCTGCCTGGCACCCTCTAAACCGACGTCTCAAAATACCATCCAACCTTTCGTAAAACTTTGGTCAGAGTTGGGCACCAACCAAGCTGCTCACAATAGGAAAAATATCCACATGAATGATTAATCAGTCGTAATGCAGCTTTGTAGTATAAATATACAGGGTGTAACAAGAAGGCGAAAGGGTGTTAAAAAGAAATAGTCAATTAATTAACAAAAATTATTTAATTTGTTTAGTCGAGTGACAATGCATTAGCGGAGAATTAAAAAAAACTGTACATTATGTACAACCCGGTTAATTGAAGAGTGCACCGTGTTCATGCGCATACACCTCACTACAAGGTGCCAACGTGACTTCATTGTGATAAAACCATGACAAACGAGTGTCGAAATGTTAAAAAACACGCGTGTTATAAAACACGTATAAACCCAGGATTATGAGCCTAAAAGCGACATAATAAGAGATAGGTACGTTACGAGCAAATTGTGTTGAAAAAATATTTGAGGTATTTGAATAAATAATATTACAATACGAAGGTAATTAAATTACTAATTCTGTTCAGAAATGATTTTGATGATTTAAAGAATAATAAACTAGATAGAGATGCCATTATATTTTTCCCGTAATACTAAAAATAATGTTAAAATTATGTCATCATTTCAATAGACGCGCACCCTAAGAGTTCCTTTCTTACTTTTTTGGTACGGAATCCCTAAAAAAATTGAAACGTAAATCCAAGTTATGTATTTAACAAATTACAGGCATTTCTAAAGAAATAAAAAATGATCACTCTGTAATGATGTTTAAAGTAGGTACTTAGGCTACAATAGTTTATATTTTTCAATATTTTATTGGAATTTAACCGTGAATAACACTTCTGTAAATCCTACTATATAATAATATAGTAGTAATAAATGCGAAATTTTGTATGTTTGTTACACAATCACACTTAAACGTCTCAACCGATTTGGATATAATTTTGCAGGACGATCGTTATAGCCTGGATTAAAATATAGAATAGTTGTATCCCGAGTCCACGCAGACGAAGTCGCGGGAGGAAGCTTGTAAAATACTTAAGTTAAGTTAAAATACTTAAAAGTGCCTGCGTTTTAAATATTTATTCTTGTCTCCCAAACATGTACAAAAAATCGTTAGGCCAACTAACTTTTAGTGACAGTACTAAGAAAAAAAAAGTCCGGGTTGCACTCAGGGAGTGCCGGCAGAAGTGAAAACTTGAATAATTTTAATTTTGCGAAAAAAATCCTTTCCTCTCCCCTCCCTCCCCCTGCGTGCCAATATATCTAATAACCTTATTAGTAGTACGCTATAGTTCAAGTTAAATCAGCAAAATTGATGAAGGAGACGATGAAATAAAATACCAATTTGTTTTTGCCGTTGCCAAATATTGTTCAAAGTTTTATCTCTTCAGGAATAACGTCCAAATTCGATCTATTCGAATTTACTTAACTCAGCAAAATTGATGAAGGAGACGATGAAATAAAATACCAATTTATTTTTGCCATTGCCAAATATTTTTCAAAGCTTTATCTCTTTAGGAATAACGTCCAAATTCGAACTATTCGAATTTGCTCAATAGCAAAACGGTAAAGGACGCGTGGACAAAATAAGTTTAACGGCTTTATACTCTTACGAAAAGTGTTCAGGTTTGAATGAAGTGAATCGGCTAACAGCAAACTATAAATGTTTGATAAAACAAAATGAATTTTGCATTTACGGAAAATGTGTTACGACACTTACGACCATAAACTGTTAACAATAAAGTACAAATTAGAACTATGTGCCCCTAGTCAAACCCCCGTTTCTTGGTTTGACGTAGACTTTTGGGCCTTCAACTCCGTCAGTTTCTAATCTTACTCGATATTCGGGGTGGGTTGCACCACACCGTCTGTAATCGTAAAAAAAAAAATGTATGAAAAGTTTAACAAGTTTATATCGAATGATAGCTGCCGACGCCATATTCAACGTTGTAACATTTAACCCTAACTGTCGCATAATTGTGAACTGCCATAACCACTATTTGTCGTAATGAAATACCTAATAAAAACACCCCGTAGTGAAAACTATGTAAACGAAATATGCATATCATTATGATATTCAACATAGGCAACGAAATCAAATTATGTCCCAACTTGCGATAAAAAAACAATCGTGAGTTTTTACTAACGTGAGTGCTCGCGCTAATAGCAATTTGCCGCTGAGCGCGACATGCTAACAACAATCCATTCTCGTACTGTCAATTGGGCACATATTTTCTTCTAATTTCAATAAAATAAAGGGGCATTTACTGAAGAACTTGACCTTGACAAATGAACCAAGTAAAAAATAATACTTACAAAACGCCCCGGGCGGCAAAATGCTCATATCGCGGGTACTGAATGGTTAAAACCTAAACAAGTTGACACTAAAATAAAATATGTTCACAGTTGTAGTGTATGCGCATTACAAATAAATACGAGCGAGGGTAGTATTCGTGATCGGCCGAGCTGGGAGCGCTTGCCGCTAATGTCGCTTGTCGTCCAGCCGCCGCCGATTGAGCCACGACTGCGCACCTAAGCTAAGAGCCAAAGAGCCTAAATAATAGCTTTATTAACTAACCCTGAGACCCAAGTGTGGAACATCACAACACTGGTATATTTCTAATTTTGAAAATACATAATATTAGATTATCGGTAAACCTATTATTTAAACAAGTTGATATTTACTTAGGTACCTACTCGTACACAAATACAAGATTCCTTATTACCCAAATATTTAACCGGGGCGAAATTTGATAGAAATACCATTATTGCACTTGTAATATTATATTGTCTTAATAACATTTGGTACGATTTATAAACTAAAGTTGTGAGAAATCTTAGATGTAATTGAAATATTTATCCGATGTGTTTAGCTTGTCGATATCGACCGAATAGCAGGGCAAAAGACAAATAACATTGCTAATTTTGACGGCCTTGACGGACGCAGATATGTATCATAATGATATATATAATAAAATGACTACTTACAGAAAAATATATTTTTTTTGCAATGCAAAACGAAATAAACTAAATACTTGGACTAAAAATAGATTCTTTATGTGTAAAAGCAGTCAATAAGCTAAAACAGTTATAAGTGTTGCTATTATACAGGGTGCCTCGTGAGGAACCCGAATAATTTGGCCAGCGTATTCCTAAGGTCGTATGGAGTAAAAAATGTTATATGAACATAGGTCGAAATATGTTTTTTTTTTATGTTTTCATACATAATAAATAACTTCTTGTATGAAAACATTAAAAAAAACCATATTTCGACCTATGTTCATATAACATTTTTTACTCCATACGACCTTAGGAATACGCTGGCCAAATTATTCGGGTTCCTCACGAGCACCCTGTATTATTCTATGACGCGAGACTAGACAAAAAAAAACGACGTCGAATGATCATTAGTTTGTCTTGAATTTAAAGCCTATTTTAAAACCGCTTTCTAGCCAGACCCGTCTAGATTAGGCTTTCGAATCCTTGTTTTGTTGGTAGTCGCCGAAATATGCGTTCGTCGACCTTTGCAAGCCGGCGGCCTTATACCTGTCTAGCCTAGTCTGGCATTGAGTGTATAAATGTCTACCACGCTATACGAGTAAGTATAGAAGATACCTACTCGTTAGATATTACTAGTTTTTGGTGCTTTTTGTACAGAATAATATAAATGAATTACTTTTGGCTATATTATAATTAAGAATGTAGGTGTGAGAGCGTTAGATTTTGGGTGTAAGAGAAAACATATTTCTGACTAGTTAGACTGAAAATATTTTGAATTATCTATTTAAACTAAAGATTTTTTTGTAAGTAAGTCTGGAGCAGCGCCCAGCCTTTTCTAGTCTCAGTTTGGCTCTAAGGTTAACAAATAAATAATACCTTGAGCCTCTACCTTTTGCACTCATTTGTTAGTGCAATTAAGTTTACATAAATAATTTCAATTTTAATCAAAATAATGGATGTCTTTCTAAGGAATGTCTGAAATCATGTTTTTTTTCTAATATGAGTTATATGAGGTTAAAAAGCTACAACGTTATAATTTATAGTATTTTACCGTCCTTGGGTTGTAAGAAACGAGACATGCGTTCAAACCTCGCTTTTTGCGTCATCGCCGCCGTCTGGGGCAGTAGCCTCTATTGCACCCGCTGCCCTCGCCACATCAAGTTTAAAACATCCTAACTATGTAGCGGGATTGACATACGTAACACTTTATTCAGAGACAAAGTTCGCAAAAGTATTAATTTTTATACAAGCTAATTACTTTTCCGTGCGTTATTTTTTTCATCTTATGCTCATTACGCCTTTGAATGGAAATTAACGCCTTAGGATACAAACTCGCGCAATGAGTGGTTTTAGGTGATGATATCTCACCGGTGGATATTTTCAATCGATTACGTTGTAACATACAAATGATCGCATGTTCATGTATTTTTTGAAATCTTAACAATTCTTCAATTGTAATAAGACAACAAAAAACAACTTATGATTATTTGTAATCATCCTTTTAATTAGTGTCTGCAGTTGAAATAAGTTTTATGTGGATTTTATCATTAAAAGTACCCTTTTTTACCGGTCTGGCTCAGAAGGAGGGCTATGTTTTTCGAGCGTATGTATGTATGTATGCATGTATGTGGGCAAGAAAATTCTGTCACGGGCTACAGTCCAAACGGCTTGATGGATTTTGACATATGAAGTGTCCTTGGATTCCTCATCGTCCCGTATGATTGACGTATGCTATGTATAAGTATATATAATACTTGAAAAAGAAAAACAGTCATTTTGGTTCAAATCTTTTGATTTCACTTGTCTAAAATAACTGTTTTTTAATAAAATAATAATAATAAAATTGTTCTTTATTTAGGTATCAACCCATTAAATTTACAATGACAAATTAAAATTAAAAGTTAAAATAAAAAAATTAAAATTACAGGCAACAGTTTTATAGACGAGGCGTAAACACCTTACTCGTAAGGTAGCATGCCGTGTACACTACCTTGACAATACTGTTGGTCGATTCGCTCACTCTCCCGACAAAGGACCAGTGTCTTTTACGTATAATTGCGTAAAAGTCATCCACTCTGTTCACGGCGAACATCCCAGACGCACTACACCGCCACGGCAGCCGTAGCATCGCACGAAACGCGTTGTTGTACTGTACTCTGAGTCTGTTGAACGACCGTTTCGTGTAATGATACCACAGATGACTAGTGTAGAACGCCTGGCAATAGGCCCCGAACAGAGTAATTTTGACTTGGTCAGAGCAGTGAGCGAACCGACGTGCCAACATATTGCTTCGCATAGCAATGGCCCGTCTTTGTCTCTCGAGATCGTCGTCGTCTTTTAGTTTGTCTGTCAGTATATGTCCTAGATACCTAAAACTAGTTACATTTTTTAGCTCTGTCCCGTTCAGTCTGACGGGCGGCACAACTTCAGGTCCCCTGCCGTATTTAAATACCATTATCTCTGACTTTTTCACATTGTACTTAAGTCCGTGTAGTGCGGCATAACGCTCGCATATGGATATCAGCATTCTCAGTCCCATGATAGAGGGGCTCAGCAGAACCATGTCGTCAGCGTAGCTAAGGTTATTGGCGCATACGCCTGCTACGTGACACCCGACTGCGGCCCTGCTGAGCTCCTCTATCAGTTCATTCATGTAAAGATTAAACAGTAATGGCGATGTCAGCCCACCCTGTCTAACCCCACAATTCAATTTATATGGTTCCGAATTGCTACTTCCCCATTTAACGCTATTCGTTTGGTTTCCGTACCAGAATCCCAACAGACCGGCTACTCTTCGCGGCACACCGGCTTTTGATAACTTTTCCCACAGTAAACTATAGTCAATGGTATCAAAAGCTCGGCTAAGATCTAGGAAGCAAGCGTAAACCGACTTCTTTTTTTTAAGATACCGACCTACGGTGTTTTTGAGACAAAAAATAGCCATATCTGTCGACAAACCTGGACGGAACCCAAACTGTGCATCATTTAAATGTATATGCTCGGTTAGTATCGGGTTAATCAGCCTTTCAAGCACCTTAGAAAACACTGTGGCTAACGAAATAGGCCTGTAGTTAGACGGGTCACTGAGATCGCCCGTCCTGTTTTTTACAATCGGCACCACATTTGTTGTCATAAACTCGTCAGGCAAGAATCCGTGCGCTAAACATAAGTTAAAAAACTGTGCCATTTTTATATGTAACAATGGGCCTCCGTACAAAATGTGTTCAATGCTTAAACCGTCGTGACCCGGCGACTTCCCTCGTTTCATCTTTCTAACACATTGCCATATCATATCTTGCGTAATAAGCAACTCGGGACCGGTCGTCGGGTCACCACGGTCCCGCACGCTGTCCGGCGGGTGAGATGATTGTGAGTTTTGAGGCGAGCTATCTACTTTAAATTGCCTACTGAACATATTAGCTATATCTTTTTCATTATGTAATCCATTTACTGACATCGGTCTACTTTGTTTATAACTTAATTTATTAGTTTTAGTTTATAGTTTTCCTTTATTAAAATGTAAATTGTCGTGTAGGGTGATAACGATGATGATGATATTTAAAAAAATGTCGTATTATGTCGGACCAGGCACAATGAAAGGTTCCGTACCTTCTACTACCCCACATTAAAAATCACTATCGCATACCGTAAGTTAAAAAAGTGTTGTGCTCATAGGAAACTCACGGCACTAATTGTACGAGTATTGGCTAACATAATTGGTACAACATACCCTTGTGCAATTCCCATTTATAATATTAGTTTGGTTTCAGGTAGGTAGGTATTTAATAACAATTTACTTAATACTAGAAGTTTTACATTGAATCACAAAACTGTAGTAAGTTTGACTGTGGGTACGGCAGTCTCTAGGTAACACATTCATAAGTGTAATATACAGTCCATAAATAATGTATACTTACTTAGATCTAGGTATTGCTTTATTTAATAGACTTGAATGTATTCTTATTTTTTACATCTAAAATGGCTTCAGGCAAACTATTGAATGGGTATGGAATGAAGCCATGTGCTTATTTTGGTATCCTGCTGTTTCGGCAAAATATTTTTCGACAAATTTCACTTCCCACAAAACTTATGGCAGTAGTTTCATTTCCCAAACGAACAAATAGCACATTTTTGTTTCGCATTTTGTTCATTTGGTCAAAATATCATCTGGCATAATTTTGGTTTGTCAAGTGTTATTAAGACAAAAGTTTATTAAGCAAACACTTTGTTCGGGCTAATATTGTTTTCCAAACCAAACATTTGTTCAAATTTTCATTTCGCACATTAGGTATCAGGGTGGAAAAAATGGCTTGTCATAAGCGAACTCTGTTTTTGTTCGTTCGTTGTATTTCTTAGATATTGTGAGTATTTGTGCGTTAAAATGCCGAAAACTCTTGTGACTTAAGAAAAGTAATTTACAATACGACGAAATATTTGTCGGAGAGAAAATCTGAAGGATTAGACTCTATTCCTCTAAATAACATCACCGACCTTGATGTCAACATGACATGAATGAATTAGTGTTGCCATAATTATTGCTAATTTAGTGCCCCCAGAGCAGGTTTTTTTATTTTCATGGACGGGCTTTAAAACCTTAAAATTTATCAAAGTAACGGTTTATTGTATAAAAATGCGGTACCTAAGTATATAAAAACCGGCGAATGTAAATTCATTGGAATATAAAATCTGCTCTAGGCGACTACAAAAAGTATTATGAACATTTACTGTTATATGTCTGTTTTTGCCGACCGCTTTTGCCCGCCCCCACAAGTGACAACTGTAAAAGGTGCTAAGGTCAACTCAGTCTAGACATTTGTTCATCTTACCGGTGTTTTTGCTGGGGTTTTCTATGTTCAAACACTGAAATGTGTGAACTTGGAAATGCGTAGGTATGAAGAAGATGTGATATAACGTACCCATATTTAGATAGTTATACCCTATTATAGCCCAAAAATAGTTTCATGAAGGAAACACTTCAAGCCAAAGCTTAGTCTTACAATGAAGATATGTCGCGGTCCTAGGTTCAAACGTCAATATTTTTGAGTGGTGAAAAATCTTCTAACATTGTATTATAATTTATAATATAGGTACGCTGTTTTTTCTTGTGAATCGGTTTATTGGTCACTGGTGTGTTTAAAATTTAAAAATAGTTAAAGAAAGAAATATACATATATTCAAAAACACACAGGGCAAAAATATTAAACAAAAATATAAACAAAAAAACAGATATAACATGTAGCAAGTGTGTCTCTGTGGCTGTGAACCGGACACTGGCTCAGCATTATGCTGAGGTGACAAGACACAGCGCTGATTTTCAGCCAGCACCGTTAGCGAGTCATGGAAACATCATGTAATTGTAATATTAACAATTTTTTTTAATATTCTTTAGTTTTAATGTTAATATTTGTCTTAATTAGTTTTAGTCACTGTGTGTGTATGTATGTATGTAAATGTAAACCTAAACCTGCTTGAATTTCTAACTATATATGGACAGTAATAAATAACTATTGTATTGTAAAAAAAAATGTAATATAATATAAATTACCTACTTAAATATTATTGGGATAGGCGAAAGAGAAATAAACATAAACACAAAGTGAGATAGTAAACGAGTATGTACCTACGCGTAAGCACTACCTAGATGCAAATTCAATAAAATAATAATTTCATTACACATTCAAAACAAACATATTTCATTTATTTTTCAAGTTTATGATAAGACATCGACTTAAATGCAATATGGAATGACCCAATGTTTCGCAGACAGTGAGTGTATACAGATGAAGGGAATATTAATGTAAGCCGTGTTGACGTTTCATTTGAACTGTAGAAAACAGCATTATTACAACCAACAATGCCTAAATGAAATCCCATAACATATGAGGCATTATTCCCGGGAAGTTTTTTTTATTTTTTATAAATCATCCTTAATCTAGAACATAAACAAACTTTATTTGGTTTCGTTGGCACTTAAAACACTGAATGTTGAATCAACGTTGGAACAACACATAAATAAATCATATATAATTACGATGAATATTTTTTAATCGAAGCATATTTGCGTCTTGGGGAGTAAATGTATTTATGGGCACCTACTTTAATAGTTTGAATTTACTTAGCGGTTGCCTCACGAAATGATCGTTGCATTAAAAAAATACTTGTTTTAAACTTAACGTTGACTACGTAAAAGGTGTACATATTATTATTACTTTCTTCAAAAAGATTTTTTGTGTCTGGTTTTTTATTTAATTTTCGTTTCTCTTATGTAGATGCTGATTTACTGAATGGTGTAGAAAATGCTATTTAAACTATACATAATAGGTAGGTATCTAACTAACATTTGAAATAGCAAGTTTGACTTCTCATCAAGATGCCCTCCGACAGTGAGTGGTATAGAAATGAATGAACCAAAATGTGGAATTCTTAGCTGCTGAGGTCTTATCACTGGTTTCAATGAGAGCTGACTGTCTTGGAGGCGACTGCTTTTATTTCCTTGGGTTAAAATCGCACTTAATATGTTCACCCGGGCTACCATGCCACAGACAACACACACATAAACAAATAGGTACACATATTAAACTTACTAATATAACACCCCTCTTTCTGCGGCGGGGCGGGGTTAAAAGTGCTGTAAATATGAGAGCATGTAATTTCCCTGCTGGACTATAAAGATTGAGACGATAATGGCATTTACCGATCTTATTACAGCGCGGTTAATTAAGTAATTATTAAGTTCTCAACAACTTAGATAAGTCCTTTAAAATGGTGGTATCTACTTACACTCATTTCTTAGTGACATGTGCAAATACCTTAGCTCGCAAGCCTCCTAGTTTTTCTAACAACTCATTTGTGAACAATGGCCTGATAATTAGTAACTTATTAATACAGTTTCAATGAAATGCAATTAAAAGTAGCATTTGTCAAGCCACTAAATTTTTCTCTCTTCTTCTCTCTCTCATCTTCTTGACATTTTTGCAGATGACATTCCAGCCAATTTTTTTAAGTGTTAATTAAGAGCATAGTGAAATGGGTCCCCCCGTCTATACAAAAACGGGCCAAAGCCTCGACTGTTTGCTCCTCCAATTTTTAGGAACCTGGGCTTCTGTAGTCGGTAGTAAAATTAGAAGTTTTATAAAAAAACACTTATCATTGAATTTTAAAAATAAATATCGATAAAAGAAAAAAAAAACCGGCCAAGTGCGAGTCGAACTCGCGCACCGAGGGTTCCGTACAAAAATTTACGGTTTTCGCAATTTTTCCTTTATCTGTGCTATAAGACGTTGCTTCGTACCAATTTTCAAGATTCTGAGTTCACGGGAAGTACCCTGTAGGTTTTGATTCTCTTGCGAGTTTCGCTAATTTGCGGCATAAACGGCTGTATTGTTTGATTGCATTGGCTTAGAAGTTTGATTTTTTCACAGCTCCAAGGGACAGTAGACCTGAGTATTTGTTATAAATTTTAGCTTGATACCTGCACGCGTTCCTGAGAAAAAGGGTCTTGACAGACGGTCGGACGGACGGACGGACGGACAACAAAGTGATCCTATAAGGGTTCCGCTTTTTCCTTTTGAGGTACGGAACCCTAAAAAGAGAGACACAGGCATAATCTTCATGACTCATATTAAAAAGGTTGAATATTAAAGGTTCAAGTAAATGTACGGGATTCTAGTTAAATTATAGGTTGATTTGTTGAGTTAAGTAAAAAAAAAATACTGTATTTGGTACAACTACGTCTAATTTGAACCTTATAAAACTGGGACGCAATCAAACAGACACACACACTGATTATAGGTTCCTAAGTATCTAAAAATTCTTAAAGTTACTTTTTTGGATATTTGGTAGAAGGGGCATTGCTCCCATGTCTGTGTTTTAAATACAGAATGACAAGGACATCAAAGTGTGGATAGGTATGTTTCTACCACTGGATCACATCTGAAAAACTGGCTACCGACTTTGCAGCATATTCAAGATCTAGGAAACAAGACCATTAATTTCATTTATCTTACCCAAATTCTCACAGGACACGGCTACTACAAATCCTACCTATACCGCTTCAAGGTAACCACCGATGACCTTTGCCCGTGCGATACAGTAATCGCGGATTCAGTCGCCCGTATCCTTCGCGGGGACAGTTTCTGGTAAAATCAAAGTGACTAAAAAAAAGGTATGTTTCCTTCTTATTCTGTAACCAATTTGTCGAGTAAGGCTTAAATAGCTGGGTTGATTTAAGGAACCGCCTGTCTTGCTTTTGCAAATCTGGTTGCACAACCTTTTGGTTGCAGATTCGCATTTTAGTATTAAATGAATATCAACTTAAGTCTGTGTAAATGGTGCGATTAAAAGAGGTTGACATACTATAATTATCTAAATTTTTGACTCTTGTTTCAAATGACAAAAATGATGAATTGTTAATGTAGGTACCTACTAAGTTAATACAGCGTCATGAAGTTGCTACACGGGTATCATGCATTCAAAGTTAGGGATTTTCAAACTGTTGTAGTTATTAAGTGGTGTACTGAACATTAAATTAACGGGCGACGCTCGCTGGCGTTTCTTCAAAGTCACGTTTGAGTGTATTTCTTTGAACTTCTAGTAGTTCAACGGTGTTAATCCTTTTTAGCTGCCTATCTGCTTACGTTTGTGTATTAATAAATTTGGCTTCTGTTAAAGCGGTGACCCTAATAAAAAATGGTAGGTATAAAAACTGTTTCTAAAAGCTTTGTAGTCCATTTATCTATTTTTATATTATCTCTTTATATTACTAATATTGAGAGATGAGATTTATTTAGCAGTAATGTATACATTTAATTATACTCGTATATACTTAGTTACCGGAAGCCTGTTCGATACGGGTGGCGGAGGACCGGTTATTGTGGCACTCTTTGGGGAGGCCTATTCCCGGAAGTCGACGTCTTACAGCTGATACAATTTATTCTGCAATAAGTGGCAATGACACTTTTACATGTCAAACAATAATTTACTATACGTATATATAATAATAATAGTTAAATAAAGAAATAATCTTACAGCAATAAACATTTGGAAGTTGCAGTTTAACAGAACTAAATGTCACTTAATGAAAACCAAATTACAAAATATTATCCATTACATTACAAGGTCTCTGATCATCAGTCTTTTTCATTGAGTCATCAGAATTAACAAGAAGTTTATGAGATCATTTAAAAATATCCCAGAGATGTCGGTATAAGAGATGCGACAAAATGTGATATGGCAGTGACAGGTTGCTAGCCCATCGCCCACAACACACTTCAACCGGTTACCTTAGTACGACACCCACAGAAAGAAAGGGGGTAGTGCTATTCTAACCCGACACCACACGAGTTTTAAAGCACTGGGAAAAAACGCCTTATTCAATTAAATAAGATTGCTAAGGATTGCGTCGTAACGTACGTGTTGTATCGCGTGATCCCCAAGGGGCCAATTAATTACATTGCACAATTTAAAAGAAGTATTCAGATGGTCACCAGTCACCCACTTTGCATTTTATTTTGATAAACGTTGAAATAAAATGCCATTCAAATTCGTTTGTCTTTAGATAATCGTTCGAAATTTATTTTTGTGAGAGAAGAGAAACCATTTAGTTAACAACGATGTTATGTTAGATGATTTAACAATTAAGGGTATACAAATCGATATATATGTACCTACTCGTACACAATCGCCAAATGCTGCACAATAAAAGGAGCGATTATATGCACATTATTTACGTACATGCTAAATAACCGCATTCGACTCTCACGCAGGCGATTCTCGGAAGACCGCTTGCCTACCTTTCGAAGCGGCCACGTTTTGCCACCCACTTGCCGGGAACTTGGCACGTACATTTGACTACACGTTAACCTATATCCTTGGGAACCGAATGTAGTTGTAACGAGCATGTCAGCTATTTGGAATAATTAAAGCCTTTAAGGGGAACAATGTCGCAAGCGACACCCATATAATTATATGAATCATTTACGCAAAAACGGATCTTCTAAGGATAAGGGACTATGAGAAATCACTACATAGTATAAAACAAAGTCGCTTCCCGCTGTCTGTCCCTATGTATACTTAGATAGTGATTCAAGAGGAAGGTTTATATGTTGTAGTACCCGTGCGAAGCCGGGGCGGGTCGCTATAGTTTTTATTAAAGTAGACTAATCTAAGACTGCTTGGTAAATTCACATTTAAAGACTGGCAGTATTCATTATTATTATCTTATTTTAGGCTGACGCTGATTCATCCAAATCGTAGTTCACTTAGCACAGGTTCACAGTGCTTTAAATAGTTTGTCGTGTTTGCTTCGGTTTGCATTTGCTGCGATAGTTGAAATTTAATTTTTGAATAACCTTTCACCCCCGCGTACATTTTTTAATTTTTGACACTTCATATATTTAACGATTAGATTGATAAGGATTCTTATAACGAGGCCTAACTCTTAAGAGCTGTTTCCCACTGACGTCCAGTTTTTTGCACAAACAGATTTAGCAGAAATAGATCTAATAGCCACTTTTTGTCTCCAGCATCAGACAAGTTGGTCATTATCCTCAGTCATCAGAATAGTAAGCGTACGAGCTCTCAATCCGATTGGACTCCGGGAAGATGGTCTAATTTGACTTGTAAGACTAAACAGTCCCTGGGCGGCTCAGCTCGGTTAAAGATAAGGAGAAATCGATTTTTCCCAGACATGAGACCTAGCTAGATCGATTTCTCGCCCCCGGAAACTCCTATATTCCAAATTTCATCGAAATCGTTAGAGCAGATTCCGTAAACGTGATTTCAAATATATATATACATACAAAAGGATATATTATCCTATATTTTAAAATAATCATCAAATGCTTACTTAGAATTTTTAAATGAAGTCAAATTGATTCGATTGAACTTTTGTTACAGTCAGTTTGAAGTTGATAGTGTCTAAGTGGGAGTAGGTTTATCCTATCGCATTTAGAAAAAACTTTTTTTAAATGCTCGGTGTCTTGTATGTATGTACCTGCGGATTTCATAATGGTACAATTTTGCGATTTGCGCGCGGGCAGCTAGTCTTTTATGACTACTTATTACCTGCCTTACTACTTTAATTATCCTTATTGATATATCATCATATCCAATTCTACTCGTATACATACTCTATTAATACTGAGTTTAAATACAATCGAAGGTCCAACTGATGCGTAACAATGTGTGCTATAAATACAGTACATATATTCTGAAATCATTTGCTCATGACGAAAGTAAAATAAATATATATAATCTTATTAAAATTAGGGCGGTTCAAAAATGGAATGTTTCTGTATCTAAAAACTGGACATCGCATTAGGTATGGCAGTTATTTATTACTTCGTCGTCAGTTCATTGTTGGAGGTTTCTGCAAGAAACGCAACACCGCGGTCAAGTGTTATTTTGTGTAATATTCCCAGAAACCAAATGTGCTGTCTCCACCGTATATCACATTGGTTTAGAAGTAATTCGGTACACATTCATGCTAGTTGCAATTATGGTGGTATGTAAAAATATAGGCGATTTAATTTCAATTACCTATTCAGAGGCTCATATTCATTAATTTCTTGTTACTGTACTTACTTTATATAACTGATTTTTAATATTTAGAAATCTACTTTTTATTGTTTTATTCGTCATGTTGGAATTCACTGGAAAGCTTGGATATCCTCCGATTTCGATCTATAATCAGTTGAAAAAGACGTAAAACCTTATTATGCATTTTTTGCGGATCTCCGTGATAATTGATAAGTTAAAAAACGATACGAGGACAATATTTCTTAGGTATTCCGCTATATTTTTAGTTGAATTCCAATTAAATAATCAATAGTAAGTACCATTTACAAACATTTTTCAGCAAACAAATGATACCACGTATACATCGGTAACTAAAGGTGTTCCAATAATCACGCCAGATTTTAATAACAAAGAAAACTTTTTTTCAATTTATACTGTTATTGGTTCATAAAATACACTGTAAAGGGTTATGTAGGTGTGGAGTGGCACATGTGACAATGTCTCCATGGCCGTGATGGCACATATGCTCATACATTACCCCTAACCCTTGGGATTGAAAGTTTGTATTGTAAACAAGTATTTTTTAAAGTTACAAACTCATGTGCCACGACTACGAAAGAGACCAAGTGAGCGGAAGTATGAAAATCTGATGAATACAAAGTGAAATTAGTCGATTGTACGAGTATCTTAACGTGGGGGGCGCTTTTGTTCACCTAATTTTTAAGTCCTTTTATCGGAAGTCCGAAAATGTTCTTCATAAAATTTTACGCCATAATAATCGTTAGTCCTAATAATTCTTATTCCTAACGATCGTAAGTCATAACCACTCGAAGTCATAATGACAATAATCATAAATTTCTCAAATCCTAATATTGATTTTCATATTTTTTTTCATCCTAACACTCACTTGTCCTTTTTATTTAAATTGATAATGACACTAGTCATACATTTTTTAATCCTAAATTTGTTTTTCATAATATTTCTCATCATAAATGTTACTTGGCGTTATCGAAGTAAATAAAAGTATGGTTTTTTTATCGCAAGGTACAAGACGAGGTCACAAGACTCTAGCTAGACGCTAAGCAAGCCGCCTGTCTGTGCGGACGTAGCCTAAGGCAGGTCCGTGTAGGTACGACGACGAGCGAAGCGAGGAGGAGTGTTAGTTGTACCGCGACCCAGAACCGATTTTTTTTATTTGCTTAGTGAAATCGTTTATTCATTAGGAAAAACAATATTAGGAGTTGAAGTAAGTTCTTAGTTATTATATTAGGACTAACAAAATTATGAAGAAAATTGTTATGATTAACAAAATTATGACTCCAAGCAAGTTCTTAGTAACGAAATTAGGAAGAAAAAATTTAGGACAACTGATCATTATGACTTCCAATGATAGTTACTGAAATTTAGGAACAAAAAGTTAGGACGAAAAAAATTAGGACTAGCGATGATTATGACTACAATACGTTAGTAAAAAAAAATAGGATCACGAATTTTATGGCAGCCAATATGAACCCCTTATCGTGACCTCGTTATTTTTTGTACATTTTACTATAAATAAAAGACGGCAACATACTTAAAATAGTTTATGATTCGCATAACAAATAGCGCGGGCAGCGCGGCGTCACAGGAACTGCTAGTTAAAAATATTACAGTCAATGCAATTCATAAATTGAATAAAACCTCAAAAACTGATTAAAACCACCACAATTACATTAATGAAAGGCTCTCTTGTCCAGTCAACAATCTATACCTGTCGCTGCATTATTCAGCAGCTGATCAATTTTCAATTACTGCCTTATTATCCGGCATACTTTCTCTCGTTAGACAAAGAGTGGTGCGATAGCCAACCAGCATAAAAGGTCACATCTGAATTTAAAGTACAATGACGGTTAAGCCGTTTTATTTACGCCAGCTCGATGATCTGATTCAATTTTAATGTGTATACAATACTGCAAAAAAATAATGAACTCAAATACTTAGGCATATCTTTATTAAGTTAACGCAGACTGTTTCGGTATTCGTTATCAATAGGGTAAAACCCGGGTAGTCGCCCCGAGCGAGAGTATAGTTGCCTTGATTGCAATTTCCCTAGTTTCGCGAATGAAATGGACATAATTTTATCTATCTATCGAGATACTCTGCAACTACTTGTACAACTAATTTGACCGTCTTGCATGTCTCTGTGCGTTTGCATGCAACGGCTAGGTGTGATCAAAGTTTTTACGGGTTTTTAGTCCCAAAATTTATAGGTCCGCAAAAATCGCCAACACTTTGGAAATATCAAAGATATTGTTCATTTCTTTGATAAATTTGAAGATAATAAACCAAAATACTTACCTACCCGTTTTACAAATAAAGAGTCTTGCTTTTTGTATAAAGAGCTATAAAGTAATTTCAAAAAGTGGGGCATCTATCCTGGGTTTACCCTAGATTTTTGCACCATGATGTATTTTTTATGACTGTGCTGGTGATGTACAGGTTAGTTCCAGTACTTTTGTAGCAAACATTGGAAAAATCTAATAGACTAATTTTTGAAACCGGATTTGGCTTGCATTACAGAAACGATATTTTGTCTGACACAAAGTTACGTTAATAAAAATTTCCTTGCAAACATCATCCTCTTAGCGTTTACCTATTTGGTTGCCCCCAAATTTGACATAGGTAGTAGAGGTAGACATAGTCACTAGTTTTACCCCAGAGGGAAAACTAATAGACCTTATTGGGATTAGACGGGTTTCCTCACGATGTTTTCCGTCACTGAAAACACACTGTTAAATATAAAATAATATTTCTAACGAAAGTTTTGTTTTTAAAAAGCTTATATTTAGCTTACAAATATTTGAAAAAATATTGAATATTAATGAATTGTGATTTTTGCAGTTTCAGTCAAAGTTACGGTCTCTAAAATGTATGAGGTATGAGAAGTTACAATTCTAAGGGCATTTCTACGAGTAAGTAAAGACAAAATCCAGTCGCTTTAAAAGAAATCTTATTGCCTTAACTTATTATATAAACAGGAAAAGTCTGTGTCATTGTATATTTGCAATAGGTAATTTCTGATACTACTCATAAGATTCCAAAAAATCATTCCCCTGTTTATAATGAACTTTCTGGATGGATAAAGTTAATGTATTTAATTTAATCTTGCCGGTCCATCTCTGTTCTTCGCAATACGCAGGCAAAACCACGTGCACAGCTAGTTTACCTAATATAAATTCAAAATTCAAAAATATTTATATGTCTACTATGTATTAGGTACAATGATTGATCTCTATGTTTCGCCACTTGGCACACAAATAGCTGCAAATCAGCATGCAGCATGCATCACAAAAAAACTTAGAAAAAATTAAGAAACATATAAATAACAATTTTAAAGTAAATTATAAATCAAAATACAATTCAAAAGAAGTACATTTTCAGAATAAAATAAAGTTAAAAATAAATTAAGAATCATCACTTAAAAAATATTCTAAATTGTCAATAATTTGGAATTAATTATGAATTAAAATTGGAAAAAAAATATTGATTTAAAATGTTTTTATTTTCATTTTAAATGGATGGATGGATTGCAATTACAATTTTTTGTATTGTATAGTATGCTTTGGCAACCAAAAATTCGTGCAATTTTACTTTAAAATGTCTCAAATCATTTAAATTCAAAACATCTGCGGGTATTTTATTATAAATTTTTGGTGCCATTCCAAAAATGCATTTTGACAGTAACGCTGTTTTACACGACATGTGGTTTAGTTTATCGACTCTTTTTGGCGATGGCTATGAAAATAACTTGAGATTAAACTATAATTTAATAAGTGTCTAGACATGTTCTTCTTGGGTAGACAGGTACCGATTTTTTTATTTGCAATGTTACGCCTAGTTATATAAGTTGCACCATAATTCCATACGTTCTTTCTATTTATAAAGATAAGTAATTAATACTTAAGTTATGACTTAATATTAACTTATGACTAGCTGCAAGCGCATCTTCACCCACGTATTACAAATAACGAATGCAGAACCGCATAAATAATTATAGGTCTATTGTGGATTTCCGGACCCTGAATACAAACTTACGAAACTAAAAAGTTCCTTATAATATATTAGGATCGTGTTTACCTATAGAGCAATGAGCATAAAAACTAATAACATTGGTTACATATTACAGAAATGGTAGCAGCAATGAATTAGCGCGGTGATATTATCCGGGGAACTTTCACTCGCGGGATTAGACAAAGCCCGCGCGGCGGCGCTGCAGTTTCGGTCGCACCTAGCGCTGAACCAGTGAACAAAGACCCAACTATTATGAGAACTTTATTTCAAGGTGTTCGTTTGGTTTCATTTACGTCGATTTGCTGTATATTTTGCATTATAAGTGGTAGCAGTGTTTAAATACATGAATTAAGCTAAGAAACACATAATAAAATTATCAATAAATATTTCAACTTATTGATGTTGTGTCAAAAATAAAATATATAATTAATTATATTTATTTATAAATAAAGTAACGTAAAATATAAAAACATACTTAAAATTTAACACCCATATTTTAAAAGCATAAAACTAAAAATAAGCAAGTATTAGCTACACTGGTGCTATTTCAGTTTATGCAACAATGGTGCAGCTACGAGTTTTCAATAAGTGGGCGAGTGAAAGGCGCCGGCAGTGCGCTTGACCGTCTCGGCGCGAGGACGCAAGGGCGCCGTGCGTCTTGCCGAAATTATTCGGGGCTCGCTGCACAATCGATTTTTCCCGTCCGATGCGGAAAATTCTTCGGGGCGGGGCGGGTGTAGCGCAGCGGTCGGAGGCGAGGGGCCCGAGGGGGGCAGGGGGGCAGGCGGAGTGCAGCGGGGCGGTGCAACGCGCGCCGCCGGCCCGGCCGTCGACGGGCAGACAGTAGGACGGCGACGCCACTGCGAGTCGGTGACCAAGGCGCGAACAGCGCGCTCGCACCGTGACATGTAGCGCGGCCGCCGCGCTCAGCCCCGCGATCCACCGTCGGTGGCGGCGCGCCGATGCGCCTGCCGTCCCGCGTCGACGCCCGCGCCGAGACCGTGCCGACGCGTGTACCGAGTGAACCCCTCTCTTACACCTGAAGCGAGCCCTTCAGCCCGACGACCGTCGGATGGAACCCCGAGTGCGCCGATTCGCATCAAGGTTAGCTGAATATTTGAATGTGAGTGTTGTGCACCGGCCGGCCAGCTTACGCGCCCCTTTAGCCCCCTGATCGCGGCTGCATACAACGTAATTGCCTATAGGTGGGTTCGGAACACGTGCAAGGGTGACCGGGAGTGAGTCATATCAATTTCCACGACCACATAGCAACTTGATTTTTTACCTGATCGCAGCAGAGAAAAAGAAGAGATTATGATTTTCGCTGAGTATGTATGGATATGTTTTAAATCTAGACTGCATGTACAAATGTCTAGGTCAAGCTAGTTAAACGTTAAGTACTGGCTATTGACATTGTGTAATTTCCACGCCATTGTTGTCCATCCGTTGGTAAAAATTACGTTAGGTATAGTCTGTCTGTCATGTATTGGGTCCGGCGAGCGCGGGTTACTGAAAGTTCTAATATAACAGGCATTTTAACCATGTGACGGACTGTGCTCGGTAATGTATCCAAATGAAAAGCATTTTCTATTAAATTGAATTTACTGTTTCATAACTTGGCATGTTTTTGTTAGTAGTATTTTCATTATTTACCCGTAGTACTGCAGTGTCGAAATGGTTTTTTGTTTTTTTCAACACGATGATTTCCTTGCTCGGCGTAATGTTAAGTCATATTTTGGTAGAAATTTGTGATCATTTTAGTTATTTTTATATATACTTAAAAAACTAGTTTCTTAGTCTTTCAAGAGTTACGAGTAATATAAATTGTTTGAAGTTTCACTGAGAAATTCGCTATATAGCTATCAGATACATACTAACGAGACCTATTTTTTATAAGCCAAATAAATAAATGAAAATCAAGTTCAGATTGTTTATATATGTGGGTTCGAGGTCCACTGGGTCGCGGTTTGTTTCAATGGTGTCCAATCAAAAAATCACTTAAAATAACATTTTCTTTTTAAAACGAGTCATGTCGAGTGTATAATATATATATCTTAGATATCCTTTATAACTGTAGTCAGGCTTAACGTAGGTGTACCTTTATGATATGTTACCCACTGATCTCTACGTCGCGACGCGGACGCACGCGGTCGTGCTACGTTGGCGTAGCGCTTTGAGAATCACGGCCGCTCTCATACTAATATAAATGCGACGGTAACGTTTACTGCACATCTATCTGATTGTCGTGTCTATTTGTATGTATTTTAATTACCAAACCATTTTAAATGAAATTCGATATTGAGGTTTGAATCCTGGAAAGGGCACAGGAGACTTATTGGGGACTAATAAGGGTTGTATACAAGTGCAATTAGTGCGCGAAGCCACCCTCAGTTAGAATAATATATATACATAATATTTATATATAAATCAGAATAAGAACAGAAAATTCGTGAGTTATGCAAAAGAAGTTTGTAAGATATAGATGGTATGGTCAGATTGTTATTAATTGCCTCGCAGTCTTCGCTATCCTTATACCTCTAACTCAGTGGTTCTTAAACTTTTGTTAGGTATGGACCACTTTCAGAAGGTCAAAAGTACCGCGGACCCCTGTTGAAGAATATGTTGATAAAAATCTCATGTTTCATGTGTCTATACAAGGGGGTGTTTTGTGGTTAAGAGTAAACGAAGTAGCCATGGACACCTAGCAATCATTTCACGGACCCCTAAGTGGTCCATGGCCCATCACAGTTTAAGAAACCCTGCCTAACTATATAGACAGTTAGGGGTATAAGGATAGCATTGGGTTGCCTTCTTAGGCTTCCAAAACAACGATGATGAATATTTAGTAAGACATGCAAGCTGTATGAATATGATTTGTGCAGAATATATTCAGGATGTAATTTTTTTCACAAAATTTTTCAGGGTTTCCATGAATGGCAACTAAGAAAATGTATAATGTGATACATATATTAAGCTGACTCAGAATTCAATAATTTAACATTTACTGTTTGAAAAGATGCTAATAACGTCCTTGAAAGGAAGCTGCAAAAAAAATGTAAGCTGGGTGTGTGCTAATTAAATAGTATACAAATTTCAAATCGAGGGTGGCCTTGATTGGCCAGGATGCAGCCTCATGTCAATGAGTTTCTCGAAACTTATGTGCGTTTGTTTCATAGCCTTAACAGCCCCCCTATTCTGTAACTTGTTTCAAGCTCACCTCAACGCTCATCCACAAATATATCTTGACACCGCGATGCGTAGTAACCAAGCGTAGGCCTAGGTCTAGTTTCGTGACGGGTGACCGGCGGGGTGAGCCGCTTTAGCGCGTAGCGAATAACTGCCCTGGTGTCCCACGGATCGGCGAAAGACTCACCCAGACTTACTACAATACTGGGTGTAAGGACCCTGTCTCTCAATTAGGCAGTGAAAGAGATGTTAATTCTTAGCAGCATATAAATCTTATACTTGAATTTGGACACTGATTAAAATGTCACCCTGTATAATGATGTAACTGTACTCTACCAGTAAAGTGGATGCATATATATTTTGATAACTTTCTTGAACAAGTTGGTCTCGTTCGCGGGTCTTATGGACTGCCGTTGCGTTAACACTTCCCTCAGTGTTCTAACGATAAATGGACGTGATGAAAAAGTGCATGCGAGACAGTTTTACAGGGTTAGACGTAGAAGCTACTCTGCATAATCGGTAACATAACCATATACTTTTAAACTGCAACTATGGACCACATAAATATATATAAGAAAAATCATATTTTCTATTTTCAGTATGTGGAGCATAGTAAATAATTATTGATTTACAAATTGGCTAGTATCCTAACAAATTTTTGTAGTAATTATTCTGATGGTGTGGATTCTTTTAGTAGGAAGGTACTAATATAATAAAGAAGAAAAATCTTTGAGATTGGAAGTTTGTATGTACAGTCAGCGTCATAATAGATAGTAGCAGCCAAGGTAGCCAAATATTTCGGTACACGTCTTTATTACTGTAAGAATAAGGGTGTGTTACGAAATATTTGGCTACTCTGGCTGCTACTATCTATATGACGCTGACTGTACAAGGTAATCTCCAGAACTACTCTTCTGATTGCAAAACTTCTTTCGCCAGTATTTAGAACGGACCTTCAGCGTGGATATAACCTATATCTTATCCCCCGGCTCCGCCTGGGTTCTTTCCAATATGTAAGTGCGCGGGTGCGGCCGTGTGGGCAGCTAGTAAACAATATAATCATTGGTAAAACAAATATACTTATGGGTGACCACTTCAATAAACATTATGATATAAACCTCATAAAATATGCACTTTGTATATAATATAATTATTCAATATTAAATTGACACTAAAGTTCATGTGAACATTATACCTATCTATACTAAACAGGAATAGTCTGCGAGCTTAGTAACTTTGTAATTCTTAAGTTTACATAAATACAGGGGGTAATCCTCCGGAACTACTAAACCGTGCTACACACTACGCAAATACGGTAAGATATCTGTATCTAAGGCACACACAGCGCGACAGCGCAGGTAAAGATAAAATATAAAGTAACTGCGCTGTGTGTGTTAGTTCATTGAATTGTATAGGAAGCCATATTGAAATATACGCCTCAGATCCAGATATCGTACCGTATCTGCGTAATTTGTAGCACGCTTTATTTGATCAGTCGTCATGACCAAGGTTGTTGTGACGTACCCGCAAGATCGGGAAACCTGGTAGAGATTAAATAATGTTGATTATATGAAATAAACTATTGATTAGACGAAAGTCTTTGACCAGTGTGTGTTGCCAGTGATGACATAATATGGCACTGAAACGAGGTCGCTTACTATGGGCCTCATAAGAAGGCTCAAAGTCACCCAAAGGGCAATGGAGAGGGCCATGTTGGGAGTTTCTCTGCGTGACCGCATCAGAAATGAGACTATCCGCAGCAGAACCAAGGTAACCGATATAGCCCTCCGTATCGCTAAACTTAAGTGGCAGTGGGCGGGGCACATAGCACGTAGAACCGATGGCCGTTGGGGCGGAAAGGTTCTCGAGTGGCGACCACGTACCGGAAGGCGCAGCGTGGGTGGACTGATGACCTGGTAAAGGTTGCGGGAGTCCGCTGGATGCGGGTGGCGCGGGATCGGTCACTTTGGCACTCTTTGGGGGAGGCCTATGTCCAGCAGTGGACGTCTTTCGGCTGATATGATGATGATGATGATGATGATGATGATGATGATGATATGAAATAAACAACCCTTTAAAAATATGTGCCCTATGAGAATCGTGAAAGTTTAAATCAATACATTTATTTGATTGTAGAATGGAATTTCTGGCTTCGCCTGCGTATTGGAAAGAACGCAGGAGATAAAACATAGCCTATAAAGCCAATAAACATCCAAAAAATCCAATATCCACTCAGGTGGAAGAATTCTTGAATTCGGATAAGCAGTTCCGGAGATTACCCAAAAACTAAAGCTTACAAAGCTACAATCTCACAGACTTTTCCGCCATATAATATTAATATAGATATATATATTGTAAGTGGGGACCCGATTATTAAAAAATATTTTACCATGGTATATAATCATATTTAGGTCCCCACCCCCTGACACCTAAATGATTGCTACTGGGAATGTGAAAAAGATCGTGGCACTAGTACATATTTAGGTATACTCTTACTTGCCAGAATTTCATTTGCCCGAATTTTATCTGCCATAATATTCAACTGCCATAAAGTTGTTTTCTATAATTTTGTATGCCATACTCATTGTTTACCATATTAATTATATGCCAGAATCTTTGTTTTCCATAATATCAATATCAATAATCTCATTTTCCATAATCATTGTAATCTATAACTATCACATGCCATAATGACATTTGCCATCAATCTCAAAATCCATAATATTCATTATGTAATATAGTGGGTACGTATTGCACTGCCTACGAACCTATCCGCGATCCGAGTCGGTTTTGCCACTTAGTAAAAATAAACTTTTCTCTGAGATTAACCAATGCCAAGATAGTGGTGTATCATAGGCAGTAGGGAACAGGGGCTTAGTGGCAAAACCGACTCGGATCGCGGATAGGTTAGAAGACGGAAGCGGAAGCTTTACTCCCGCTTTCGTCTTCGAGGTTATTTTTTTTATAAAAGAGCGGAAAAACTAACATATTCACAAAGATTAATCCGAATACATGTTCAGTATGGCGTTTAAATATTATATTAAATAATATTATTGCAAACAATAATCTGGAAAACAATACGTATGGCATTCGTATCATTATGACATCTAATATTCGGGTAAACAAGAGTATGTCAATCAACTATTATGGTAAACGAAACATTCGGGCAAATGAAATTCGGGCAATCGAAGTTCGGGCAAATGATTATTATAGTATATGAATGTCGGGCAAACAATAGACAACCACATATTTATAATTAAAAAGGTAAACCATCACGGCTAAGTAGGTAGACATTAGGTACTAGTTAACGAGTAATAGTCGACCAACTTAAAATGTACCTACTTGAAGAGGCCAACTTTCGTAAAAATTCGGCCGACGCAACCGCACCCTCGGCACGTGCGTGTCAATTTGACAAAGACGACATGCAACTACGGAACTTGCACGTGGCCCGAGACGCACTTGGCCGGTTTTTATTTTTTCAGATATTACTCATCATCATCGTCCTAGCGTTATTCCCGGTAATGCCCCTAAAGGAGCTCGGGGTCCGCTTTGACACCTAATCCCAAGATTTGGCATAGGCACTAGTTTTACGAAAGCGACTGCCATCTGACCTTCCAACCCAGAGGGAAAACTAGACCTTATTGGGATTAGACCGGTTTCCTCACGATGTTTTCCTTCACCGAAAAGCTAACGGTAAATATTCCGTACATAAGTTCCGAAAAACTCATTGGTAGTTACGAGCCGGGATTCGAACCCACGACCGCCGCTTGACAGCCGCATGCCTAAACTACTAGGCTACCGTAGCTTTTTCAGATATTACTATTACAAATTATTAGGTATGTATAATACATAATATGACATTGGTGTTTTGTCTAACTGGCCGCTTCGATCTCTAATATCTGGTATTTGGTTCAGATTTCCAATTTTTTTTTTAATTGTAGGTGTAATATGTGTTTGGGTTATCAATTTAATTATTCATTTGTTTTCGCAGCATTTGATTTTTCTTTGATATCGTTCTGTTCGCAAAATAGAAACTTAAAATATCGCGTTATTTATGAGTTCCGCCATGGCACCAGCGCTACAGAAACAGCTCGAAGGATTAATCACGTTTATTGGGAAGCTACTACTAGCTGGTCCAGCTTGATCCAAAGTTTTCAGTCTAGATTTTTTAAACTACAGAACCACATCAGAGTTCAGCTTGAGTGATAAAACAATTTTAATTCACTTGCGACAAATTTGAAAAGTGAAAAAGCTCAAGAAGTGGGTACCGCATTAATAGTGTGAAGCAAACCAACGCAGTCTCGCATTGAGTGCGGCGTTGCTTTACTCAATCGTCACATTAATGAGGGAATTTTGAAGCATATTGTTACGAGTGAGGATAAATGAATCCTGTACGGTAATCGGAAATACTCATCACAGTGGTTGAACCCAGGAGAACCGGCCAAACCCTGTCCCACGCGATAGTTGACTCAGAAAAAGTTTCTAGTGGGGCAGAGTAGGTACTCGAACAAATTGGAGGAGTTGGTTCCCATCAAAAACTTAAGGTAACCTAACATGTATCTGAAATAAATTTGGTGCTTTTGTCCAGCGTGTCCACATTATCACCTGAAACTGCCCTACTACACTAGTGAGTATTTGGTGGACCAGTGTTGGTGTCATACACTACAGCTTCCTTAGATCTGGACACACTATTAGGAACATCAGCTCTGTCTTGTAAACACACAATCCAGTAACCTTGTCGGGTTTTCGCGGTATTTTCGATTTGTGACAAAGTTGCGTTCGGTGCTCGACGTCACAAACTTGGATTGTTTATTGGGCCAACATCATAAATAAGTCTGAAAAAAAAAACTACCGGATTTGACGCAAGGTCTGAATAAAGTTTCTGGACTAAATTGTTAACGGATGATGATGGAAAAGTTAGCCGTTAAATAAACCGAGGCTGGTCAATCGCTTTATCCCATTCCTCCTTCACGATAACGCTAGACCACATTCTTCACGACACACGGTCGCTAAAGTAGGTACTGCGTTTGGAATGTCTCCGACACCCACCGTACGCCCCGGACCTTGGTCCAACTGATTACCACTTTTTCGGAATTTGGACCATTTCTTGCAAGGGAAAAAAATCTCTTCCGATGTGGCAGTTCAAACTGTCGTCAAAGATTTTATCGATTCTCGCTCCAAATGCCTATAAAAAGGCGAAAGTGCATTGATAATAATAGTAGGTACTCGTACTGTACCTATTTCAATTGACTTTCGGCAGTCGCTAAAAATAGTTTTTTTTTTTGTCTTATTTTTTCATATAAAACTCAAATATCATATGTAAGGACCTAATATTATAATACATAATATTTTCATGCTTGTTGCATCCATTGCTTCGACTGTAAAATCAATCTAAAATTGTTATGTTTTTATAATAGAAAAATCTGACTTAAACATCTCATTAATTTTATTTTAATGAAACGAAAACTGTGTCACTAAATGTAGGTACTACCTACTTACGTCCATTAGTACATACTTATTTACAACAAAGTATAATTTTAAATAAAATAAAATAAATTCCAATCTGTTATTATCACAAAGGGGTTTGGTGTTTGTGTGGCACGTGTAAGAAGTTACGTACGATAGGATAATGAGTCATATAGCGGATGTACATTTTTTTTCATATATGTACGTATAACCAAATTATTTCTGCATACGACCTGCAGACTTAAAATGCCGATTAAAAATTGTTATTGTTTTAAACTCTAAATAACATTCTTATAGAATTATTGATATTATAAAACTTTGAATGATATACGTCTACTCATTCAATACAAATAAGTACCTAGACCATACCATGTTCTTACTATTTCAAAAAATGCGAAGAAAAACATAACTTTGCATAACGTTACTAAAATTAATAATTATTTTGATCTTAAAATAAAAAAATATCGATCAACTGCGGTACGTGCGGTTCCGTACAAACTTGTAGTAATATAAATAGATCTGGAATGAAGTCTGGACGATCTGAGTTGAGCCTGAAAGTCAGTCTAGATAGGTAAAAGCTTTTACAAGCTTTTGTTACAAGCTTTTAATTAACTTGCAATGGATGCCCGGGTAGAATGTTACAACTGACTATCTTCAACCGATTGAGCTGAAATTTTGGGTAAAGGTAATAGTTTGGATGAAAATTCAATATTATACCAACGACCGACGACGAGGCCATGGGAATTCAGTACTTAACCGACGTAACCCCGTTGAGTTTGGGCTCGTTTGAATCGTCTCAATGAGTATTGATGACGCTATACAAAAAAGTACAATTATTTGAATCTAATTTCAACTTGACATCTCCTTCGCAGTTTTCTTCAAAAAGAGAGTCTTGACCGACGGACAGACAGAAGTTTAGGCAAAAAAGTGTGCTATTAAGGGGTCGTTTTCAGGTACGGAACCCTAAAAAGGGTAATTTGGTATACCAAATTACCTATCTTGTCATCGTTTCTTGTATTCAAGTCACTAGTTTTATTCTTTGAAATAGCCTTTATCTTTTTTCAGTCTAATTTCTTATAAGTACGTAAGTACTAAGAAAAATATTTGTTATTTTTGTATGTGTATTTTTCTATGTATTTGTTAGGTTGTAAAGCAATTAGCCGGTAAATTAAAGTACATTTTACAGAAATAACCATAGCATGTTATCCTAATATTTTATGCAAATGCTAATTGATATTTAATTACTAATTGTATCTTCGATTTGCATGAAGGGTTTTCATTGAAGCATCCAATAGTTAATTGTGTACTTAGTTATATTTAAATTACGCAACACTGGTGTCGTGGGACAGGAAAGGTGTGAACGATAACAAACAGGCCGTGTATACACGGCTTGTCCGCTTATGGAAATACCCTTAATTGTACACAAACTTAGGTAGGTTTATACTCAATATGTTATGTTTCATTGACTGCTCGACTTATGCAATTTTTTAACCCCCGACGCAAAGAGAGTGGTGTTATAAGTTTAACGTGTCTGTGTATCTGTGTATCTGTCTGCGGTAACGTAGCGCCCAAACGGATAGATCAATTTGAATGCGGTTTTTTTTGTAGCATAGATAATTTTAACCCAAGTGTTCTTAGCTATGTTTTATCAAAATCTGTTCAGCCGTTTTTGAGATATTGGAGTTTGAAATGAAAATGTCGGGGGATTTTCAACTTTTCTAAGTTGTAGTTATTAAATTCTTAATTGCCTTTGCATGGAACTAGTAGGGGCACATGGTGGCTAAATAAATGTATATTTGGCTCTAACTATACAACTGTTAATACCCTCAAGTACCTGCATTTTAGCAAATAAATATGTATTTCTTTATAATATTGAGGACCGCTAAATGTAACATTTCTTTCTCTATATTTAAATAGAAAGAGTAATAATAATAATAGTAATAACAATGTTGCAACAGTTATTTAAAGATCATTTAAACCAAATATCAGTGAATATTGAACTCAAAATATTGTTTGACATTTTTTAGCGATAGATAAATATAAAGTCTGAGTCTATTATAAAACCGGGAACAAGTGTACCATGCAGCTCATTAAAAAATAGAATGAGGCGTTTTTCCTCTTAAGAGATTCTCTATTAGTAAAAATGGTTTCCGTCTTATTTTGCAAGTGCAATGTGATACACTCGTATTATATATATAAATGTATTTTAAACATAATACCTACACAGATGTTTATGAATAACCCAAAAAGGTGTTATAAATAGAACGCATCGCAACGCAACGCAAATTAATCATTTTCCATGGTCGATAAAAAATAAAACGGTTCTAACTAGCAGTAGTACGGAACCATGTTTTCTTCTCGTTGACTCATGTAATGTTCAATGTTTTTTCTAGTGTTTCATTTGTCATTACGTGCTTAATGATAAATGCAAATTGCAGAGGGGGGGTACGACCCTAAGTTCGAATTCTGTCGTCACAAGATTTTTGCAATGCATTTTTAAGATGCATGTAATTGTTTTTTCTTAATAAATGCTTTAATAATGCAATTGATCTCAAACTTTTCTGAGGCATGGACCACTATCAGAATTTCAAAAATACCGTGGAAACCTGTTGACGAATATATAAAAAATAAACTAATTTACAAAATCACGTGTATTAATTATTTTACTCGTATGTCGTGTGGCTGTTATTTTGCTTGCTTGTGTTATTGCTGCACGGCTTGCACAAAATACTGCATATTTCTAATAAGAACCTTAAGAGTCAACGAAGTGGCCATGGATCCATAGCAATCATGTCACGGACCCCAAAAGGATCCATGGGACCCTGCTATAATGCAAAATAAATAAGGTTGAAGTTAATTGAAACATTAAAAATCAGTTCAGATTATTTACGTTTCAGGAAAGGAAAAAACTTCATGTCTATTTCTAATTTCTTCATGGCGACATCAAATGGGCCAGTGTAATTTTTCATTCTATGTAATAAACAATCCACTATGATGATATTACAATCTATTAAAATTTTAATCGGCTTTCCGATACGATTCAGAATTTGCAATAAATAACTCATAGGTCGAACAAATAAATTAAAGGACAGATCGTGTACGTTTAGTAATAGTTTAATTATATTATATCCTGTAGGTACGGCATCCTGAAGCAAATTGTGCTTACCTACTTTATTTCAGGTTTTTGGACCCATGTGTGTTAGTGTGTGTGGTCTCGCCGGAAGACCAGCGCTGGCTCGTGAGCAAGCATTATGCTGAGGCGGGACCATTTCGTAACAAATAAATAGTTATTAAGTAATTAAATAGTATTATGTGTTTGTATTTGTTTGTTACGAATGAATAATTTTTCATTTAATTTCATTTCATTTCAAAAAAATAAGTTTTAGTGACAAATTGAATCACTGAATATTACTCTTACATTTATTGCATTATTATTTAGCCCAGATATGAGATACTGGTGCATGCAATGATTGCCAGTGCCTTTATAATAATAAAAAAGAATAGCACTCAACATAATCAATAAAGATAAAAAAACTAAAATGACATCATCAAATATTTCTGCTCTACCATTCAAGTAACCGTCGAAATTCGCAAATCAGGTCACTAAAACTAGAATGTATGGGAGCATGAGAGCATCGCATCGCGGGTGGGTGCAGCGCTAGTTCTCGTGGCATTGAAGCGGAATCCATCCGCGTATATTTCGGGCATGGCAACTGTATCTGCAATCGAAAAAGTCAGCCGTCGCGTCTACGCACTCATGCAAGCCGCACTAACACATGCGCAGCACAATACAGGCGCGTATAACGCGTAGATTTCGTCTACACGCAGACAGGCGAGGCGCGGGCGCACCGGGCGCAGACTTTACCCTTGAGCGCATGCTGTTACGAAAATTGGTGCATTGATAAAAAATGTGATAACCTAATTAACCGGTACGTCGCGTTGCTAACCTGTCGGCCATAGATGTCCGATTTGTGTAAACGGAACATCCAAAAACGTCCTTACGACTCCCTTTTTGTATTTTAGAATCTAGCTTGCGTTAAAAATCGTTCAAATGGTTAAAAACTATTGATTTTGAAAAGCCACATATTAATGCATGACTAAATACCTAGCCTCTGACCACCCATTAATAAAATTTTATACAAAAGTAAAAAAAAACAGGCCAGACACATCAAGTCACCTTGCATTGTCTAAATGTAAGTTTTTCCATAAAATTAAGTATTCAGCCATTCTGGATTTTGTTGTAAAACTGAAATGCGCCATAAGCATGTTATAAAAGTTGCGATTTCAGTGCGTTAGTTAGATACTAGGCCCCAACTACATAAGACCGTGTCAAAATCGTATGTTCATACTACGTAAACCAACTTATACTTCATTTAGTACTGCGACTTGCGCCTACGCAAGCGTCATCGCAGAGTAAATGACAGGAGAGACAGACGATACGTAATTATACGGTCAAACAAGAACGTATACGTCGCGCCATTTTAAACATAATACAGGCTATCATGACTGTGATCCCGGATGGATATGGGCAGACTATGTGCATATTAAAGCATAAAGTAAATAAGAGTTCGTGAAAAATTTAAAAAAGTGATATTCTGGTTGCTTTAATAAATTTATCAATTTATGATGGGTTCTGCACGTCTATCATGGGACGGCCGCGACATAAACTCGATTTTTCTCGCACTATACCTTTTGTTCCAAGTGTTCTAATATGAGAGAGACGGATTGTGGGAGAGAAATCGAGAGCTCGCAAGCCGTCGCGTGATAGCCCTGCTGGGCGTGGGACACCTCGAGAAAACAGTGATGTAACTTTGTTTTGACGTTACCGGTCGAGTGGTTAATTAATAGTCGATAAGTCTGGGTGATTTCACAGCTACGTCATTACAAGTTGTACTGCTAATCTCGCGAAATATGTCAGCCCCTGGACCGATCATAAATGTAGAAATAACTTACGTTAACTACCTATTAATAGGAACTATAGCGTGTATAAAAAAAATATTATCTCCAAAACACAATTGTTGTATGCAAGAAAACGAAAAGGGTGCTATAGCGGTGCGTCTTCAGTGTCTATCATATAATAAGACATGTCTAATAAATTCTTGCCGCTCGTTGATGTCTACTGTAGGGTCTTCCCTTGCCGCTCATAATACTTTTACCTTCCGCGTAGCTTGCAGCATTGCTCGAACATACTCTGGACCGATTTTGCTCCTGCATTACCGTTATTTTACGTTCTAAATTAACAATCAATTGCTTGATGTCACATGTTGCGTAATTATGTTGTATTGTTTGTAAAATTATTTAATACAGACGTAAACTACCGTCTATAAAAATCTACAAGCGGCCAACCGAATGCTCGCTGTTCCCTGGAAGCTGTTATGAACCTTAAAGATAAACTTGACTGTCTTGATTACAATTGACGTGACAATCATATTCATATATTATTCGAGGTGCTCGGAAATATCAGAATACGCACTGTAACGCTTTATCAACAGAGTCAAGTATATTTAAATTTAGTAAAAAAAAAACAATACTCTTGAAATTAAGTGAGCCCTATCTAGAATACCTAGTTTAATAGGGCACCTTTTATTTGTTCACTCATAATAGGAACATCAATAGGTATCAACTTGAAAAACTAGATTATTTTGAAATACATATCGATTATTAACGTAAGATATAATAGTTGATTATTTGTGTTTTTCATGAAATAGATAAACAATAATTAAATTAAATTCAGATATTTGTGAGTACCTTGTCCGCACTGAAATACGTGATGGAAACAGTACCTAAACCATTGCTTAAAAAGTATATCGGCAGCAGCTTGTACAGTCGAGTTCTCCAATATCTATACAGACAACCTTTCAAAAATATCTACACATGTGTCTTATTCCAGTAACAATAAAGTCTCTGTATACAGATATTTTTGAAGGGTTGTCTGTGTAGATATTGGAGAACTCGATTGTACCATGCCGATTTTGAAGTCAAGTTCACACTAGACCTCATGGGGCCATAAAAACACACGCACTGCTATATTATCATCCGCACATCTCTATAGCAAATAATGGCACAATTACGCTATGGTTGGCGCGCGTGTGTGAGTTAGTCACGAGTCCTCGCCTTGGGCTCTGCATGTACATACCTAGGCATGCATTTATGACACTGGTGTGGCGTCTGAAAACACAGCTCCTTATGCACGCTCCGCAAATATGACAAATGCGACACGCACACGTAACGCTTAGTCGGAAACAAAAAATCTGTCTAATATTAAAATATTGCATGTGTACTTATTAGGGTTCCGTAGTCAACAAGGAACCCTTATAGTTTAGACATGTCCGTCTGTCCCTTCGTCCTCGGCTTAGCTCAGTAACCATTACTACTAGAAAATTGTAATTCTGCATGGGAATATACATCAATCACGCCGACAAAACGGTTCAATAAAATCTTGAAAAAGATTTGTATCTCCCCTACACCTAAAGCGGGGATATAATTTATTTTCTCGTTAAACCCATGGTGTGGGGTATTGTTGGATATAGCTCGGGGTATAGCAGGTTCAAAAATATTATGGGTGTCCTGAAACCATTTTTCACATCAATGATTAGTTTGCTAGATATTGGGCTTAAATTAAAAGCCCTAACTACTACTGGGGATGTGAAAAAAATCGCGGTAGTAGTACATATAATGAATTAAAAACGAAAACTATCACGGCCAAGTAGGCATAAGTAGTTACCGAGTATAATAGTCGACCACTTAATGTGTACTTGGAAATACCAATTTTCGTACAAATTCGGCCGACGCAACCGCACCGCCGTCGATGTAACTAAGACAGATAGGCAACTACGGAACCCTACACCGCGCGGTCCGACACGCTCTTGGTTGATTTTTTTGTTTGTCATTTAACAATAACATACCATCACAGTTTTTCCTTCGACCGGAATAATACATTTATCTCAAAATAAAAATGAAAAAAGTCAAGTCTGTTACTCAGAGGAAACTAAAACCAGAAAAGCCATTAATAATACGAATGTTTTTCCTTTTAATACCATTAAATGATTCCATTTTGTGCTCAAAGCTGTTTTTTCTTTCAGAAAACATAATGCGCTGAGGGTTTAAAATTACTTTCGCATACTTTTCCATACAATTGGCATTGTATTTTGGTAATTTTTTGACACTGTCAAACTTGTGACGTGGGTTTGATATAACTGTTTTACCATAGGTACGCGTACTGCAACATTCTATGACTTATAGCTGGGTTATTTCATTAAATGCTTATTATAAAACTTTTGTATCCACAAGGGCAATCTCTTAAATAAGCGAATTTGTATTGATAAATTATGTTTTTTTGAAATTCTACGTTTCCTGAAGACTGATGCCGACTATAATTACTCTAGTAAAATCATGTGCGTCTGATTACAACCAATTTTTATATTATGAAACAATTAATAACTCAGAAAAGGTGAAAAACCACCGACATTTTCATTTTAAAGATTCATAATTCAAAACCGGCTGAACCGATTTTGTTGAAACGTTGCTAAGATCCATCTCGATCACGTCAGCTTTCGGGCAAAAAGTCGCATTAAAATCGGTCCATTCGTTTTTAAGAGCTACGATGCCACAGAGACACACACAGAGCCACAGACACGTCAAACTTATAACACTCCTGTTTTTATGACGGGGGTTAAAAAAGAAAAGTCATCCAAAAAGGCAATGGTCACTTAAGCAAGAATTTTAGTACAATTTAAAAGCTTTTTTTTTATCAACACCGAACATAGTCCTCCTGTACTGAAATGAAACCGTGTATTTTATCTATGGACAACACAATGAGTGGATTGCTTATGGCTAATAATTGGTAGTTTCGTTTGTAATAAGTACTTAAGAGGCCTTACGCCTACATAAGCAGAAGCGAAAGCGTGTTTTGCAAAATACTTCCTTTTTCATTCAAGATTACGACGTAACTATTAGTATTTATTCAAAAACTGATAACATACTGCCATGTATCTTTAAATTCTAGATTTGAAACGTATTATAATTCAGACAACGCAAATGAAAACGACGTTAAACATACTCGCCTCTGCCACCAAAAGTACCTCTTATCGCGTTGAAGAAAATCAGTATGCCGCATTGTTGTCAGCATTACAAAGTTTGCATTGTTGTTGTTTTTATTACATCTTCTTCACTTTCTTTGTGCATTATTAAATTAGATTAACTAATAATCTAATGTCTACTTAGATATTGAATTATTTCCAAAAAGATAGTGTCTTGCTAAGATAATAGGTTGACTGGTTTGTATTAATCGATGATTTTGCTTATTATTGTTACGATATACATCAAAAACTATGTATATCGTAACAATAATAAGCAAAATCATCGATGTTAGAAAAATGCTAATTGCATTGTTAATGTATTTTTTTCTGACGGACAGTCAAAAAAAGTAAACCAAATAAGTAAAAGTGCGGCCAAGAGATAGCAATTATTTACGGGTTTCCCAATACTTTTTTTAAATCAATTTAAGTTTGGTGATTTTGCTACGGAATTCGAATCTTTAAGTGCTTGTCAATAAAACCTAAAGGTATCGATTCCGTTAATACTCATAGTTAGTGGAGGTACTCAAAGCATATCTAATAGAGTAGCAGACGCCGAACGAAGTGAAAGAACGTTGAACTTTTTACATTCACCCGTTTTTGTGCTTAATAATTGGGGAATCCCTATGATTAGCGGCGTAAGACCTACTACTGTACGAAAACCGACTGGCGTCGGCGATGGGGCGATTGTACGGGCAGTCGGACACGAGGCGGCGATTGTGTTAGTGTACTTACCGACTGACCGTTAACATTTCACGAATATATAGTCTAATTTGTTGTGTTGTCTTTTTTATCGAGATGAAATGCGATAAAATAACATCTCCACAAGTCCATATCTAAGTGCTCATGACGTCTGCTCTTATCCTCGGAGACGTGATGGAATAGGTACGCAGCGTTGTTCCCTACGTACTTTGTCTCAGTGATGGAATACAATACTATGTAGTTGCACATAAAAAAATATAACGTTATGTGCAAATTGTGTAATTAATTTTTTTTTGCAGCTAGCTCTGTTTTGAAGACTTATTTTACGATTTTCAGCAGTTATTTAACAGGTAATCAGTTTTTCTATGGTTAAAAATAAAGAATAAAAGCACTGATCGAATAATCAGGTGTCACCTTTTTATCTGAAGCTGTTTCTATTTTTTTATTTGTAGGAATTCGGTAAAAACTACTTAACGTAGTACCCACTCAGACGAATTCCTGATTTGGCACGGTGGGAACAGTATACCTATGCGGTAGTTTGTACTTTGACGTGAGCTTACTAATAATGTCGCAAAAGTTTCCTTTTTCATTACCTAGCCCTTTATTCCGAACATTAGTTTCTATACGTATAATACCGTAATGGTTCATATAAATCTAGATTAAAAAAAGATGTTTAATCAACTAATAGGCCGTGAGGTAGACAGGTTTGCCATGCCAGACAAAAAAAACATACTTAACTCTAAAAGTCTTCTTCAGTTTTTTGTTGGTCTGGTAGGTAACTTAACAAACACGAATGGTCTATCAATGCACTAACCACCGAGTTTATTTTTGTTGTATTCATTCATAACCTCTGTTGTAAACAAAATTATAATATTATTATCATAATACTAAAGCGACTAAGTACCTATTTTATATTTCCTTAGATATTATATCTGTCACTCAGACGTCAGTTATACAGAAAAGAGGTTTTAACTCAAGTTCTCGACCATTTCCGTCAATTGCGAGGGGACATGGTTAAGGTCAAATATAGTTAAATTTCATCCAGACACTAGTGGGTATCTTAACCCTAACCATTATCAATGTTTATGATTATTTAAATGAAAAATAACCCGGTTTGCACATTTAACCAGTGTAAAGAGTTCATAAACTATGCCATCCACATCGTGTTTGTTTTTAAACTTTTGTAAGTTTTCAGTTTATGATGCCACTGCATGATGTTTCTTGGCATAATACATGTACTTATGGAATGCGATGCACTCGAGCATCACCATACTCGCTACTAAATTTTTGTATACGTACTTTTAAGGCCTTTGTGTTCAATAACCGTTAATGTTATTCAAAATGGTTTTAGGTTTATTATTCTTTATAACAAACCTCAATATAACGAAGTTTTATTTTTATTTCATTTTAATGTTATTCAGGATAATAACCACCGTAAATAAATAAGACATATTAATGCTTACATAAAATAAGGCCTATAACAGTCATCTATTGAAATACATTACGTAACAATTAAAAATAAGAAAACAATGAGAATGATAATACACACAAATGCTTTATACGCTAGAAGTTCTAAAATACATATCGGTTGTAAAATGTTTAAGTAATCTAGTTTAATTTATTAGTTAAAAGTATTTTATTTTTATTTCGTTGAATTTACTTCTGATACACAACCATGACAATTTTTTTAATTGCAGATTAGACAGCATGCCAAATCCATAAAATAAACTGAAGTTTTATTATTAGTAGAATATGCAGGAATAAAAAAAACTAAGAGTACCTTCTTGTAACGTACCTACAAATTGCATTTCCCTGGCACCCAGGAACACATAGCTTGAAAAAGTTATGATATAAGTACTTTTAATTGTAATAAATAAGATATATGTACCTACCTATAAAAATTATTACCAGTACTGAAATTAAGTGTTAACTTCAATTTCAAGAATAATTAAAACAGAAACTGATTTGTATTAAGTGTAGTTTTCACTCAACAAAACTGAATTTATATTTAGACTACGAAAGGATCAGCATTGCAGAATTCAGTGTTATACAAGTGAGGGATCCGTGATAACCTCATATATCCTCAAGTGAAAGGAGGTTATATTCCCGGCAATTACCTTTCCCAACATATGTTTTCTTCAATATAAAAATTTAAATGAGCTAAATTTTTTTTTGACTTTTTCGGCGCTGTCTTTATGAACGGTGTAACAAACTCACCAGATAGTTGATACATACATAGTCAAGGATGGATCTTACATATATGTAATATACGACTAAGATATGGCAAGCTTTGGAAAGGTTTACAGGTCCTCATGACAAGTCTACATAATTTCTTATTGTCAACTTGGAATCTAGAATTACACCCAGGGCACACACAACGTCGACTCTGTTCAACCGCTACGCCATTGAAGTCGTATGAGTAACTGATTGGTTTAGGACTTCGAGTAATGCTTATACACTGACACTAAGTAACATTAATTGTTATCTCATTACGGGAGTAAATAAACTCGACTAGGTTATTAAGATCGTTCTGCAGGAGTTCACGGTCTGCTAAAGATTTAAAAAGCATGCACCTACTTCTACATCATACCTTCGGGTCGGGAGTCAAATGCCTCTCATCTGTCCTATTTTGTTTTACCGCCCTAGGCCATTACTTAAAACTGGCAATAGATTACCAGTCAGTACATCAGTAACAATACTTAGGCACAACACGATAAAAATATTCATTAGGACATTTCACCAAAAAAAACCTTTAAGTACTTACTAAGAGAAATACAACATTTAAACATAAACATTGCTAGGCAGTCTTATGCTAGAAACGTTCGAATGATTTGAGTTTGCTGCCGTTTTCTAGTGATTGATGCGAATTTTTGACCTGACTTTAATAAGAACTTTTAAAATGTGTTTAAAGTAGTTCTAAGAATAATAATTTTGATACCTGTTAATTTTATAGCCCGAACGAGTTGGGCCTTAAACCTGTCATAGTCTAGACGGCTTATTTGAGCGTCTGCAGAATAACATTTCGTCTTTATTTGTGTAAGTGCATATATTAATACCCCTGACGTACCTGTCTCTTCGACAAATACATTTTTCAACCACATCTTAGTCAAAGCTACTACACAATATTTAATCCTGCCCTTTCTTTGTAAGTAGGCATTGAATAATAGTATACTTTTTTATATTTATATTCTTATAAAAATTATTACAGTATTTACTAAGGTACAGTAGAGTACACTTAATTCTTCAAAATATTAACAAAAAGGGTTAAAGGTTAACTAGTAATAGATGATTGAACGTTTATCCATCGCCTGGCAGAACTTGATATACTCATTATTTATCTAGCTACATACATACATATATATTATTAAAATAGGTATAAATACACCGATAGGCGATAAATAAGATGATGCATCGCGTCATATTATCATTCTAAAGCCCATAAATAAATCGTTATTTTCGAATTGCCGCGCGGAAAGCTTGTAACATGTTTTGAGAACAATAATTTAGAATTCATTGTATTTATGTCGAAGTTAGATAGGTGTTGTTTCTTGCAACCTGCGTGGGCGCAACATATGATTTCCGTCAGAGAATACGATGGATACGCGGTGATTTTATCTAGATTTAAAACTTTAAAGTTCAGATATTTTTTTAAGCTCTACCTATAGCCAGTACAGTCACAGTCACCTGATTTCCTAATATTTGGCATAAAAATTGTCCGAGTCGCTTATAGCATAACCGACTTGGCATACTCGGCTTAATTCATTCATTCATTTAACTTGGGCAACAAAGGCCCATATTTACCCATACCTTACAGACTACACATAGCAATATACACTTATTTTAAAACACAAAAAAATACACTATATAATAACTGCGATGTGTTATGCAACTTCGTGTTGTCAGGTAACCAACCACGGAAACATCGGAACTTGACTCCCTTCGGCCAATATTATTCCCTAGTGAAGGTCGATAGATGATTTGTTGGAACTCTCACCACAAAGGAATTAAAATTCACGCTATGGCGAGACTCAAACCTCACGACAGTCAGGATGAATCCGGTCTTCACGCGCACATACTCTACAACTTCCTCTGCCTTCGTAGTGTGGTGCAGCCGGGGTATGTAAAACTGCGTCGATGGTGTAGCAAAACGCAGCAGGAGATTTGGTCAAGTCGGTTCGGTGCCGCACAGATTCTAACAAGTAGGCTTCTTCTACTCGTTTACTTTGTCGCGTCGCTAACTTACACTCTTAAAGTAATATTTGTTTTTATTACGTAATAATAGTAAGCCTTACTGAGCTTACTATGGGACTAGGTCGATTTGTGTAAGATTGTCCCCTTATATTTATTTATTTATTTATTTATTTTATATATTTAATAATTCCTAACTCCATACTAAACAGCTTTCAGTTGAGAATATATAATAAAAAAACTATAAGCATTAACGACCATTGACGACCGCTTTAGCCTAGTTGGTAGTGACCCTGAGAGAGAGGTCCTGGGTTCGAATCCCGGTAAGGGCAAAAATTTGTGTGATGAGCACGAATATTTGTTTCTGAGTCGTGGATATTTTCTATGTATTCAAGTATTTATATCTATTATATATATCGTCGTCTAGTACCCATAACACAAGCCTTACTGAGCTTACTATGGGACTAGGTCGATTTGTGTAAGATTGTCCCCTTATATTTATATTTATTTATTTATTTAATTATTTGTAAAAAAAAACATGCCCATAATTAGCATTGAAATATCCCCCACAATGGTTTAAATAATATTGTAATCTATTCTGTAGCGGCAATGGCATTGTGTAGCTGTTAAAATTGACAAAGCATTTAAAAAGTACGTCTAAGTAAGTCTGTCAGGTAGTATGTGTGTTTGCCTGGCCCGATTCATAAAAAGGTACTGTATTGGTTAGGTTAATTCAAATTTGTGTTAACATATAACGAACGCTCGTAGTGCAAAAATATCTTAATTGAGATTGCATTGACCTTCATGCATTTGTTTTTCCTTATCCACAGCCGACGGACATTAAATGTGGTTAGAGTTAATCAAAAACGGAAAAATGCAATGGTTGCGTTACGCGTTATCACAAAAGGAGTAATGGTGTTCCTTAATAGCTTTAATATAAAAAAATATAATAATAAATAGATTTTTTTTCACTAATGTCTAACAAACACATTGGAATATAAGAACAATTTACTTTGGAAGACAATAAAAGGAGACGGAAATATTTTCAGTTCATGCATTATAAGGCACGTGCATATTTGATCCATGTTTTGAGGTGTGCAATAAAGAGTAATTTTACCTATTGTATTGTATTGTAAAAGTCCTAATGTACCTATAAGAAAAACTAGACACAATTTTGTTTATTTACCACTCACTATCACAAAATAATTGCCTCTACTCTGAGTATTACCACACCGCGATTAACATGAGATTGGAATAGCTCATCAGGTCATATAAACTTTGACGTACATTATATGATTATTATTGTATTTATAGTGATACTGTTTCTATATGACTTTTAGTTATTGATGTATATTATTATGTATGTAGGTTTATATAAATATGTATTTATGTATTATGTGTATTTCTTATAGTTAAGTTGTCTATATTCTGTTTTTTTCTGTTTTCACCTACTCAAATCATATATTTTCTTGCATTGTCTCCAACAACCAAAGGTTGTCTGGAAGAGATCGCACTTTAGCGATAAGATGCAATGTTGTCTGGCATTGTTTATGTTTAATTTAGCACTATTTTTCTACTGTCTACTACGTCTGGTGAGCAATAAAGAATACTACACTGTATACTGTATTGTATTTGTATTGTATATGGCAAAACTGTCATCTCCATTTGTATTCTAATCGAGGTTTGATAATAGTTACATTACAGTTTCACTTACCTCTATAAATACTAGTGGTACCATTGTCATGTACTTGTTTTGGTTTGCAAAGGCTTTTAATCCAGGAAACCATTTCATTGGCTGTAATAATGTTTCGTTCTTATAACATGGCCTTGATGTTTATTTATAAGAAGGAACCTGAGTAATTAATGCTACCTACCCATACAAAGTTGCAATGACATCTAAAATATGTACATGCAACTTCCCTGAACCTGGTGCCAGTGGCCCTTCAGTGGGCGGCACACGATATGTTTCTTCGCAAATGTGATAAAACATGTTGCGTATTTCTTCTGAGGTAACTCTCTTTCAATGTTACGCTTTTGATAGTTTTACAAAAACTTCATAATAAAATAATGCCAGCTGCACCTGAAATTTTCGGCAACGGCAGATAAGGAGCTCCGAGCGGATGTCCAAACGGCGTTGTATGCTAGAAGGCAACTGTTCAAAGATATCGCTGAGCACAGCTGGCACTAAAAGCAAAAAGGCGTATGAGCGTTCGCAAGGTCATAGCAGTTAGGCCTCTATGGGTGTGTGTGGTGGTATGTACGGCGTGTACGCATTAGTTCGCACGGCCTTGATCTCCACGCAGCGCGCTCCGAGTTGCGCGTGTAACTCGTAATATTAGCGCGCCCGCGCATGCGAACTGCATCCTCTATAGAATAAGGCGATGCGTACACCAGATCCGGATGTGGCCGAGAACTAAAATAGGACCGCTCGTAGGCGCGTTCCTGAAGATACTTACTTATATATACTTATCACCAGAGTTTTTGAATGCCTTGGTCAATTTATTCCTGTTGAATTTCAAAGTGCCGCAACCCAGTGGGTGTTTCACGGATATCATTATTAGAATATAACAGCCGTCATTTTCTGTCAAGGATGCAAGCCCTAGGGTGATGCTCGATTTATATTCACAGCGATAAGCGCGAGCACTTTATGCTATTCAGCCCCCCTAGCACACTAAGTTTTATGTCAGACATAAAGCATTCGTCCCATTCTAGCCAATATGCGAGTGCAAGAGGGACAAATGCTTTACGTCGGACATAAAACCTAGTGTGCTAGGGGGTCAGGTGAAATCACTGTACGAAAATTAGGCAGGTACTATTACTTAGTATGTATAGTAAGTTAACTATGCCAATACAAAATTGACACTTTTCATTCACAAAAAATGACACCTTCAAGAATTAATTTATCTACCACGACATCTGGGGCCCAATTCTGTTTCAATGTGTTTCGCACGCTGAATATGACACTAATAGCTCGGCGGTGCGCGGTGAATGCGAGCGCGCTAATGACATTTACCTACCTACATCAAATGTAGTAGTAGCAACTAGTAGTTGGTAGTAGGTACCTACACACTAGTAGGATCAATATATTAAAGGGTATAACATAACAAATCACTAATCAATCGAGTGTATTCATAAAGTTTAAGTCAGATATAAAATAAAAATTAACTATTTTTTACCATCGCTCCTTATCAGTGGAGGTGTTTACTCAAAAATTGGGAATCTATTCCATTTTATGTGGGTAGGGCATTTGCAATTGTTTTTATATAAGTGCCATTTGGTTTTATTATGTAGATGAAGATCATAATCTTTCCGTCGTACGAGTAGCTGCTCACTCGTAGATTACGTAATTTCAGAAAACCGAACAAATAGATAAAAATGCAGATTTTCTAAATGTCAAAGGATCAATTCGTTGTCTGCCTGTCCGTCTGTCAAGACCCTTATACTCAGAAACACGGGGAGGTATCAACTGTGAAAAAAATCGACTTCTAAGTAGGCGCAATCAAATAATATGGCCGTTCGTATCGCATATTTAGACAGATCCAAGAGAATCTAAACATACCATCCCTGCGCCACTATTCTATAATTTGTTTTAACCACACCTCACCCTTCACCCATAAATCTATATTGGCGCCGCCGCTGCGAATCGTAGTAACTTAGCGTATGTATAGGTCTAGTTTCCTTAGGCGTGACGGGTGGGGTGAGAAGCATGAGCGCGTAAACAATTACATCCCTGTTGACCTAGACCATCACAAAATTTGTCAAGAAACAAAGGTCTTAACGGGAAAGTCCAAAAACCATATATTTTAAATGAGGTACATCACCAAAAATAGGTTGCTATATTTACAAAGAAAATGGGCACACCTCATTTTTTAATTAAGGTGACTCTATCATGTGAAGTATCGTCTCATTATTTATTAGTTATCTTCATTAGATAAGACTTTTATAGATTAAGACAGTTCCACAATTTGTGTGCAAATAGAGTAAATTTAATATTATAAATATTATGATAACTACTTGTATCATTAAATATAAATAAATAAATATAAGGGGACAATCTTACACAAATCGAGCCAGTCCCATAGTAAGCTCAATAAGGCTTGTGTTATGGGTACTAGACGACGATATATATAATAGATACAAATACTTAAATACGTAGAAAACATCCATGACTCAGAAACAAATATTCACGCTCATCACACAAACATTTGCCCTTACCGGGATTCGAACCCAGGACCTTCAGCTTCGTAGGCAGCGTCACTACCCACTAGGCTAACCAGCCGTCAAATAATATAATATAATATAATATTAGGACCTTAATACCTATGAAATTGGTTTTTTATCACAGATATTAATTTGTACGTAATTTATTCATTTCTATTGCTACTTACAATTTATTTTTAATTTTTAATATAAACAAATGTTTTAAATATAAATAGTAAGTTTTAATATTTAATGTAGTGTTTCAAATTAAAGCTTGAAAACCATCCTTTTCATGTGCTGCCAGTTCAAGTGTTTCAATGACGTGTAGTTTTATGATGCGAACTATTTTTAAGTAATTAAGATATGTGTAACGTAGCTTAAAAGTTATGCTGAATAATGCGCAAAATTCCAGCTTCATAAAATTCTCCATACAAAACGCCAATTTCATAGGTACGTACTAATACTAACAAACCTAGGTTAAGTAAAATACTAATAATGCAATAATATATGGATGTAATAATGTAACTTTTCTCGAAACTCGTTTATATCGTCTCTCGTTTAGTTCCATTCAAACTTCCGGGATAAAAACTATCCTATGTCTTCCGGGATTCAAACTAACCATATACGAAATTCCATCTCAATCGATTAATCTGCATTCGTACGTGAGATGTCTGTACAGACAGACACACTTTCGCATTTATAATATTAGTAGGGACTTTTATTCACACTTAAACAAATTTTTAATTATTTTATTAGTTTTCAATTTATGACGTTAAATGTAAAAAAACTATTATTTTTCGCGTTTACGTTACGTTATCTTTGAAGTTTGCCTACGAGTATGTACAATGCGAATAATAGAGCCAATAGAAATAAGAGATCATTTTGGTATACTAAAAATTTTCCTTCTAAATAATCACGCACAAATTCTGCGATATTAAGCAAACAGAACATAATTATACTCAAATACGCATTGTGTAGTGTAAATGGCTTACATCGGAATAGACTACCTGGCACCAATCTGTCTGAATATTACATTAACATAAAACAAATAATTTTTTCGCATGGAAGCACATGCACTCATTCGCAAACGAGGAAACATTATAAAAAAAATGTCGCGGCATACGAGAGGTTAGTATTTAATCAGACAATTTAGAACCAATTTATATTCGTAATCAATCAATCCATATTTTTTTAAATTAGGTACTCTTCCTACCGATTGATTGTCTAGTAGACGGTTTTTAACTTTTCCAACACTTATTCTCAGGAGTGGAGTAAATATCGCTTGAAAAAAAAGCAGGTACTTACCAATATACTATATGGGTCGGGAATATCGTAAGTCAAATTAGCTAATTCACATCAAATGGACCATTTTGTTCGCATTAAATAAATAAAAAATGCCAGTCTGTAACAATTTATTATAGCTAGTACAATTTTCGTTTATTTGGTGATTTTTAGCACCGGATACAGACCAAATATGATAATCACCCGACCGCTTATATCGAGGGCGATTAGGTTATCTTATATATAATAATTGTATGTAACGATTGCAATTGCCATTGCTATTTCCTTTACCCGAGACACTCCTGCCGTCGATATGTCCACGCCTTAACACGCAATAGGTTGACAATTGTGCTGTGAAGGCCACACATGATCAGCTGACGCCATATTGACTAGTTTACATCTCCACTATGGCTGGCGTCTATACATTTTATGATTCGAGAAACTCGCTCTTGGTATCCAATTTTTTGTGTTGTAATTAAGTGAACTATCTTTTATTGTCTCTTCGTTTTACAGCCCCAAAAAACCATTTTGATTTTTGGGAAATCATCATCATAAACTTAAGAGCCAGGCTCTTGTCGGTGAAGTAATCGCCATTTTGTTCTTCTCTCTGCCACTGTTTTGAGCTCCTGATACGAAATTACATTAACTTTTTCTTTAGCTTGATCCACAAACGCACATCCTTGGTCTTCCCATGCCTCTTCTTCCTTCTACATAATATATATTTCCTTCAATTGTAGTTTTTATGTAATTGTCATGTCGTATCAAGAAGGCGCCCAACATATTCTTTTACCTTCTGTTTTCAATACGTTTAGCAGAACCTTTCTCCTGTCAAATTTAAAACCTCTTCCTTTGTTCTTTTTTGCCCAACTAATACCTTCCATCCTACCTAAAAACAAATTCGTACTTTTTATAGTTTCGGATTTTCCCTCAATGTCCCGTCAAAATAATACACTCTGTATACAGGATGAAAACTAAGTCCTCACAGTTTTTTTTGTTTTTATCGTAGTAAATTCATAGCATTTACTCCAGAAGCAAACTATTAAACACTATTGATACTTGATAGTAATTTTAAATAGCAAAAACACCAACCTTATGGTCACCCTATTCAACAAGGCTTGGTCTGTATCTTAAGCTGAGTCTATGCTAAGCGAGCCGAGCACGAGTCGAGTACGAGAGGAGCCGTTCTGTTCGCGGTGTCAAGTTATGTTCGAGGCTTGTAAGGGCCGGCGCTCACTGACGGCGTGGCATGGTATGGCACGGCAGGTTGTGCTGCGGTATCCCGCGGCGTTCCGTGTCATGCCGTGGCATCCCGTGGCATGCCAGTGCGTCTTCTCCCTCCCTAGCCCGCGGAGCGCCGGCCCTAAGTCGGTCCACACTAGACGAATTGTGGCTCCGCTCGTGCTCGGCTCGTGCTCGGCTCGTCTAGCGTAGCTGCAGCTTTAAAGTGATAGTTTACCGTAGCAATAAGGGTGACCATGAGAATCAGACTCAGTATTTTTATTTTAAAATTAACGAATTAACAAACAACTTTTACATACATGTAGTTAAACAGTAAGAAACACAATATTTCTGTTCACGACTTAGGATTCAGCCTGTATACATAGCATTAAAATTCGCTGAATATTATGAGCGCCAATAATGATTAATGAATGAATATATGGATCCAACTGATTTAGGCATAGGTACGTGCTCGTTGTAGGCCAACTTTACTTTTCGTGTTCGCCTAATCTATAGTTGCAGGTGTTTAGGATTTAAACGACCTTTTAAATTAAAATCAGATGGATTTAATTTATTACGTAAAAAAAAATATTTACCCAGTCAAATCGGTACCTATTCGACATTTAAGCTATTTGCAACAAGGCAATGCAGACGTGTAAAGAAATGACCTTCAAATTGCATCACGCGGCGGTTTCATCTATTTAAAGCTGGTAAGTAAGTCTAGCGCCGTCAATTTTAAGCATCAAATGCAATCGTTCAACATCGTTTGGCCAATATATGTATTACGTTATCAATAGGGTTAGGATTCTGGTGGCAGTTTAGCACAAGTAATGCAGTGGAGTCGCCATTGTATATTTTATTATTTGAATAAATGAATAACTGAACTATAAATCAATACTACAGTACCGGGCAATAATATATCACCTTTGCGTTTTATTGTATGAACGTGTATAGAGTAAACACTCTATACACGTTCATACAATAAAACGCAAAGGTATATGTTTCAGATACATTTTTGATGACAGCTGCAATGCAATATTGTCAATTACAATGGTATTTTATAATATAACTTGTAAATAAATTTTACTTCGTTGCTAAAATGTTTAATGTATTCAAGAGCTTGAACAACTTGCAACTGGAATTAAAGTTTCTAAATCTTCTGATGTTAATCGGTTGTCAAAATTATGAAAAGCATGTACAATTTGTTCCATATTAGCTGGCGTTTACAGTTTCTCAACTTGTGAAAAATCCTTTATGAATCAATTTACTTGTATGAAACGAATAAATTTAATTATACATTATTTGTTTATCAATAATTTATTAATTCATTCATTCAACCAAAAGATATATAACAACGACTCCATCGCTCTTTGTTCACCCCAATGACACCAAACGTCCCAACTCTAGTAATCAATATGAATATTTCCAGACAGAAGCTCAGTCTGCCTGACTAAACAACACGACAATTATTATTGTGTAGCAAAGACATGTAGCCGTACATTTCTGGGGAAAATGACTACGATGATCTCTAGGTACCACCAAAATCGTGTAATATTGACCCAGAGATGTACGGATTTTTTTAAATAACTGTTTAGAAGTTGGAGGAATACTGACTTGAACTACGACAATGATATGGTAAGCGCAGATCCAATAAAAATGCAATTTCGTTAGCAGAGGAATAATATAAATTAAATCTGTTCAGCCAACAATTCAGAGACTGAAGTCATCGGCCGCAGCAGAGGTTTAAGGTATCGTTTTTTTAGGCCTCAAAACTGTCTACATTTACGATGTACTGGGATTATCCGAGAAACGCGCGAAGGTTAGCGTTACAAACACTCTCTATCAATGCTTAGCGATACTCTCGGTTGTTCTCGCGGATATGAATTGCTTTGGAACCACGATTTTTTCCAATTAGATCTAAAGAGTAGAGAGTAAATTGCATAGTTGCTTACTGGACAGTAGGAGATTCCAAATTTAAAATCTCGGTTCTTACTGGACAGTTGCGAATAAGTCTCCGGTAGAGTTCACTGTGTGGATACTTTTTATAGATTTTATGGCAACATTACATACCATTTTTGAGAAAATATTTTTTACCATTGAACAATTTGATTGTTGTACAAAACAGTCAGCCGTGCAAAATAGTCAGTGCAAATAATTAAACGCAGTATTTATAACAAAAAAATGCAATGATATTAAGGGGGAAAGGCTTTAATTTCTTTCTGATATTTATGACTAAATATATTTTGATTTACCTACATTTTCAGATATTAAAAAAAATACGAGTTATTCATTAAGTGGAAGGAAGAAAACTAAGCTAATAATTGAGAATGTGATTCTGGCTTGTTTCAGCTATCCGCGCCAAATAAAGCAGTCGATATACTCAACAAAGCGAACGTTAAAATAAAGAACTAAACAAATTTAATGACATGGTTAATGAGACATTCGGATGGGTATAAAGGAAAGAAATCACAAATATTCAGCAGCGATGAATGTAAATAAATGCTGCCAGTATTAGATAACATACTTAACTTTATTTAAGAATACGATTATAAAGAATGTCTGTGCATTCACTTCCTCCTAAGAGTCAAATTCAGACATTCAAGGAACAACAAATGATCAACAAAAATATCCTTTAACAAATGCACGAATATGAATGGTACCTACCGTTAATGTTTCTTAAATATATTTTTAACTTATTTTCTTGTTAAATTTTTGAGTAAAGGACGATACTTCTTTCGACCGTAATAGCCATACTGGCCTCGTATTATAGCGGGACCTCGCCTACGGCTCGGTCCGTCTAATTCATACTCGGTCAGTATGGCTTCCTTACTGGTCTCTGCCGTAATGTAAATTAATCACTGATAAATACAGATACCTCAAAAAAACACTACTATAAGAATCATTTTCAACTATACTCAAATTAATATTACTATTTACACATTATTAAACAAATATATACATATTATAATGACAAAAATACAGAAACCTCCAACAAACACTACTATAAGAATCATTTTCAACGATACTCAAATTATAAATTTTTAAATGAAAGGAAAAATTGAAAAATTTAATGCTCCGAGCTGGATTCGAACCGGCGACCACAGAAATTTTTCAATTTTTCCTTTCATTTAGAAATTTATAATTTTCTTTATACTGCTTAAAAACAAATATTGATACTCAAATTAATATTACTATTTATACATTATTAAACAAATATATACATTATTATAATCACAAAAAATACAGAAACCTCAAGTAAACACTCCAATAACAACTTAACAACTCAATGACACGAACGACACTCTTATTGCAGTACAAAACGAACGCGCGCGCTGAAATTGCGCCTCATAAAGGGCACCTTCCTGCCTAGACCGTAAGAGATAGTGATTTTTTTTGTTCATAATGTAGGCCAACTCAATGCCCCGAGGGTTTTTTTTTCATTTTTCCGATATCGCTTTTCGTTTTCAAGATATTGCCGAGTTTGTACGAAAAGACTCCAAAAAATGCGTAATTTTTCGTCATTTTTGTGATTCTACAAAAAGCTATTTTTTTAAATTACATTTTGTAATCCTTGCCAAGGGGTATCTTTTGACATCTCAATCATCCACGTAACCCTACAATTCAGGAGACCACAGCGATGTCTCACTTTCGCTGAAATTTTGTGCTATACGGGCTATACTGAAGCGATTTAAATAACATTTTCACTGTCAAAAAATATTACTAAGGGCGGAAATGCTATAATTTGTTTGTGATATTTATGAATAAATATATTTTCATTTTCATTTTCAGATATTTAAAGAAAGAAAAAAAAGCCAATATTTGATAACATAAAGATATTTAAGAATTAGATTATAAAGAATATCTGCACATTCACTTCCTTCTAAGAGTCAAATTCAGACATTCAATAAACGTCTATAAATGTCGCCGGGAAATCAACAAATATATCCTTTACGTCACACCTGGCCATAATGCGAGTTCGATTATAAGAGGTACAAAGGTTTTTTTTTCATAATGAAGGCAAACAATACCCCGAAGGCTTTTTTATTTTTTCGATATCGCTATTCGTATTCAAGATATTGCCGATTTTGTAAGAAAAGACCCCAACAAAATTCGTCATTTTTCGACATTTTTGCGATTTTACAAAAATCTTTGATTTTTATTTAATTTTTTTTCATTTAATTTTGTAGTCCTTGCCAAGGGGCATCTTTTGACATCTCAATCATCCACGTAGCCCTAAAACTCACGTGACCAGGGCGATGTCTCACTTTCGCTGAAATTGGGGGCTATACTGAAGCGATTTAAATAACATTTTCAATGTTAAAACGCCATTGTCATAGGAAAGGACCTAATATTAGTAGGTATTTATAGTATGCTAGACCAACCGGTCAACTCCTAAGAAAACAGCCTTTAGACCTAAAATAAAACATAAAACAAATGACCCGAATGTAGAAGCGGTCAAAAAATTAAAAATAGAATACGTGTCCGCCTATCAAATGGCGGAGTGCGGCGCAGACGGCGCGATGACATCACACGGTGCAGTGCGACCGGCGACCGCCAGCTATTGCGCAATCGCGCGCCCTTGATCTTGACTGCGTTTGCGTCGGCGCGCGCGCGTACGCGCACGGCTATACTTAGGCCTATTTCCTAATGACGACGTCTAGGGTCCACTTTGAATACGCCTGACGTATGTTAGCTTAGCTTTATATTTAAAATTAGTATATTAGCAACAGTGTGAGCAATCAATCACAATATTTTCATTCGTTTCCTTTTCCTACATAGGTAGGTACTCGTATTATCTGCTGTTGCTTCTTTCTACGTAAGTATATGTACCTGATAAGTACTTATCCGCATTCGGCATAATTACCTTTTTTATGTTTGCTTAACATTACTGTCCGTTTTTTGAACTATTGTATTGCTTATCGTATTGAATCGATCGATGTCAAATGGAATGTAATAAATTTATGGATGGCTACCGACTCATTAGATTCATTATCACCCAACGGTGAAATATTTATGTATATCAACGTTTTTGAGACATCAAGCGCACGTTAAAAACTTCAGACAAAAATATCCAAATATTATAATAGTTACGACATCAGACATCACTTATCAAACCACAGCACACAAACTGTTGGTAGATTTTCGATCGTCGTTTCGAATCTGTTTCGCATTTCAATATGGTTTGAGTGCTGACGCCCGAGATGAACAGGAAACGAGCGTTCGTGGTGGTTAACAATCCGATTCCATTTCTAAGACATTTATAAGGCAAATACTTATACTCCCTCAGTCACACACACTAGTCGACATGACAATATATGGGGTGTAGCCAGTATACAATGTGATCAGACACGTTGGAACAAACTAGGTTAATTCATAGGTACCTACTTACATGTAAGTATATCTGAATACAACTGTATATGTGGAACAACGGTATTATCATCTGTGGAATCTATATCGTTAAGCTCAAATATTCAGGGTCATCCTGGCCTGTTGTGACGTGCAGGCATTTAGTGAATTGCGCATTTAAATTGAAAATCGCATTCACTAGGTTACCTATCTTATCTATCAAGGTGCTGGCGTAAATTGGATTATTTGATTGATTGAGAAATATACGGGATTCATCTATTGAAACTTAACTTGAATACATTTCAAATCTCCAAAGGACCTACCTATCTATACTAAAATACAAGGTTGATTTGAATGATAGGTAGATCTAGATAGCTTACCCAATACTTTTGTGGTCATTTTTTTGGGACTAAATTGCCCGAAAATCTTATCATTGGACTTTTGAAACCATAATGCCATTCAAATAATTATTTTTTATTTTTACAAAAAATCTGTTTTCGTTTTTAAAGTTGGCGATGATCGAGAGCTTGCACGGAATAATCAATGAGTCAATATTTGTTTCAAAACTATCACAAGGGATATTCCACATTTTATCTGGGTAAGCTTTTTTTTGGTGATTTTTACTTCAATGCTATGTTATCTAATCTGAGCCACTAGTATAAGTTTTACCGAAATAAAACGACGCGACCGCGTTCGCGTTTAGCTGTCAAATCCAATACAAATTGAGAGTAAACGCAAACGCGATCGTAGAGTTTTGTTTCGGTAAAACTTATACTATACGACAATGTCTCGCTAGCATCTCAGTATTTCCAGACATAGCTCTATCTCTTCTATAGGTCGACTAAAAATAGTGGTAACTCTTGAATACACCCCGGCAGTGAATAAAATAATAGAGCATAATCTACATGTGGTATACCACGACATTTCGGTATCAGATCTATAAGTATTCGAATGAGTCTAAAAAAACAACGTTGTCTTAAAAAATGATGTTTGAAAGCTAGTTTCCTATTGCGTTCCCTCATATTTTATAGGAAGAAGAAATGCGACTTGTGTTCATTTTTGATCACCTAATCTACAAAAGTTCTGGTGAGAAACGTCAAAAGCCATTAATTATATATTGTTTTAGTTGCAAATTAAGAAACTATTACTATAAGCCTGAAATATCACGTTATCCGGGATTGATCGAGGTTTGAACTTCGTAATACGGTCGAAAAGCATGAAAATTTGCCTTCTTTCCAATGTCAACTTCAGCCTTAATGTTTTATGTTTGGCAAAAGCGCTTATATACATACTCGTAATGTATACTTAAAAATCAAAAAGCACCATAATTAAGTTACATCTTCGATCGGTTTTCCCCAGAAATATTACACACTTTAAAACATTATAAAGGTAACGTAGGTACGAGTACTATACGGAATATTGTGCAGTGTGTAGGTAACAACAGACAGGAAAGTACCTAATTTAATTTTCCTTCCATTAGATATTAAATCACGATTTTTAGATCCTGTACTTACTGGGATTCCCTCCGTGTCGAGCAGTTTTATTATAAAAACTATAGAACTTCTCTAAAAATGCCTACGTCATGCTACTATAGGTGCTGCCTACCAACAATAAAAAATCCATATACAAGGCCGCGGCCTACCCAAGTATTAGTACAACCAGACACGTGTAGTGCTTATCAGTGCGATAAACCAAGAAATTGTCCAGAAAACCTATTATTTTGATCAAAATATCGTCCTATCAAAAAAATATATTATAACTATAACAATAGATACTGATGATGATAAGTTATAGCGCGTGTAAAATAGGCCTTTGGATGCAGATAACGTATACACGTGCGTGCGCTATTAAGTATATGTACCTAAATAAAGTTTATATAGCTACTAACAGAACGCGTACGCATCTACTAACAGAAAAAACGTATGAGTATTTGAACTGCAAACATTTTATGTTGCTCTGGCGTTGTTATGTTGTTAGTCACGACACAATGCGTTACTTTTGATGAATAGTATGCGGAGGGAAAACCTGCAGTTTCAATATTTGAACTAAACCATTAAGTATGCAGTAATATGCGTTGAAATTTCTAGCAATAGGGGTGTAGATACTAAATAAAATAATCAACCATGTCGTATTTTCTCGAAAAAGGATTAAAAGTAGTAGTCACCCGTATTAGAGTAGCTTTGCACGGCTTGTTTAGACAGTTTAGGAGAGAATAAAAAAAATGCTGCGAGATAAAATAAGATGGTTGAAAATAATATAGAATGTGAGTTCAAAGTGAGTGGTAGTGTCTGATTTTTAATAATTAATGAAGACTTACAGCACAGAATAAATAATAGTACTAGGTCACGTACAGAAATATAGATACCTGGAGAACTTCCCAGGAAATGTGTTGTCTATCCTTATCAAAACCACCTTCAGAATCTCTCACGTTCCTGTTCTGTGGAAAGCATCGCAAATTGTTAAGATACATAAATTTGACAAACCTGCTAACAGCAGGTGCAATCAATTACATGTTGCACGGTGTAAGCTTGACACAGCGGTCAGCGGGCGGGCGCGCGGCGTACTTATCTAGCGCGGCGAGCGCGTGCGGCAAGTCGGCAGGCGCCACACCGCAGGCCGCGGCAACGCCGGGAAATCGTTTATTTACCATCATCAGCTGCAGTCTTTTTACTTTAAATTTTTCTCCCATCTGTATCGGTCACAACCTCTGTAAAGTAGTCTCGATTGTAGCACGTTTTACCTTTTTCTTGATTTATTACTACCCTCAATTGACCAGACAGTATTTGAGCATTTTTTGTATTTCTGCAACAAAACCATTTTCGTATTAATGAAACATATGTATTTAGTGTCCATGGCGGAGATAATATTAGTTACGTTTTCTTTGTCTTCAATCTCTTTGGGACTTCTGGAAGGCGGTTTCTGAGGTCTATAATTTCAAACATTAGCAAGTAATTTGAGGTCGTAAATTTCACTCGTCACCCACGATTCCCTTTTTTTATTGTGTACGGCTTTGATCGGGAATGTAATATTTTTAATCGTATCCTTAAGGGTTGAACACAACGTTCTGGCAAACAGTTGCTGTTCTACATGCATCAAGATATATATTTTGGGATGGCTTATATGTACTCGTAGTTATACACATTTATGAATGGATAAAACGTAGGTAGAATTTTTTTTTACTGTTCTAAGGTTTCAACGACCTCCATGCTCCCGGGAAAATATAAAAAAAAACTTTTATAAAAAATAATATTCCTTGGCCGCCAATCCTGCGTTTGACCGTCTGCTTTGTGAATTTGGTTCTTGATAGCAGCTTACGTACCATGATCGCGTTTATGTAAGAAATATAGCATTCCTACCTTGCGAATTATTTCCCCAAGTGCTTCTTGTCAGACAAACAATGATGTAATAAAAAACCGGCCAAGTGCGAGTTGGACTCGCGCACGAAGAGTTCCGTACCATTATCTATAAAAACAATAAAAAAAGTTTGTTGTATGGGAGCCCCCCTTAAATATTTATTTTATTTTGTTTTTATTATTTGTTGTTATAGCGGCAACAGAAATCAATAATATGTACCTATGTGAAAATTTCAACTGTCTAGCTATCACGGTTCTTGAGTTACAGCCTGGTGACAGACAGACAGACGGACAGCGAAATCTTAGTAATAGGGTCCCGTTTTTACCATTTGGGTACGGAACCCTAAAAAGAGGTAGATAGGTTATCAAGCGCTGCAAAAATTGTATGACCTTGCATGAGTGTCGCGTTGTCAATGGACACGTCCCTATTTTATACGTGTCTGAGCCTGGTCTGAGCTGTCAGATTTGGTGGCCAATTTTAAACACGTAATTTCTTATAGACAACGTATCTACCTCTTTTTTTATGTTACATCATTACCGACAAACCTAAAAGTGATCTGCTAGATAGGCAGTTAGTTACATTCTGTGAATTGAATACTAGGTATCTATTATATAAAATCGGAAAATCACAACGGGATAAAACACGAAGGAACGAGCGAGATAGCGCCTTACAAAAAACACGATGTTTGGCGTCACGTTTCTTAAAAACAACGAAACGAACACGAGAAATAAATTTACGAATCAATCCTCTAAATATTAACTTAGAACAAGAGCATAAAGGCTTCCGGTTCTGTTCCATTTTTATTCTAAAATCACGTAATGAAATCTCGACAAAATTAACAATTTGAAGCGTCGCCATTGTTCGGAAATGTTCGGCTCTGACGTTCGGATCTGAGAGATCGGTCTCTCCATTTTACGTAATTTGATTATATCTGAGAATACATTTACACGTTAGTATAATTGTTATACAATTGATTCCGCTAAAAAAACATACTGTTTATAAATAATAATGATTAAAACTGAACTTTGAAATTCCGGTTAGAGAATTTTAAATGGAATGGAACGGTGCCTACGCTACAGCTGTGATGTGTCATTGTCATGTCACTGTTACTTTTTACTTTGATATTTGTCTTTAATTCACTTATCGTTTGTTATTATGTTAGCTTGCTTTCTGATTTGTACTCAAAAATCCGGGCAAAAATAAGGCTAGGAAGAGTGGGAGAAGAATTTCACGTTGAGAAAGGAGTCCGGCAAAGTGGCCCACTCTCACCTAAAATATTTGCTGCAGCATTGGAGTCTATATTTCGAAAATTAAATTGGGACGAGAAAGGAGTTAAAATAGACGGCGAATACCTAAGCCACCAACGCTTTGCGGATAATAATGTAGTATTCTCCTACAACGCATACGACCTAGAGAAAATGGCAAACGACTTAACTAAGGAGAGCCAAAAAGTAGGACTATACATGAATACCTCAAAATCACAAATTATGACCAACGGACCTCCTCTCGACATAATCATACAGGGCGGAAAACTAAAAATACGTGGACGAATACCTATACTTGGGGCAGTCGGGTTCTTTTGATGACTACACCGGAAAAGAGGTAAGGCGAAGGATAGCACTAGGATGGAAAAAGTATTGGAGCTATAAAGAGATCATGAAAAACAAAGAGTATTAAGCTCTTTGAAGTAGCCATCCTTCCGTGTATCACCTACGGGTGCCAAACTTGGGCCCTCAAGAGAAAAGAAGAAGAAGCATTGGCAATTTGCCAGCGGAAAATGGAGCGAAGTATGCTGGGCATTAAACTTTCTGACAGAGTAAACAATACAACCATTAGGAGAACAACAAAACTGAATGATATTGTATACCGGATAAGATCATGCAAATGGAACTGGGCAGGACATATTTGTAGAATGGAACAAAGTAGGTGGACGAAGAGACTAACCGAGTGGATACCGAGAGGCGAAAAGAGGAAACGTGGACGGCCAAAGAAAAGTTGGCGCGATATTTTCTGCCAACGGATCGGCTCAGATCAAAAAGGCAAATTTGAAAGGAAATGGGGGAGGCCTACGCTGCAGAGGCGACTTCTACCTAGAGTATTTGTTTTTAAGTATAATACCTAGTTTATAGTATTAGTGTAATTATTAGTGGTAGTAGAAATAAAGGGTTTTTTTTTATTTATTTATTTTATTATCGTTTGTTATATAGTGTGGAACAAAACAAGTACTCTGAGATCGGTTGGACCTGACCCCCTAATTCTCCGCTCCCGACGGTGTCTTCGTGGTTATTTTTTTTATAAAAGGGCAAAAAATAACTTCTTTAGAGAAAAGTTTTGATGTGTTCTATTCGTTATAATCATTTAAAATAGGTGTTTTAATGACACCACTTTGGATAAAATTTAACTAAGTGCTGAAAATTATGAAACTGTGTCGCTATACTTCAGCCATTTTTTCAAATAATTATAATAAATAAATCAGCCTATATACGTCCCACTGCTGGGCACAGGCCTCCTCTCATGTATAAGAGGGAACGGGCAGTAGTCCCCACGCTGGCCCAGTGCGGGTTGGGGACTTCACATACACCTTTGAATTTCCTTGTGAATATATGCAGGTTTCCTCACAAATGTCCACAACCCGCACTGGGCCAGCGTGGGGACTACTGCCCGTTCCCTCTCATCCATGAGAGGAGGCCTGAGTGTATTACTGAGTTTCATGTTGACATTTTAAGAAATGTATATGAAAATACCTGTATACTGTGGTATATTGCTAAGCAGGGCTCATGAACATAATTGTGACAAATACATTAATATAATTAATACACGCGGATGGAGCCGCGGGCACGTCTAGTCAATCATAATTATCGTATCTTAATATCACTTGAAGGTGCCTTTTGTTTGTATCTATCTACCCGATTGTGAATCTTAAATTGGCAATGATTAAAAACATGTGCATTCAGGAATTTATTTGATTCGTAAAGTGTCAAGCCCCAAAATGATAACTAAAAGTACTTCACCAATAAAAAGTAACTGATAATTTTTTGACATAGATAAGTATTTTCGTAGCAAAGTGAATCAATATTTTTTTGTAAACTTGTATTATCGTTATGAAAACAAACTCGCACACTCTGCACTTACATAACGTTGACCATAACGTTTAAAGACGATACCTACGTATTTTTTGTTCAACTTGTTGTGGAAACGTCGAACTTCTGGGCAAAATTGCATACTTTAGCATTCAACCATTTTTAGAGTTTCAATTAGTTAAATTCAATCTCGACTATGTACCTACCAAATCGTGTAAAAATAAGAGCTGTACAAAACGATTAAGTACCCAGAAAAGATATCTATCTATAACTGGGCCACACTCAAACTTTACCTACTCGAATAGCGACTCTAATGTTTTCAATACAAAGTGGTCAACATTGCTAAGTAGTATTTTTTAGGGTTCCGTACCCGAAGGGCAAAACGGAGCCCTATTAATTAGACTCCGCTGTCTGCCCGTCTGTCTGTCTGTCTGTCCGTCTGTCACGAACCGTGATAGTTAGACAGTAGAAATTTTCACAGGTTGCAACAATTACTAAAAAACAGAATAAAATGAAGGGGACTCCCATACGAAAAACGTGATCGTTTTACCGTTTTTATAGATAACTAGCTTCTGCCCGCGACTCCGTCCGCTTGGAACTCTCTTATATCGCAGCTCCATACAAACTTTTACCCCCTCATTTCATCCCCTTAGGGGATGATTTCGGAGATAAAAACTGCCCTATGTCACTCTCCATCCCTTCAACTATCTTCACCTAAAAATCACGTCAATTCGTCGCTCCGTTTTGCCGTGAAAGAAGGACAAACAAACACACACATACACTTTCCAATTTATAATATGAATAGGTATGGATGGTACGGAACCCTTCGTGCGCAAGTCCGACTCACACTTGTTTATATTTCGACCTCTTTTCCTTTTATATAGCATCTCTCTGCCAACGCTGCCATATGCTTTGGCAAAATCGATGAAGATAATAATCCCATTTCTTTTCCATCAGCTCTCTGAGGATAATTATTTGATCTACCGGGCTGCGATTGTGGCGAAAGTCACACTGGTGATAACTGATAACCCAGGGTACTCTCAGAGCAAGGCTGTAGCCGACCCAGTAAGACATAGAAGAGGATTTTGTATGCAGTGTATTTTTTTCTCGGAGCCATATGTAAGAACCAATCATCGACACACAGTATTACCCAATAATCGTCACCTGTCGATTACTGGTACCTATCTTGACTTCGTTTAGTCTTTTTCAAATATCTACCAAATACGCAAAGCAAAAAGAACCATATGCGCTTGCCAAATGAAATATGATTCTAAAAATTAATTTTCGACCCGTGTCCATTATTGGAAAAGTCAGTTTGTGAAAACCAGTGATCGACATCAATAATTTTCGATTATCAAAATAACCTGAAACTATCGTTATAACAAAAATGAATCCTATAGGTTCTTATAATAACCCGTGAAAACATCAAATTCGATTAAGTCACATTACAATAGAAATTAACAAAATAAAATTACTCGCTTCCTTAAGAATTTCTTTATGAAATACGTGCCTTTTTCAACAAATCTCCCGTGCCATTTTCAAACAGAATGGCGGATTTCGCCGAAATTGCGATGGGTGCCAGTCAAAAGTGTGCTGTATATAGCGCAGTGTTGCCATATTAATGAGTAATCGGTTTCCAACTCTTATATTCACAGATCAAAAAAAAGTGTCGATTATTGAGGTCCTGTCGGTCATTGGTACCAATAGGTTACATAAAACAGCTTACTGGTAAAAACACATTATGTTTAGATTACAACGATTATTGTACATTATCATTCAGTGGTTACACTTAACAATAAAAAACAATCGCTGTGTTTACCACTTGACTATGAAAGACAATCGCATTGTTTACGAGGCACAAGGAGAAGATAATTCGGTCTAGCTAGAAAAAATCCGCACCATCTACCATTTTTGTTTAGGAGCGCAGTTCCGTGTTTCTAAACTTTCTGATTCGATCAGTCCTGCGAACACCTATACTAGGATACTGCGTTCAACCCCGCTGGCAAACATTGAGTTTGGTTTTCTGAGCCTCAGTCAATGACCAGGTTTGAGCACCGCTAGTTAGGACAGTGCGGATACACATTGTCAACCCTCAATAGCGCCTTCATGGACCAAAAGCCTTTCCAGGCATTCTCAATAATTAAGTCTATTGATTAAGTATGTTTATGGACCTGTGTGACCTAATAGGTACAACATATTATTATTTCTTTGACATGAAAAATTACATGTTTACCAATAAATTATTGTATCGTATTGATTTCTACGGACTGCCTGTTTTCGAAGAAAACTATCTGGCCCAGGTAAACGTTCACCTGGGCAAGATTTATATCCAAAAATATATAACTTACCCATGTTTAGGCGTGTCGAGGTATCAGGTAAATCATAATAGTATGATCGTCATATATATAAAATTCGCATTGGATTCAATCCCATATCACCATGAATTCCTTTAATATGACATGTAATTTATAATTTTAACTTAAATAGTGAATAAATGAATTTGAATCTGAATATAATAAGAAGAGTTCTAATACAAAACGGGATAATTTTGAATTTTGAAACTCTAATGTTAACATCAGAAAACGGAATTTATAGTAAATAAGTAAGTGTTCATATAGATTTGATTCTGGAATTGGCATAAACGTGCCAAAGGAGGTTAAGGGTAAGGATAAAACATTGTCTCGCGATTAAATTAGCATATTCTAAGAAAGCAGGCCTATTGAGACCGTTTTTGAGTTCCACGAATCAATCGAACCCGCCTTCGTTTGCAATCCAAATCAAGGTTACTGGCTGGTCTATCAGATTCCTACCAAAGTTAGGGTTGAAAATGCACTCTATCTCAAATATCATAGCGTCTAAAGTCTACATCACCGTGTCGACAGTTCGTATATACGATTTGATATATATCAAAACCTTTTAATAGTTCGGCTATGCAATTTTGGTAGATTCTAGGGATGGTCCGATTGATTGATTGGGATTGTTCGTGCATGACATAATCGATTATTATATTAAGTAATCTAAGATAGGTAAGACTTTTATTAAACTTACGATGTATCAATCAAAGGCTAATCAATAATCTGATTAAAATTTGACCATTTTTCAAACATGGACATAAGGACTAAAACATCGTTATTCGAAATTGCTTCCGAGGCAAGCAAAATCTGTATTTAAATTTGATACCTATATTCTAACCGTAGCAGACAAATCGCGCTATGTTGGTTTAAAATTAAATTTGAATAAGTAGGAGATTTAAGTCGATCGACCAACCGAGAGTACTGTTCGTGTAAAACTAATGTTTGACTTTGTTTATTGTTTTCAGCGGCGGGAGCTAGCTCAGACATGGGAAGTGAGCATTATTGCCTAAGGTGGAACAATCATCAGAGCAACCTGCTGGGAGTTTTCAGCCAGTTGCTTCACGACGAGAGTCTGGTAGACGTCACGCTCGCCTGCTCCGAGGGTGCCTCCATTAGAGCTCACAAGGTTAGCTATCCAGCATCATTCGTCATACTTTTCATCCAGTTATCCTTAAATCAGCAGCAATGGAATGTAACATTGCATTGTGGATAGTTTTTCTTGCTTTCGAAACAGTGACTTTGCGAATACGTGTGAAAAAATTACCTAAAAGTACTTACCTCGCTTAATGTATGACGTCTTCATCGCTTTGCAAAATTCAAGACTGGTATAACTTTATCACAAGTAGCTGACACAAACATGGTATGGTGTGGTATGGATGTATTTAACTAGTTAAAGTGTTCAGTGTATACAATTATCTTATTTTGTTAATTCCCACCGACGGGGACAGAAATCCAGTACATATATTTTCACTTAAACGCACATTTTTTGATATATTGTTACTGTAACCCACCGACCAAAGTCAGCCGAGCACAAGCACGAGCGACAGTGAGACATCTCAAACGAAAACTTGATCTCTCATGGCTATATCATCATCATCATCATCATCATCATCATCATCATCACTGACCATAAGCCTCCCCCAAAGAGTGCCAAAGTGACCGGTCCTGGGCCACGCGCAGCGTCCAGCGGACTCCCGCGATATTTACCAGGTCATCAGTCCACCTTGTGGGGCCTACCCACGCCGCGCCTTCCGGTACGTGGTCGCCACACGAGAATCTTTCCGCCCCAACGGCCGTCGGTTCTGCGTGCTATGGACCCCAACCACTGCCACTTAAGTTAAGCGATTCAGAGGGCTATATCGGGTATCTTGGTTCTGCTGCGGATAGCCTCATTTCTGATGCGAACACGCGGAAAAACTTCCAACATGGCCCTCTCCATTGCCATTTGGGTGACTTTGATCCTTCTTATGAGATGTTACAAATACAAACAGACAAACCACGGAACCCTACACTGCGCGTGGTCCGACACGCACTTGAACGGTTTTATATTACAGTATATATTCCTCTGTATTAGGTATAAAATAGGTACCTATCAATAGATATATATTATATTTGTAATAACGTTCTCGAAAATGGCTCTAACGATGTGGATGAAATTTGCAATCTCATATCTGGGAAAATTCTCTATTTTCACCCGAGCAAAGTTTGTTCGGCCATTGGCCATCATTATTATATCAGCCGAAAGACGTATTAAAGACACAACAAACGACGTATTAAGGCCCCCACTGCGGGTCTCGGTCGCCCAGGTACCTACTTTATCAGTGGCAGCGCGTGAAATTTTTGCCACGACGGGGAACTCCAGAACAAAAAAATTGTGAAAAGTTTAGAGTATAATACCTATAACTGTAGGCTTGCCTGGAGAGACTGCTACTTAGGTAAATTTAAATTACATAGCCCACAGCTTATGGAATACATTGGTGCTTCATTAATTTCACTACTCTGTACAATAACGGCAAATAAAGCTTCAGGGTGAAGATTTGATGTATACCTCTACCTAGATATTCTTATAAAATACAAAGACAGAACACACGCATTGAGAAATTAGGCATTTAATTCTTAAACATTGAAATAGGTGACCTTAGTAAACGTAAATACAGGAAACATAAATGTACGTATTACAATTATACGAGACCATTATTTAGATACAAAATCCTTATAGATAGATAGGTAATTGTTGCCTACAAGGTTGTCTGGAAGAGATCGCTTTTTAGCGATAAGACCGCCTGTAGTCTACAGTTGATTATGTTTAATTTACCTCTATTTTAAGAGCAATAAAGGCTTTTTGTATTGTATTGTAATTGGCTAGCCGCCGTGTACTAAATAAAATCAACTACAAGTACATTGTTATAAAGGCTAGAAAGTAGGCAATAGATGGACGAGTGGGTTCGAGGTCCGAGCCGCCGGTGAGAGAGGTGAGTGAAAATTATAAGTCAAAATTAAGTATGTAATTAAAGATCATATCATATGAAACACTGTAGCGCGGCCGCTCGCGTGCGGGGGGCAGCGCGCAGGGCCGCCCCACGAGCGGGGCGGGGGCGGGGGCGGGGGCGGGTGCGGGGGCGGGGGCGGGGGCGGGGGCGGGGAAAGCTGTGACTGAGCTAATCGCTGTTCAAACTGTCCAACAAAAACATTGATGGACAGTTTGAACTCATAGTTGGCCTGTTCGTGGGATGTCCAACTAACCCCAGCTTTGAAGCCTGTTCTGACCGTCTTTTGCCACATTTCCGAGGAAAGGCGTGAAAAGAAAATGAACTAAGTTAGTGGATCTTTACTCTTACAAATCAAAGTTAAAAAAAAGGCCGCTCATACAATAACTAAATAAAAGTCACTGACCTGAACTCTGATGAGAAAATCCGCGGAGAAGGTAAAAAGATAACCCCGGGGTTTCCGCTGGGTTAAGCAAGATCCTTCCACAAATTCACATTCTCAACTAGCTCCGAGGCGGCTCAGGCGAAAATATGAACCTACACCAGTAAAAACATTGTACCAGTTAGTCGAAATCGTAGCCGTACAAATAACATGGCTGAAAACAATTATTCTTAGAATCGGTCCGTAACAGTGAACGAAAAAATAGCCCCACAGAATGGCTGCCATTGCCATTATGCCGGGTGTCAAGACACCCATGCCAAGCACCCGTTTTGGTGAACAAGCGCATACCTAGCGGGTTTTGGGCACTCGTTTGGGTAGAAATTGGAGCTCGCATTATATGATTTTTTCGTTCGCTGGTCCGTAACTAACAGTAAAACTTATAAGTAGCTGCACGCGGGGCACTGCTCGCGTATTAAAAAGGATGCGTGTGGAGCTGCAAATAAAATATAGCCTATGTCCATCCTGAAATTCCATTAGATAGGCTTACTTACTAGTGAAAAAAAAAACAAACGGATAGTTAGATAAGTGACTAACTTAAGTCACTAGAGAACGTACAAAGTCACAAACATTACATCTTTACACTTTATTTACACTTGGGACGAATTGCACGCGCGTATTGCAAAGAACGTAGGCAAACCCGTGGGATGAAATAGCCTGTAACCATCCTGAAAGATCATTCTACACGTAGTAAAAGAATTTATGTAATCGCGTAAGCGGGTCTAGAGATTACCCATTACATACCAACTTTTAAACTTACAATCTCACAGATTTTTGCTCTTTATAATACTTACTTATTGCTCTAGATTAGTTTAGTAGGTAACTATAGTGTCATAGATTTATTATAATTAAATAGGTACGTAACGTAATGTAAACTTACATCAATTATTAGTAAATACCCTGTGAAGGTGGCCGTCATTGAATAATATAATATTAATTTACACTTTACAAAAACCTTAGGTACTTTCACGAACTATTTAATGATAGCTAGTTAAAATAAGAGTACTAATAAAAAATATGGTGATATTTACACAGCGTATAGGTCCTGCTGTCAGAAAAAGCAAAAGAAAATTAGTGTTTCCTTTTATAATCGGCCAGTCAGTGCACCAGCGGTTACAGCAAAAAGGTTTGGCCCGGTAAGGTCCAGTCCGTGCGTTAAGAGCGTAGTCGGTCTGCGACAAAATTGAGAAATAGGTATTTGTACAAACTATTGCCGTCGCGTTGCGCCCAAGCGATTCCCCGTAATGTGCGATAGGGACAACTGCAGCTCAGACCGATTTTCACTACAAAATCTTGACCAGATCGATGCTTTGTATTCCCCTGTTTTCTCCGCCAAACCTGCGCCGATTCAATTATGTTTGGTGTCGAAATTTAGAGGAAGAGCAGATCTATGTTTCTATTATTTTATTTTAACGTAAAATCTTTTCATATTTGTCTGGTAGTCATCTAAATATGACAGTAAAAATGGGGTATTTTTTAGGTTTTCGAAAATTCGTATCTGTTTTGGTAATTATTTTTTGGGAAAAAGTAAATGACAGGGGCATACATACAGTAGACCTAGATTTTATAAAAAAAAACGAGTCCTCTAGAGGGATAAACCAGAAAGGAAATAGGGGAATACGTTTGTATGGAAAAATGCTGCTAGGATACCCTCTTAAGGAACAGTCCATCGAACGGTCCGTCGGACTAAACCATCATCATCATCATCGCATATTCGAGCGATAGAGTGTGAGATACATTAACGAACGAAATTTGTGTGTCGGGATAGCACCCCCGACATAACTATATGTGTCTTTGGGAAAACTCCCACGCGTATTTGGGAACCAAAAAATATTTAAAAAAAATAGTGTATGTTTTTTTTTCATTTAAGGCCTGCAACACACTGGTGCGGCCTGCGGTGTGCGGACAATAGTAAATTTGAAACCTAATTACAATTTTACTATGATCCGCCGTGGCCAGGCAGCGCCAGTGTGATGTGGGCTTAAAGCTAGCTAGCTTATACATGAGCGAACTTCGCGGCTGCAGCTCAGCCAACCAGATTTCATCCAAACAGATTTCAATTATTAACAACGGTTTTCCTAGGTTGTCCTGTCTGCGTGTTCATCTTACTTCCGTTCGCTGTTCGTGGACCACCCCTCACGCCACCCCATAGTGATCCTGAAGGACGTGGGTCTGGAGGAACTTCGGACTCTGGTCGACTTTATGTACAAGGGAGAGGTTAACGTCCAGTACTGCCAACTGCCTGCGCTCCTTAAGACTGCTGAAAGTCTCCAGGTACGGTGCTTTATTGTATTTTTAATAGACTTTAAAAGGAAGAGGTTCTAATTTCTGCAAAAAAATGAAATAGTATGTTTTACTCACGCGGTATAGTGCTATTGATGGCTCAAATTTGTTGAAGTGGAACTGACAACGAAGACCACAGATTCCAAATGGAACTCCTCAAATTATATATGTACGTCACAGATTCTGATGAGATTCCGTTCAAGTAGCAACTAATAAAGTAGGTACCGGTAATTCTGACATCGTGGAGGGATCGATGGAATTCCTCAAATACTCGTATTATCGGCTCACTCATAGCGAGTGGGAGATTTCTTTAATATAACGCCTCAGCTCACGGAAAGCAGTTCATTTGGTTGATAGGAAAGCAAAGGTGGAATTTTCGTGTATGGGGATTGGCTAGGTGAAGTAAATTGAACAGGTAATTACTTATTTATTACTGTACGCAATGGAGAAACTGGTTGAAGCAGTGCATAACCATGCAGTTATAGACTATTGAATATTATATATATATGGATTGTCTTTATACACACAGGCCTGAATCACACTGGCGCGGCCTGTGGCGGCGGTCAATAGTAAACTGTTAAATTTGCTATTGACCGCTACCACAGGCCGCGCCAGTGTGATTCAGGCCTTATTCCGGCCCATAATCACACTCGTTTATTCTTGTACTGATCCAGGAACATGACCTTCGATTGTCCGGGAACTTGCTTCGTACAAATCCCGTTAGATCTTGACGTCACCTTTATATTCGGGTTCGCCGCAGGCACCTCCTTCGTTACCGTTTGTCGCCATACCCCGCCCCGGAGCCCCCGTACAGCGCAGGCGAGGACTCATTAAAGCGGTTCGGTCTAAAGCAATTTGACTGATTGACAATTTACGACACCGAATTTTCACTAGGCACAAGTAGGGGATAGGTTAGGTAGGTGCACTACAGCTAGGTAGTTGTAGTGCAAAACTGCTACGCGTGCGCGCGGGATTTGGATACTTACAATTGAGCGTTAATGTTTTACGTTTCAGGTTAAGGGGTTAGCTGAAATGACTACATTAAGTGCAGCTGGTATAGACACAAGAAACGTTCCTGAACCAATGGAAGAGTGCCAATCCCAGGGCACCAAGGAGTGTCAAGAGTCCCACGAGAGACTAGATGGTTGCGAAAAATGGGAGAGAGATGAAAGGCGAGAAGCAAAAGACCTTCGGGATACACGCGATAGAGAAAAGGATCGTGACACGAGAGAGGCTCATCTACGAGAAAGTCGGGATTCTAGAGAACACAGAGAACTACGAGACTTAAGAGAACATCGCGACCATCGCGATGTGAGGGAGCCTAGAGACACAAGAGAGCCGAGAGACCTGAGGGACCCTCGGGAATCTAGAGAGCATAGGGAACCGCGAGAGCCGCGAGACCTTCGTGAAGTGCCGCGGGATTTGAGGGACAACAGAGAAATTCGCGAGTCTAAAGAAACGGAATCCACGCCGCCGAGGATATCACCATTGCTGTCAGTTCGAAGATTTAGGAATGAGAACTCAACAGAACCTCCTACTCCAACGCATCCTCCATTGCCGAAGGATGAGCCGCCTGACGAGCCTATGCGTCCCTCCTCACCTGAGGACGACGCAGTATCTATAAGATCAAATGGGGCACAAAACGATAATATTGGTAAGTCTATACTTACCTTGCTTGTATGCCGTGTCTAATGTATTAGCTTTAAAATTGACACGAGTATCTAAAAATGCACACAATTTTCACAAGCGCTTTATACAGCGCAAACGAGACTCGAATGCACGTTTTTTGTCTTACTTTGCAAAGTTTAGGGTTAGACAATAATCTGAGTGACCAAGGTTACGCCGGACGTCGTACTTCTGGCACTGATCCAGACAGGCCGATTTCACTCGTATCACGGCACCTAAAAGGAGATAAGCGCGATAAAGGGAGATAAACCTAAAGCACCGACATGCTGAAGGAAAGGGTAGCTAGAGGTGTTACTACCTACTTATATATTATTATGTAATCATAACGATGATATGGTAACGCCTTTACTCGTTGGATCCGTGTTGGATGTCGGTATAGCCACGTGTAGACGAGTTGGTTAGGCCAGTCTGTATAAGTGCAGGATGCACGGTGACAGGCAAAACCAAGGTCACTACGTATTAGATTTTTTTTGACCTTCCTGGGCAGTCCGCCGATTTTGGTCGTTTGGAGGCACCTTATCGTGTGTGTGTAGACTATCCCCAACGAGTTGACCTCGGCCGGACCCTTATCGTATTTCATATTGTACAGTCATCGTGTTGCGACCTTTACCATCACTGAATGAATCGTGATTTTTTAACTCAGTTATAATTTGATTTTATACCAAACGACATAAGAAAATAATACCAGTCTTGAACGCATCGTCGTATGTCACTGTCGGTTGTCATACTATCTATCAATGTCACTAATGACAACTGTCAAATGAAATTATACTTACTGAAGACTAGGCAGTATGGCCCATGGTCTTAGCCTGTCCGAATGGACGAATTAAAAAAAAAAAAAAAAAAACTAATGACAACTGTGACAATGTCAAATTCAATGGCGAAATTCATGAATTGGTGAAATGTTGTGTGAACTGGAAGCCGTAAATCAAGATTTTCAATTCCAAATAAATTAGAATATGGTGGCTACAATGTATAAACATAATTCAAGTTTTAAGACCATATTTTTGTTACAATTACAACAATTGATACTACTCCCGACGTGAAAAACATGTATTTAAGACTGAAAAAGCTTGTAAAGTGTAACATGTAAGTGACAAAGTACCTTCGCACAATAAATAAAAATAAAATAAATACCTATTTGAGAACAATTCTACACAATTTATTCTACGCAGGGCTTGTCTTACAGGTACTGGACGCCATATATTTAGATAAACACACTACAATGCTGCGCTAACTATTAAAAAATCACGTTTCAGGCATCAACATGACCATAAACAGCCATGGTGTGCTCGGTGCGAGATACTCACCGGTGGAACAACGGCTGAGCGTCCTAAACGCAATCTCGCACCCAGGTCTACCTCATCCTTCGCACGCGGCCTTGCCGACCCCGCGGAACGAGCCGATCGCTGGCCCCTCGTGCCTGCCGCCCGTGCAGCAAGTACCCTTGGTAAATTTTTGCCCTATTAAACAGCTGATTTTAATTCATCATTCAAATAAATGTGTTTTCAGCTCTTTCTAGGAGCATTTTCCTTCTTTCCATATTATCAACCGTATCACCAAGATACATTCAGATTCTATGATCATTTTGGGATGTATAGTTTAATGGTTTTGTTGATAATTGTTAGCCAACTAGTGGCATATCATGACAGAAACAAAAGATATCCAGCAGATTTATATTTATATGACTGGCGACCAACATGTACCCTGCCAATAAATGGTACTTTTTCATATTCAACTAAATATCTTAACACATTCTCTGCCAAAGATTGCATTGTGGTACAGTCGAGGAAATTGAATGTTTAGCACTTTTGGACCTTAACATCATTCAAATAGAGTTGACATGTGCCAAACATTCATTTTCCTCAACCGTACATACATATCCAAAAAAATTTTGAAAAATAAACATAGCACCCAGCTACAAGGTTCCTGTCACTGAAAATGTTTATCAAATTAAACTAATATAATTCGTCATAATTTTGCTTCAACCTTTAAAATTTCACCTCTGACATGACATGCTCATGCTCAGTGTCATTTTTGTATGCCAAAAAGTTCTCAGTTACCATTTACATGTTATATAAATGTGTCAATACAATGTGTCGGTTATCAAATTTTCAAATTATAGATTTAAAAACATATATATTTACAACAACTTTATGTACAATTTCAGTCCCTAAAGAAAGAAGTTGACTGGGACCGAAGTAATGAAGATAAAGGTGGCGAGCCATCAGTCAGTGCAGATTACCGAATACAGCATGAATCCGTGAGTACCATGCACTGAATGTTGTATGTGTGTACGTGAATCTTTTGGACACCAGCTGATAGAAACTTAATACCATAAACCATGTACCAAACTTTTTACTGCAAAAATTTGTTGCTCTTCATAGTACCTATGCTCAAAATTTAAAGTGATGATGGTTAAAAGCAGTAAAACTTGCAACTCTAAAGCGAATTTATTTTAATGTTACATGGCAAGAAATCAGTCAGGTCTCCCTATATAATTTTGTATAGTAGCATGGCATTGTAACATTAATATTAATAAAGTATGGGAGCATTTGGTGTTCAAAAGTTTCTAGAAGACGGTATTTGACTAAAATATTATTATTGGTGATGGAAATATTGTCTTCTTCATTTTAAATGTGTATTAATACTGAAACCATATTGTAGTAGACTAGCTATTTTATTTAAAAATGATCACAATGAAGTTTCTCATACTATCACTTCTCAGTAATAACTAGCAAATCAACCAATACTTCCTATCTGACATGTTTAGTGAAATTGAATTTTCACTCCACTGTCACTGGAATTGAAGATTCAACTTCATTAAATTCGGATTTGTCAGAAAGGTTTTAGATTGTAATTCTTGGAATGAAATTATGGATCTGATTTTATACAAGGGTTTGATTTCCTTGAGTACCAAATATGATAATATCTGAGTTAAGAGTCCGCAGTAAGCTCGATTCTCCATACAGACGTAGTTACGCTCTCATTTTAAAACTACGTGTTGGATTGTAACGAAACTTTGCATGTTCAATGAAATGAGGTATATCTATGTCTGAAATTAGTTTACGTAGCTTCCGCTACCATAATAAAACAAATACAGCGAATTTAAGTTTTTCATACAAAACTCGTTTTTGCTGTATTTACTTTGTTTTATAAATTGGAACCATATAATCTAATTACAGACATAGATATACCTCATGTCATTGTATATGCAAAGTTTCGTCACAATCCAACACGTAGTTTTAAAATGAGAGCGTAACTACGTTTGTATGGGAAGGTGAAATTCGGCCGAGCTTACTGCGGCCTCTTAAATAGAAGTCGTTAGTAATTGATTAAAAAGAAAGGTATCACACATCTTAATTCATAAACACAATACAAGGAGACAACACCATTGTGAAACTTTTTATGTATTGCTCTATGTGCATTATGCATGCTGTATATTTTATTGAATCAATTTTTGAGTAGGTATTTCCAAATCATTATAAAGTAAAATGCCCCAGTGTGATAAACAAACACAATATTTTCCGTGTGTATATTCTGTTCAGTTAACATAGATTAGATAGGTACATCATTTCGCACCGATCCTGTATTTCAGTGTTCTTCTTTCAACCTCAGTAGGTATTTTATTTATTTCTATACCTATATTAGTGATTCAAAAAGTTTCGTCTCCCTCAACATTTACAATCGCAAAGCGGGATTGTTGAGCCACTTGACACTGTATTGTATTCAGCCGTGTAATGCGAAGCTGTTCATATTCTTTTATACGAATATAATCGAACAAGCCCGATTCTCACTACACGGCTAAATTAAGTTCAGTGGCAAGTTGCTCAACAATCCCGCTTTGTAACGGTATCAACGACACAGTTAACTGCTAATTTGTAAAGCTCATTGCAACAAGATAGTATACAAATGGTCAATCTAACATGTTGCTTTTGTATGTATCCAATTGACTTTATTTAATTGTTCATGCAGATCCCTATGTCACGAACTTGACAATACACAAAAAAATCGAGGTACTTTTCTGGGTCGAGTGCCATTTTCACTGTCAACCAAGAAATGTACAGTCAATGGTCATCGTCAGGTGATAATAGTCAAGTTAATGTAATGTGGGGACGATCGTAACCGATTATTAAAGTCAATTTAATTAGGTACGGTAGGTTTCCTACCATATCACTCAAGTGATAACTACACTTGTATTTGATTGTAATGTGAATAGATTATTAGATAGTTAAAAAATACTACTGTAGTTTAATAGGGACAGTAAGGCAAAGTAGCTTGATAAACACGCAACTATATCCGTTCGTCGTTCGAGAATTAGGGGCAAATTATAAAATGACTTGACGTGTATTTGGTTGAAGCAAACATTCAACGATTCTATGATGTTGATAGTCAGTGTCTTTCTGAGGGCTCTTGATAGTCCAGCTTCTACCATCTCTTTCTATCAAATGATGTCAGAAAGTGAAGAATGTTTTATCTTGTCTTTATCACGCGGTAGACACAAGTATGATACGCCTTCTAAGGTCGAATAGTTTATCACTTTGATCGTTGTACTCGCGCTTATTATAATTATATAGCTATAGAAAAATACCTGAGTCGATAAAATTGGTCAGAATCTCAGAATATCAATGGTATTTTTAATGGACTTTACATGTCTAGTAGTATTCACAATTTATTTATAGTATACTAGGCAGTATATATACACCATATATTATGATGAAACTGCTTTGATCAATTTAAATGTGGGGTGTTTTGCATTTGCGTAACTTTCTACTTTTAAATTTGGAAATATTGTACAGTCTGCGTCATATCGTTAGTAACAGCCAGAGTAGCCAAATATTTCGTAAAACACCCTTATTCTTACAGTAATAAAGACGTGTACCGAAATATTTGGCTACCTTGGCTGCTACTAATTTAGTAGCAGCCAACACACACAAATACTGACTGTACCTACTGTGGTGACACTTGTGAGAGAAAACTCCTAACTACCATGCTATTGAATTCTGAATAATTTGTGTATTTACTTTCAAAAGTTTGTATTTTTATTGAATACATATGCTTCTTATTAATTATAATTTGGAATGTAATTTTGAGATGTTGGAAATATCGGTCCAGGAGAACAACAGCAACAAAAACGCTTTCAATGTTGACCAAGAGAAACATTCTTTTGTATCTTACCTTTAAGCTATCCATTCCCCATCCCTCTCACTTTTCACTTGCATTCCTACCTGAACTAAGCGATTGTTCACTTTTGGTAGGTCCTTGTTACTTATAAAGCTAATTGACAGTTTTTCTTCTAATAATAACATTACCTTGCCCAATCATTATGCAGTGTAGATATTGGTGTTTTAAGTTATGTGTGGACGTTGATTTTGAATTCAATGCATGCTTTTTTGATATGCTGCGCTATTTTGAACATCGAGTACTATGCCTTGCTGTCAAGAAGTTGACCTTCATTTTGTTGGCCATCATTTTTATATTCATTCATTTTGTTTGATATATATTTTGGGCAGATGTATATTTTAACTTTGGCCATATACATGCATTTGTTTGAGTACGAATCGGTGATTGAGTACGCGTGCGCGTTGCTAACCAACAAGGCGTTTCGCGTCGCGGCTCCCGCGTCACTCCTGCAAATTTATTGGGCAAAAATGAGCGTCAACTTCTTAGATAGACGAAAATAAAAAATAACCGAAACTGCATTACCATTTAGACAGTAGTGGTAGCGATATTGCACACAGTTTGGTCCGTGGAAAAATAGCAGACGAAAAAAGAAGTTGATGTTCTTTTTTGTGGTTGCAGGAGTACGAAGGGTCGGCTAGGGTGCGAATTGAGGAGGGGGAGAGAGGGTACCCGTGCATTCACTGCGGTGCGGCGTTTCCCCACCAGAGCAAACTAACGAGGCACATACTGACTACCCACACACTCGACACTCTCAAGTATCGAGACGCGATACTCGGGCGGCCGCTGGGGTTGCCCTTGATGGGGCAGTTCGCGGAGTCACCATACCTGTCGATGCCTACGGAAGAGTCCCCGATAGACTTGGATATCGGCCCCGTGGAGCCCGGGAACGTGGTGCTGTGCAAGTTCTGCGGCAAGAGCTTCCCGGACGTGTCGTCGCTGATCGCGCACCTGCCCGTGCACACCGGCGACCGACCATTCAAATGTGAATTTTGCGGAAAGGCGTTTAAACTGAGGCATCATATGAAAGACCACTGTAGAGTGCACACTGGTAAGTTTATTACAAGCTCTTAACTAATCAATACATTCTACATTTAAGAGCCAAACAATTCAGTATTTTAAATGTTTTGGAAAATTTCAGGTGAAAGACCTTTTCGGTGCGTTTTGTGTGGTAAAACCTTCTCGCGGTCGACAATTCTGAAAGCGCACGAGAAGACCCACTATCCGAAATACGCGCGGAAGTTCTTGTCGCCGAGTCCAGTGGACACAGAAGAGGAGAGCCCGCACCAATGAGTATGGGACGGCATAGTGTACAATTAACGTGTGCGTGTATATTAACCAATGATACACATTATTATTGGAAATAGTCAATGTTGAGCGAGCAGTGGTAGTATTGAACAAATGGAGGACAATATGTTGTAATTTATTAAGAATGTGATTAAACGCCGCAACTGTGATCTGAACGATATGAATAATATTTGATATTTCACTAATAGATAATTGTCACACAAAAATGGTTACTTCTCCGTTTACTTCTTGAAGATGAGCGTTTATTTCTCATTTCGTTTGCTTATGTTTTATAAGCGTTTTAACATTAGGTGCTTTCTTTACGCTTCAGGTACTATTGAAATCTCGTCATCCTACGATGAGTTTTGTAGATGGCATAGCCAAAGTTAGCTAGTGAAGTAAAACTTCTTTTTTTATATTTTTTGTTTTACATTCAAAGAACAGACGTTTTGAGTGAAGAATTCGCTAATTATTCAGCTTCTTATTTTGAGAATGTTCCTTAAATGAGCTCTCATGTTTGGTTGCCATTTCAAAGCTTTTTAATACTATACGAGGACTGTAAAATAATTGATTTAGAGCTGACGTAACCTTTAGAGACTTGCATTATTAAATTTATTATAAGTAGTTCATCTCTCAGAGTTGATTTGATATACCAAATTAAAGATTGATAATGAGTGCTTTAAGTATTATTATTAGAGACCATAGAACAATTGCACTCAATAAAATTAGTTTGTAATGATTAAAAAAATTAGGGATATGAGATTTTTAATAATTTTATGTCTTTCGAAGTAAATGACGCACGCTCCCCTGAGGTAATTCAAAAGCAATATTACGACATATAAAATGTACATAACATATAGTTTGATAATATCGGATTTATAGGAAATTTATTAGAACGTAAAAAAGAATGCTTCAGTAGCTCCGTATTTGGTAACTTGGGGAGGGTTGTGGATGTGTGATCCTGGGAATCAAAGCTTTAAACGCTCTTTCAGTTCTGTCCGCATATAGTCTATGCCTCTTCATCAATCACTTCACATGCTTGAAGTGGTATTCAATGTAGGTGATACATCTAACCTTCTTAATCCATGTGCAGATCTGTTGAGATGCAAGAGGCATGGCCTAAATATAATAATATATATCAAATTTCTATCTATTTTCATACTGCAGAACCATATTGTTTTATTGTACAGAAAGTTTCAAATGCTTTATTACTTAAATATAGAGAAAGTTACATTGTTGATAACGTTTGGTTCATTACTAGATCAGACTGGTCAGTTTACTTTTATTACGCAATATACTAAGTACAATTTAAAATATTTGTTATTACGAAGCATTTGAAACTTATCTCACAACCACTGTGTTCAGTAAATTCAACAGAGTCAAATACAGGGATATTTTATGGATTACAAATATTAATTTCAATCATTTTTTGTCGTTGATTACTGGCTCAGTAGCCTACTAAATGGTTGGCTGAAGTCATTGCAGAGGTTTCTCATCCAAAACATGACAATTGTGTTATTGAACCAACAATTATCAACTAAAGCTTTGATTTGGTACTGATTGGAAAGTTGGCTCACTTTAGTCGTAAGTTTTCTTGGTAATGTTTTTACTTTTTGTTCTTTATTTGCTCACGGTACTCCCTCGTTCATAAAGTTTAATTTGAATAAATTAAAACCGAATATCACTATTGTTAAAAATGAGTACTAGATAGTAAACTAGTCTATAGATAAATGCATACCATTATAATGTTTTTTCAAAATCTATGTGACCTAAGTACACGGGGACATATCATCATTTTAAATATAAAAATTAAAGTGTTTTTGCACTTGTCTTAACATACGTAACTTGGTTTGTTTTTGGACTAGCACAGTAAAATATATTTAATATCAGATTCGGTTTTAGGGTGAACATACACCGTGGGCTTGACTACCCCGAAACATTTTGTCCACGCATTCCTTAGGTCATTAGGAGCAAAAAATATTATGTGAACCCCAGTCAATTCCAGCTTAGTTTTGAAGATATTATAAATGTTCCTGTAAACTATTTATTGTGATTACTAAAGTGCATTTAGCTCTTTTGATTGCGACGTTGATACCGATGTTGGCCAGTTTCGCGTCGTTATGGACAGATATCGAAGTGCCAGTTACCACTCACTAAATGGATTATTTTTTGAAATTTTTTTATTAAAGAGGATGATTTTCATAGAGAAGCGATAGTTATCCAAGTTATTTACAAAAACCGACAAACCAAGAAAAAAACATTTTTTTTGCTGAATTTGTGTTGGTTTCATATAATATTTTTTTACTCCTAATGACCCAAGAAAGGCGAGGTTAAAATCTTTCGGGTTACTCGGGCCCACGGTGTCTAAGAGATGTGCGAAGCTGTGACCCATACGAGTGACACAAGCGGCCGATCAGGCGAGGTGTCAAATAGGTATAATTATGACAACACAGCTCAGCACATTTTTGGGCTGTATATCACAAAACTTGCAAATGCAACAAATGACATATTACAAGTTTGTAAAATTTATTATGGAATGTACGTGATACGATATAATGCCTAGAATTTAAAAAAAATGTTATCCTCTACTCTACAGCTTTGAAAATTTGTGGTATAGGGCCCTGGTGGATATTCGCCCTTAATGTATGCGTTAAAACCTCTTAATGTGTCTTAAGAGAAATATTAGCTGTTTATTTGTAAAATATCAAACGAAAGTATTATAGTTATATTAGGAAAAGAACTGTGATATATAAAAAAGTAAGGACACCATCTGGGAGTTCAAATTTCGATCTCAGAAAGTGATTTGAGCCGTTTACGCGTTTAGGACCTCACGGTCGATGTGATTTTAAGAGGATATTGTGGTTAATTATTAAATTTATGCTTTTAGAAACCCAACTTTTAAAATTTATTACACGTGGATATTTTTCATATTAAATTAAATATCTAAACTATTTTTCGCATTGATCTCTTTGCTACGCTTGTATTAGGCTTTTTCGGCAACTTTATTATGATGGCATGCATATGATATACTACTTATCTAATTTAACAAAATATTTCTTGTGGAAAAAACAGTCTCCTTTCTGCACATTTAATAGCTATTTCTTTATTAGGCGTTTTTAATACTTATACCTTATGCTGCACAGTAAACGCCTACCATTCCGAAAAGATTCCAGAGTGGGCAAAGTTTTTATTTTAATTGCAAATGCCACCGATATTTCGTAGTTGTACTTATAATGTATTTGTTAAGTATCTTGATGATGTATAATCACTGTCCTCGTTTCTTTATGTTTGGGAGTACCGTTCGCATATACTTATGCTTGTTTCATTCGATGGAATGTAAAGATACTAAAGATATTCTAATTGTATTGAAATTACGATGTGGTAGTGTTCTAGGAAGCTCTTCCAAATGCACTTGGTAAGGATAATTAGGTATAGATTGCGCAGTAATTGTCTAGGAGACTTTGTTTAAATTGTTTGGTAAAATGTAAATGTGATTTGTGCGCGTCTACGTTTAGAATCACTTATTTTACTAATCTTTGAGGACATTCCACTTTAACGGTTTTTGAGTTTTTATTCGTTTGGTGATTAAGTAGCTGTGGAACATTCGTCATTCGTGTCTAGTTGGCGCAGTCGGTAGGTTCGGTGCATAATCTTACAAAGTGCAATTTAAGGCGAAATGAGCCTTTTTTATAAATAATAAGCCTATTTTGCAGACGTGTGTACAAGTGATCTAATTCGAATCTAGCAATGTAATGTGTTTTATAGCTAAATTCGGATTTGATTGAATACCTGTATCAACGGTTGAACCTGAATGATGAGGAATATTTTTAAACAGTGAATAAAATATAAATATACTGTGCTACTTATAGCAAACAAGAATCGACAAATAACTGCATTCTATTAAATAAACATTAGTATCATGTGTTCAAAAGAGCAGTTTGAATCATATGAAATCATTTCTAAATACTTTTCCTTTATGTAAATTATTAGCGAATTAACCGCGATGTGGAGGCAGGAAAACAAAATTCAAAGTTGGTATTTAAATTTATAAAGTGTAAATGCATTTTAGTAATAGATTGGTAGATGCGCTACTTCCCGGAGTTAGATTGGTCAAAAATGTCTTTAAGGCAAGAAAATGAAAAAAAAAACACGAGAATGTTGCTATTTGAAAAGCTGCACTCTTTTTATTTTTTGGAGTCGAACGTTACCAAACTTTTATAGCAATATGGAAACCTTGATTAATGTTCCTCTTCTTATTTTAAGAAAGATTGAATATTTACTATTTACCTACATAAATAATTAATAGCAATAATATCAATAATAATGAAGCGAATTATCAAATTTGTACGAGTTTTTATCGAAATAGTTTTATAATAGAACAGAATGCAGTTGAAAAGCTATTTTGTTTCCTAACTTTCAGAGGTACTATTTATTAATAATCAATTAATATTTATGAATGATATTATGAATAGAATTATATCTTTATGTATTGACGTTGTACATAGGCAGTATGGTGAATGTTGTTAGTCAATTGTAACATACATAACAAGAACAATAGATTCTACGACCCCCAAGTGCAGTTATTCAAATTTTAACATTAATCTATTGTTGCCACGCCCCTGCGATCACTCACGCCGATAGCACAACTACATTTAAACATTTAATATACATATAGCATATAATATATGTATATATGATTACTTAGGCGGTTCTCTTAAGTGTCTACGGAGCATGATAACTTAAAAACACTAGCACGATCTCTTGTTTTCTAAATTAGATTTAATGTAGATTCATTTGATATCAAATTGTGACCACAGTTTTATATTTAGAGTGCCTCTTGCCTATACAAGACTTATATAAAGGCTGCAAATCACGGAATATTATATGTAGCGAATAAACTATAGTAAAAAATGCATTTTATGGTGCAAACATTTTATGGTGAAAATTGTAACTTGAGTTATGATATGTCGCGCGGGGCCGCTCGACATCTCCGAGGTTAGCGCATTCCAATCTTGTGATATTATTCGCCGAACAGCCGGGGGTACTTTTTTATCTACACTAACAATACTTTTATTTAAAATACCCTTTAACATGTTACATTAAGTTTCGCCCACGAGCGATATGTATAGGTACATGTAGTGGAAGCGTTAATTTTTACTTGTAATTAACCTACCATTTTTAAGTGGCATACCTAAATATAGAACTTAATTGCAATTTTTCTAAGTTCCTGTAGGTTTATTGTATATTGTACAATTTGTTTTAATAATAATGTGTTTAATATAAATGATTTAGATTTTAAATGTTTGTGACTACTATATTTGTTAGCATAATATTTAAAACAGCATTAGTTGGAAGCCGCGTGGGGATAGGTCTAACTTTTATTTCATTTGTCTACAAGAAAATTATAATCGTATATTTGACAACAATATTGACTTTGCTGTTTTGTTAATTATGCTACCAACCATTTTTAATCAGCACAAGTTCAAATAACGTAGGTCCACTTAATTTATAGAATTGTTTCTTCACCGAGGAATCGATGAATTTACATAAGCTGTTTTATTTACCAATCATTGTTGACATTGTAGATTAGAGAAAAATCTGTTTTGCCTTTTAACAATATTATCTATTGATAGTTCATAGTGTTGTAACAAGAAGCTGAATTCTGTTAAATATATATTGCAGCAACCATAGTTACAGAATATCAAAAAGATCGAGGATCAAATCGGTGTAATGTTTCGTCAATTGTGCAACAGTCTTAACCGAGACCCTTTGCTGTTGATCATTGTAACTTTTGAAACAAATATAAGCATATCATAGCTGTAAAAATACAATTTTGACAAATAAAAGCTCTACAATCATTACAATACTAGTCTTTCAATGTCATCCTAGTCGAATTTCGATTGCGAGGTACGTTTGTTTTGAACTAACTCAAATCAATGCCACGTCGTTCAATTTTGTGAGTAATAAAGAATGTTTTTCTTTACAGATGTGTCTGGACATGAGTTGCAGTTCACCTAGTATCCCGAGTCCCATTCCACCGCGAAGCCCCACCGCTCTACCGATCTGGTCGCCGCTGCTGGCATTACAGGCGTGCCGTTTACGCAGGTATCTCAGCGACGATTGTATGACTTACCAAAATAGACATCTCCTGCACTCCGAGCGGCGTCGATGCGGAGTGTGCCTCGCCTCGTTCCCCTCCACTTGGCTTCTGGAGCGCCACGCCGCCTTGCAGCATGCCTCGCAGGCCTCCTGCGACGACAAACCCTTCGTCTGCGAACAATGTGGACAGAGCTACAGATACCGCTCCGCTTATGTCAAACATCGCGAGCAAAATCACCGCGCCAGGCTGCCAGCCGATAAACTATTCACATGCGATGTCTGCGGCATGCAGTTCCGGTACCTGAAGTCATTCAAAAAACATCGTCTTAACCATACATTAGAACGACTTCATACAAAGAACACCGATCCGAGTGACAGTTTGGATCAAGTTTCCAGTACGAACGAGGCATTATTGGGCCGCTGCGGTGAAATTGATCTTTCTATTAAAAAGAAAAGTAGGCCTGAGAGCACTAGAAGCCCTCCCATTGAAGTTCACGATGAACAAGACAGTACCGTTGATTCATACGGTCCATCAGACTCCATAGTAACAGTTGATGATTCGACTGACTGCAAGAACTCGAGTGTTGAAAGTGAGAGCAAACGAGACGGTACTCCCTCTGAAGAAAAAAGGCGCGCTCCCGTCTCATTTGCTAGCGTTAGTTCAATTGCAGATAGTTCGGAGAGCGAGTCTCGAGCTGATAGCAAACACGAAAGTGCAAGTCCTCATTCCGGAATTATGGGATTCTTGCAAAATGATGATAGGCAACGGGATAGAGAAAGAAGATTTGCATGTCCGTTTTGTGGAAAATGCGTTAGGTCCAAAGAGAATTTAAAGTTGCACGTGAGGAAGCACACGGGGGAGCGGCCGTTCGTGTGTTTGTTCTGTGGGCGCGCGTTCGGAGGCAAGAGCGACCTGACGCGGCACCTGCGCATCCACACGGGCGAGCGGCCGTACCACTGCGAGGCCTGCGGCAAGTGCTTCGCGCGCGCCGACTACTTGTCCAAGCACCTCACCACTCACGTGCACAACGCGCGCTGATGCGCGACGCAGCCATAGCCTCCACATCGACCGCCGCCGCTGCCGTCCTCCGTTCAATCGCATACCTCTATATTTATTGACCGAGTCATATTATAACATTAAATCGGAATATTTTTTAAAACATTTTAAAACTTTACACGATGATATAAGCAGGTTTTATTAGAAGCTCACAGGACTGTTTTTATTTTAGAGTTGTTTACGAATAAGTAGTTAATTGAATAATTTTTGATAATTATCTAAGGATACACAATGACAAGTTATAAAGATGGTGAGGGAGAGATTGTACAAGAGAAACAAATATTGAATTGCTTACATTGTTTAAGCCTTTGAGACTACGTGATATTCCTTTACAATGGTATGACTGTTATTAAAGTGGGATTATTCGCATACGATATCTCGCAGTTCACTACGCTAATAGGGACCGAAACTTGATATTTTTTAACGTAAACGCATACGCATAAGTAATCAAATTGTCATGAATGATTTTCTTGATATTCTGCACTAATATGTGCACTGGGTGCAGAGATATAAAACCATCGTCATATTTTTCACACTGATGCGATATGGGTAAAGAAAAAACAATCCATTTCATCTAGATCATTAACGCCTTGAGACCGCCTTAAAAGTGTCCTATTCCCTTATCATTAGTGCAGCTTTTGATTATGCCCTTTTATACAGTATTAATAATAATAATAACACACACACACACATCTTATATGTGTCTTTAAAGAGCACAACCCAACCATATAAACGATTATCGGTCCTATGAGTTTTCAAGGAGAGAGTTCTTTTTTTTTTGGTTTTAATACCCAGAACAGAAAGGAGAGGTACAATGTAAAAGGGGCCCAATTCTTTGCACCCTAAGTGTACGTGTAATATTATTGCAATATTTCAATAATTCATGCGTGAACGGGAATTGATTGATATTTTAAACTTAATATACTCGTACCCCGTAATTTAAAACACTACTGTTACATATGAAACATCATTTTTAATTGTCACGGCGAAGCGAAGCTCACCGTCCCCCCATGTATTTAATCAAGCTCGGAGAAAGATAATCTAGAATCCTTTTGAATAAAATAAAATAAATGTATTACATTGAGTGTAGCGAAAGTTCTGTTGACGCAGTCCGTTTTCGAACTGCTGTGGTTTCCGCCGGAAACCCGTTGGGAACCCGATGCGAATCACCCATTAAACGAATTAGTCTTCTGTAACCCTCCACGTGCTGTCAAGATCCTTTCGAGTTTTGTGCGATTTTGTTTGTTTATGTGGGGGCTTATTTACCCTAGAGCCATCCAGGCCAGGGTCGCCCCTGGTGGATTGCATTATCTTTGGTTTTGGCACCATTCATTGATTTCTGGGGCGGCGAAGCGTGTTGGCCCGGAGCGTCAAATATCAAAATACGCCGCTTTATGTCTGCGTGAGCGGGTACTAAACTTATTTGGTATGGTTAAAACCGGTGTTACAAGGTTGTTCGTCATGCTCCGTCTATTTTTTTTCTTGGTCTGCGCATTGGACTTATGCCATGTCTAACACGATCGCCCAAGTCATTTTAGTGAACAAACTTGAGTGATCTCAAACACCTACAACTTAAACCACAATCACCTGGGTGACCTCGCTGAACATTGTCTACTTTGGCACTATTTTTATTTAGGGGGTATCATACAATACGTACGTACTGGATATTATAATTTTGTGCACTGAAATCACGAAAAGGTCCTTCACAAGGTCATCACAATGGAGAGGTTTAAAAGACATATTTTTTTCCGTTGCGATAACACTGGGATGTCACGGGAATGTCAATGTATATAATTATATATGCAATTCTCGTATCCGTTACAGAGTGATCCAATCTACCATGCAATAAAAACGGGTGATAATGTTTTTTAGATAAATACGTATTAATGCATTATTTCATTCATATGACCACGCCACTGTTTTTTTTTAAGGAAGTGCTTCACATAGTTTTTTCGCCATATTTTTATATGTCATTGTAATTTTAAGATTGAAATAACTCATTCCATTGAAGAGTATCTAGAGAATTGGTAGTTGCGACGATAGGTACATAAGTAGAAGAATGCAAAAGCTGTGATTTGTATGATTAAGACCAGTCAACCAGTTTAGGACATCGAAAAAGTTTCGTATAATTTAAAATATGAACTAAGCGTATAATTAAAAAAAAAGGATAGTATAAGCGAAGGTAGATTTAAGAAATCTCTCTGTGCCAAAATATTTACCTCATACAAATAAACAGTAAATAATATAATAAAGATTTTTTGCAGACCTGCTATATTAATAAAAATACGTGTGAGGCGAGATGGTCACTTAAATTTTTATTAATATAAGCATGCATAACGGATCTGGATTGATTTCGTTTTATAGGTAATGTACAATTTATACAATTAGTTCAAAGTTATAGCATTTTTACTTGGTCTATGTATTTACCACATTAAATAAAATCACGTTTTCGTCCAGTCGAACCAAACGCTTCTACATTAGGTAAGGAGTTGGCGACTCTAAATAAGTTACTGCGTTTTAGTACAAACATGCTGGCCTGCATATTCACTACAACGTGCTAACGCGACATTAGCAACTCTTAGACAATGTCAACTGCCGCAAATGTGATATTCTTTGTTAATATTCTCAGAAAAGGTGGTTGATTGAAAGATAATGGACTGATTCTGCTTCACCGTACTATTTAGTCGAACGTACAGTCGGTGCCACCGATTCGGTAGCGTCGAATTCTAAACAAAATTTGTCAAAATATTTTTTCAAAAATCGACTGAAAACAACGCTCATACTTTCTGTACGACCACCTTTTTAATCTAGATTCCAAAGAAACTATACAGTGTCAATTATGTACATTATTAAACCTATAGAATAAGTGACTTCATACCGGCATTTTAAAATAAGTCATTTTTATTCATCGCTATATTTGCGGGCCAGTATTTTTTCAGAGAATAATGCAATAGACATTCTAATTAAGTAATAGTTATCAAGATTTACATTTTACAGAGAACCTATTTTATGATGATAACAGCCAATGCAACGAAGTTAAAAGAAGAAGGAGCCTACCTAATACTTGAGTAGTGGACTATGGTTTTTTTTCAATCGTTTGATCATTGTTATTTCATATGAAAGATACAGTTGAATATAGGTACTGTTATAATATACTTATTTAAGTTTGCCAGAGGGATTTAATAAGTAATATTAGATAGTCGAAAACTTCTAAGTATAAACGAGAAGCAATACTCTGAATTTTTATTTTTACTACTATTTAAACACTCTTTACAGAGGGAACATGGTTACTGGTTAAAACTGGGATACACATGCATTCTGTGATGCACTTAGGTATGTACAATTTTTAACAATTTTCAATACGGAAAGCAACGTGCATCAGCATGGATTATCAGTTCGTGTTTTTTCTGTAAATATTGAAGAGTTTTTAACAATACCATCGAAAAAACAATGAAATACCTTGTGTAATGAAATAAAAACAAAATGTGTATAATGTAGATATTTGCCATTGCGTCAAATTTAAAATAATATGATATATTAATATTCAAAATTGATGTTGACTGTTTTTATAATTATATGATCGGTAGTTACTTGATGTTGTGGTGTAATTAGTGTCTTATAGCAATAAGGTTATCAACCACTCAAATTTGCCCCCGGCATTGCTGTTTATTGTTCTCCGACGGAACCCCAATTGTTGCAAGTTTTATACAATTATGTAAGTACCTAATTATCCATTTTGATATTCCACAATATTGATAAATACTGAATAGGACATCAGGTCAATGTATAGGCAATTTTGAGTGGTTCATTATTTTGAACTCTCTTAGTGTTAACTATTGGTGTGGTATTCTTTATATTTGTTCATGTACCTAATATAAATATCTCTAATATAAATAATTTTAAATCAGATTCATAATTATACTCAGCACTGCAGAGGATTGTAAATATGCGAATACTAACCAGGACAAATGTGATAAATTAGAATTAAGTGATCTCTTCTGTTTATTGTTTCAAGTTTCTAAGGAAGATTACCGCTTTGATTTCACAAAATAGATGTATAACATATCTTCTCATAATACCTACGTTATTTTAAACAGCACATGTGTAATTTCGCTTATCATCACTTCAGACTCTTCAGAGTGAGTGTTTTGTTATTATGTTACTCAGAACAAAAATGGCATTAAATTAAACCGCTGCCAACTAAATTATAAATTTAAATGAAAGGAAAAATAAGCCTCCCTAAGGCGTTGTAACAAGGAACTTATTGAAAGATTTAGTGGCCGAGAGAGATTGTTCCTAGCTTAGTTGGTTTGTAGCGACGGGCCATGAATGCCTGTGGTCGCCGGTTAGAATCCGACCCGGTGCATACAATTTTTCCTTCAATTTAAATGTAAAAAGGGCATTATTTATTGGATACATTTTGGAGGACTTCTAGGTGGAACTTTTTGGAGCCTACCTCAGCCCCTACCAAAGTCTGCTTCTAATAGTATGCTAAAGTAAGGTCAAGTCTCGAAAGTCGGTATAATAATAGCTACCACGACGCACAATGTTACCACTGTAAATCGTTATATCTCCGTCCAATCTAAATAACTGAGTGTCTTTGATTTTTAATAATGAACAGAGGTATGTAATTTATAATGGCATGACCATTGATGCTGCAACCTTTGCCAATTATTCTGCTTATTTTCAAATAGTTAGTTGATTGTAAAGCACGTTTATAATCTAGGAATACGGTGTAACGACGTAGCGATTTTCTTCTTTAAGTATAATGAGCAGTAATATTAGAGCGCTCTCTGCAGCTATTGACGCGTATATAGCGAGGTATGGTGACGATTGTGATATTAATTTAAGTCGCAACAGTGAGCGAGAGGTATCTCCTGCGTGCGCGATTCAATGAAGACCGATTGTAGACTGATTTTCGGGTAGAAAAAATGTAGGCCAAAAGTTTCGAAGTCAGTTAAACTCTAGCGAATTATAAACGGTGTCCCTGGAAATAGAGATCAAATCAAATGGAACATTTCAACTTTAAATTATCTTGCTATATTGGGTTGTTTGAGAGTTACAGCTATCATCATTCATTTTTCATTTGTTTTGTGTCTAAAAGTGTTGGTATGCAACGTTAAAAAAAAAATATTCTAATGTTGTTACACTTGAATTTAAAACCATTTGCTCGTAAAACAAAACCAGAGATTTTCTATGTCTTACCTAACTAATCCTCTAGATTGACATTTACGATTTGATCCTTACTCCCACGGATATGCAGTATTGTGCAGTCGAGTTCACCAATGTCTATCTATACAGACAACATTACAAAAATATCTATACAGTCTTTATTGTTACCGACATAAGACGAATGTGTAGATATTACACGGAGGAATTATATAGATATTGGAGAACCCGACTGTACATAGATTGATTTTAAAATTTCAAAAGCCAAAACAACGCAATAGTTCACGACGTCAACACAATAAGAGAGTTTTACCTACTTAAGTTTTAAACATAACATATACAGAATTTTTTATACACCAATCTTAAATTATTTTTCAGATGTATTGATTTTTATACGTCTCCATATACAACGTTGAATAGAGGTAAGTGTAGGTATCGTAGATGGGTCTATTAACCGCGTGGTGCTACAATGTGTAATGATATGTGATAGAAACTGTTCCACAGAGACATTTTATTTATTGAAGCTTCCATAGGTAATTAAATTATAATCACTTACCTACATTAAATACTGGAAACAGCATCAGCAATAATTTTCTTTAGATGTTATTGCATAAGGGTTTTTTTTGGTACAGTATTTTAAAAAGTATCTTTTGTCCCTATGAATCAACTTATTCAATAAAGTAAGAATGTGTGGTTGGTGAATGGTGCTTAGCCGTTCGGATAGAAAAATTGAATCAGCAAATTGGGCGCCCTGCCCTTCTGTAACTTAGAGTCTATAGGTCATATGTAATGGTAACTGTATAGGACATTTGACCTGTAGCTTCTAAGGTGCAGCTATGAAGATTGATGTCGGGTGAGGCGAGCCTGGAAGAATGGTGTGGAATTATTTCCGCGTTCGCGGTAAATGTGCAGATATTTGGTGGTATAAGGCATTATCTGCCCGATAAGTAGTTAGTAAATTTTTAATCGTATCCATCTGTCAATGGACAACAATAGATTATTGGAGCTCATATTTAATTGTATGTTGATATGGTGCATTGGCCTTATTAACAATTTACTATATTTTACGTCACACCTGGCCATAATGCCAGTTTTACTTCACGCTGCGCTTACGGGAAAACTCGCATTGTGGCCAGGTGAAGACGTAAAATTTTGTACTCAACACGGGCGGTAATTCGTAAAGCCCCAGAGCGCATATTTATGGCCCTCACCTTCGGTTCGGGCCACAAACACCTGCGATCTGGGGCATTCACGAATTCACCGCCCTAGTTACGTAATGTACTATTATATCGTATTCTTGGTTCATTTTATTTTGAATGTTAACTTCTAACATCGACCTAACAATATATAAATTCATGTCCACACTTAAATAAGTGGTATGGCTTAGCATGGATTTACTTTAATAAGGTACATTTGATATAATTTCAGGAAAAATAAGTTGTCTGGGGCATACATGACAGATATTCGTTTAATAATCTGTCATCTTTAAGTGTTTGCTTGTTGCCTGGTTTAAGTTGTATATTTAAATTAATGTTCTTTACGTTAAGATCAATGTAGTATATTACAAGTAGCTACTTGCTGTTATGTAAAATAATAAATTTTTATTTTTTACTTTTACCTCGTCAATTTTCAGATAATATTATTATTGTTAAAGGTGTCATGTTTTTATATTTTTAAGATTGAAGCTAACCCAACAATATAAATCATTTTGTCTAACACAGCGACAAACGACGACATACGTTAGTCCCTTTCATTTGTGTATCTTGTCCATTGTCCAAATTAACTTAGGTATAGTTCCATATTTTGGATGTGTATTATATCTACGATCTAAATTAAAAGCTATTGTGTATATTATTTCATTCAATATCGATGTGCAACATTATAGTAAATGTCTTGGATCTCTAAAAATAAGAAAAAAAGACAAAAATAGTTTACAAAATTTCTAAATGTGCAATAAATGTGTGTTGTAGTGTTACCATTTAGGCGTAAAATTTTCAGCGGCAAAAACATTTTTACTGAATCATGCAAATATGTAACCGTTAAAGATTTGTGTGTTCAGCATGTATTTGATCTCATTACTAAATTAGTAAATGTGTTTTTGTGGCACAATAAATTGAATATTTGGCACTTTAAAAAAGGCACATTTTCCTAAAGTAATTGAAAAGTGGTTTGAAGACGTGTTAAAAATGGGTTTGTTGGTATTAATTTCATAATGAAATATATTTGTTTCATTAATTGAAAGGTCTTTTATTTATCACTAGCTTAAGCTCGCATCTTCGTTTGCGTGATTATAATTCCATTCCAGTAAATTGAGGTTGGTTGCATTGTTATTTACTTACCTAACAGTAATAAACCTGAAGTGAAGACAAAAAGAAACCTACTAACATACCTACGTTACCGTTTCGTTACAACAAAATATCAGAATACACTAGGTATCTTCTTAAAACACTAAATTTCAGGAATGACTGTGTTTCAAATTGATATTATTTGATTTTGACTTGATTTCATTTCACTTGTTTTCATTTTCATTTCAAATGTCTAAAAGTCAAATAATATTTACTTACTTAACTTATTTATAAAACAAGAACGATTAGAAAATTAAAAAAATATCCGCAACGCAGGCTTGGTCATTTGCGTACAAACAAACAATCCCCCTTAACTTAAGGCACTTAACTAACAATGATAGAATCCGTAACAGGCTTCGTCAATAATACTATTATGGCTAATAATAATAAACTAACAACAAGGACCGCCCCGGATCGTTGTTTGCAAGTTCCATGACACTGGCGGCGTCGCCATGCTGAATGACCAAAGAAATCTGTTGAGCCCGGAACGATCCGGAACGAGGATTCGCAGCCCTTATCCCTAAGCCGCCGACCCAAATCCCGTATAAAATCCCCGGCCTCCGTACCCCAAGTTCCCGCAGTCTCCACGGCCACTAGCACAAAGTCGTACATTGGCACCAAGGCAAGAGTACTTTGCATGTTTCATCCGAGTCACCGTCTCGGCGGCCGACACCGCTGATCTGAGCCACACGGCTCAAATGAGACGGGAAAAACGTGCTTACACATGTCCCATAAGAGCCACCGCCCCTTCTGCCATGGAACCAATGTAAGACCATCCGGCCATTCCCCATCCGTACGGCACAACCCCGGAGGCAGGACACAAGGCACGTTGGCCGAAACACTAACGCTCGACGAACTAAATCATTTATGGCGTGGTGCCTCGGAAAATGCCGCGCACACCTCTGACAGCTCAAACCATGGTGACCGTTTTACTCAACCACCACCCCACAAATACAACGGTGCATGTCACTGACTTTACACCCCAACCGCAACGCAACCGCGATTGTAAGGGATTCGTCGTCATCCGACTTATCATGCGTATGTGGGGGGAGGGTAGTGCGTGCAACCATGCTCCCGCCTCGAGTGTAGATGCAGTCTAGAGGCGCGCTATATTAACCCCTACTGCCCCCCCTAATAACCCCGCCAAAATTATTTAGCACAGAAAGTCGTCCCACCCTCTCTGTGCAACAAGACTTTTAGGCCTTGGTGTCTGGGTATTGCCACCATCAATTGGTAAAGTCCGAGTGACAAGACCCAACGTCCCATGCGCCGAGGCAAGGAAGGCCACCACGCCGACATCCTGACATCGACGTACTCCCAGCCCACCGTCACGGACTGGAAGAGCCGCCTGACACCACTGCGTTTCATCCAAACCAACGTTTATTAAGGACTCCAGAGCAGACTTAGGTGTTGCATGCACCTTTGCCACATCGCCCTCGAACAACCAGGTGGGACTTCCAAATTGTCAAAAGTTTACAATGTTGCATTCTCAAAATGCCTGAAATTCTCCATAAATACAGCAGTATCACAAATTTGGAAATTAATGTTTCTCAACTATTTATTGTCTAAACTATATACAAGATGATAACTAACATTAAATAAATTAAATGTAAACTAAGTAAGTTGAATCTAAAAAGGCCCTCGAGGCATTGTACCTTGTACCGAGGATTCTGGCGGCATTTCCTCGCTCAATTGCAATGCTGATGCGTTGCGCGGGAAAGCCGCCAGCACTTCGGTCACTAGTTAGTCTGATTGATCAGACGTTTCGCGATTTCCGCAAATAACTTTTATGCACTGGGACCCCACCCAACCCTTGGGTATAGGTCCGACTATGTACGCCTGTCTGTCTGTCATAACGTTAAATATCTCAGGAACTACTAATGCTATAAATTTAAATTTTTGTCGCGTTAGACCCATGTAAAATAATACTATAAATGTGTATAAAGCGCGAGAGTTTACAGTGTTATAATTAGATTTTGGTTAATAAACAAAGCAAATCAATGTGTGTTTATCAGATTGCATACAGAATGCAAGAAAGAAACATTTTGAATTTTGTGCACATTGCTACTACAGAGGTTGTAAAACTAACTATCGATTGACGTAAAGTATGGCACGGGTATAATCTGAAAACTTCATTGTCATTGGTCGCTTATATAGCTTGCCCCCACCACCCTATTGAGATTATTGATATATCCTTGACCTAGTTTAAGCAAAGCCCATTTGTGGACGCTACTGAAAAAAATGGTTGGAGTGAATTATTCAGGCGTATAAATCAAAATCTTTTCACCCCAAAAGAGCGCTTTTTAGCGGCGAAATGTGGCAAAAGACTTTGAACGCTAACTAAACGTGCTAAAGGTCGCAGTGCAGGGGTAGCTGTGGTTAAATCCAAGATAATTTTGTGTACGTATACCTACTCTAATACGAAGGTCAACAACTAGAAGAAATCAGTATTTAACCGCATAAAGTCTGTATGTTCGTGGGAGTACCAAACCATTATTTTTACACGAGAACCGTTGCCTAGGTATGGCTGGGTTGCATTGTTGTCTTACGATAACATAAACACTTTCACTGGCAGGAACCCGCCTAGCGGGGGAATACCACGGGATGGGCTACGAGCGTAGCGCGTAGTAATAGTTGCTAGTGAATACATGAAGATATTTAAGTAGGGTCATTTCACTGGTCTGTGACCACCACATCTCGCGTGCCGGTTTGCGACCACTTAAATGAGTTGGCGAACTAAATCTTCTCGTTTTTTTGTAGGTAATAATAATAATAAGTACTCTTTACTGCACCACGACAAGAGAGAAAAATCTTACAACTAATTTGCTTAATAAATAATGGTAACAACAGGCGGTCTTATCGCTTTAAAGCGATCTCTTCTAGATAACCTTTGTATGGCAGGAACATTTGAACTATAAGCTTATAGTATTTTAAACAGGTACTTAGTAAATTACTATTCTATAACTACCTCCTAAAAACGGACACTGCTGACTGTTCGAATGGGGTGCCGTTCAGTGGTCATACAAACAAAATGCATAATTTCAAGTAGCATAAGTACGGAAATCATAACAAACTAGTATCATAATAACAAAATGCATATTTTTATTGGTCATAATATTTAAATACATAACTATCATTTATCACTATAACATTTTTCATAACGTTCATGTGAACTAATTTCTTTTTGTATAACATTCATTAACTATAATGATTAAAACTCATAACAACATTTTGAATAATTATCAGGGCACCTACTCCCATCGTTATATCCGGCGAGTCAATACTCTTACAATTCTGTAACCGTCTTGTACCTGGCAGGAATTTAAAGCTACCATGAGATGCACAATGCACCTGATAATTGCCACTGGAACGGGCGTGAAATACATTGTCTGGTACAGTCGACACACGTAAAAAGAGCTCTGGCGGCCATACATTTAATATGGCGCGCAGAGCTCTTTTTACGTGTGTCGACTTGTAACGGCTGACCTTGACTGGGCGGCTATATTTTATTAAACGTCTGTGGTAGCGGCGTTCTGAAAGTTACCTGTGGATTTTTATGAAATTAACCGGTTCAGCGATTCCGAAAATAAGTTTAGAATTAAATGTATATAGTTGTTATCTTATGTAGAATACACTAAAACATATAATATTACCATTATTTGTTTATTAAAAATGTACGGCAATTAAAATCTCAGTGTTCTATAGTATTTTGACGAGATAGGTTTGAACGCTTCCCACCTCAGTCAAATTGACAATATTTTTCAAATATTTTTCAAATTCTTGTGTCTAACTGTCAATGTCATCATGTTTCGGTGAAAATTATAACAGTTATTTTTGGATTTCCGAAATTTTCATGGTAACCAGCGAGTTAAATTGAGTGAAGAACTCCACTGCTTTCGCGCGCGCGTGTGTATGTATTTTTGAGACACAGACTCGTTATTTTTCAGATAGAGACTCGTGTGTTCTGAGATAGTGACTAGAGATGGGTAATGTCGGCTCCGCGGAGTGATCTGAATCATTAAATCCGACTCCGCTATCGGTACCGACTCCGCTTATCGGCTCTTCGACTCCTTTGAATCCCTCCAACAAAATCAATGGAATCACAAGCAAGGAGGAAAAAGGATACTTTTTATGCTGGAAATCATCACCTAAGGGACATGATTCGTGGTTTTATGTGCCGATATGTGCCTGTTATCAGATGTCAACTATTAGTATATAACACATTGTTCGTCTGTGACGATGATGATGAATAATATGCATAGAACTTTAGGGGAGGCCTATGTCCAGCAGTGGACGTCTTTCGGCTGATATGATGATGATGATGAATGATATGCATAGAACTTTGGGGGAGGCCTATGTCCAGCAGTGGACGTCTTTCGGCTGATATGACGATGATGATGAATAACATGCATAGAACTTTGGGGGAGGCCTATGTCCAGTAGTGGACGTCCTTCGGCTGATATGATGATGATGATGAATAAAATGCATAGACCTTTGGGGTAGGCCTATGCCTAGCAGTGGACGCCTTTGGGCTGATATGATGATGATGATTCATAATATGCATAGAACTTTGGGGTAGGCCTATGTCCAGCAGTGGACGTCTTTCGGCTGATATGATGATGATGATTCATAATATGCATAGAACTTTGGGGTAGGCCTATGTCCAGCAGTGGACGTCTTTCGGCTGATATGATGATGATGATTCATAATATGCATAGAACTTTGGGGTAGGCCTATGTCCAGCAGTGGACGTCTTTCGGCTGATATGATGATGATGATTCATAATATGCATAGAACTTTGGGGTAGGCCTATGTCAAGCTGTGGACGTCTTTCGGCTGATATGATGATAATGAATAATATGCATAGAAAAACAGCTGAATACTTACATATATAAATCAAAATTGTGCTGGTGAGGGAAGAGTTATTTAAATATGATGCGCTAAAGACGGGACGGTATGGAAAGCAGCCTTCGTTCGAATTATCGTTATTATGTGCCACCCATCTGGACAATAGTTGTGGGTACTATGTCTGTGATGAGTTTGGATGTGACCCTAAACATCTGGTGAGATATTCTGATAAAGAGGTAAGTTTGAATCACAGGCAATGAGATAGGATAGTTTTTATCCTGGAAATCATCACCAAAGGGACATGATTCGTGGTTTTATGTGCCGATATATGCCAGTTCTCAGATGTCAAGTGTTCGTCATATTGTTCGTCTATCCGTGTGCCTATGACCGTCCGTCTCCGTGTCTGTGTCTGTGTCCTGTGTATATGGTTCATTATTATATGCGTTCGCAGTCGCGGGCAGAATATACGAAAACCAGCTAGATATATAGTAACGATTTGCTGACCTTTTTTTGATTTGAGGTTACTTTTTTATCTTTGACGGTGTCAAACAAGCATACTGTCCGAGCGATGGTAAGCAGACACCGTACCCTACGGACCTGTGGCGCATCACTACGAGTTGCCCACATCCCTAATGGTTGGCGCGTCAGTGTTAGTCGGTTCATGTTACTTTCCCATCGCGATCGCAAGCTTGCTCAACTTATTGTAATTATCTAATTCATTGTACATAATATAAATATTGATCCTACAGTCTTATCTCACTTGTATATGAAACATAAATAATATATAGCACCATCAGCGGTGCTAAAGTGGTGATCCCGACGTGATCATACTGGATGTGGGCTGCTCGTAGTGATGCGCCACAGACCCTTACGATTCCAGAAGAATCTTAAACGCATTTACGATCCTTTATTGATCTGAGGATTCGTTGTGTTCATGGATAGAGACTAGACAAACGCGGCTCCCTCACTCAACACATCCTCGGGAGCTCTGCCGGCCTTCTCGTCACCACCAGGAACACAATATCACATACCTACAGAGAAAGTGCTGGCATTATTCTGGCTGCTTTGTTCTATGAGGTTGAGCTGAGTTGAGCTGGTCTACTCTAAATATGAGCGAGATGAGATGACATTGCGCTGTGTTAGAGCAAAGCAACTACTAAGTACTACCCATTTGGCCCAGTGAGAATTTTGTCATCCAGAATAAGTTCATACTACTGATCATAATTTTTCTAAAGTTTGTAATAGGTACCTATTCGTAGTATAGACGAGCCTAGTCTAATTGTTGATCTTATCAATCTGTTTATCTTAATTTTAGAAAAACATAACATAATACCTTCAACATGAGACGAAACATCATAGATGTGAGTGACGAGAACAACCTAGATGCATCCACCCTCGCCGCCCAGCGGCAGGAGTCAGAGCGTTTGGCGCGAGTGCAGTGACCAACAAGGAATAATCAGAGGGGTAACATCACAGTTTACTACATAGGCTATTGCCTCCAGGATATTTCTGATCCTTTGGGTTTCGTTTGGTCGTATTTGGCAGTGATAAATTCAAGCACTTAATAGAAATCTATCGAGAAATAAATAAATAGGCTTTGTACTTGTGCAATGAAATTTTATAAGTCTCTGATACTGAAATATGCTGAAATGATATATGGTATACTGTTTTGAAAAAATTATACCACGCCGAGGTTTTTACTGCTGGTTCTTCTCGAGGCAGAGGGTTTCTTTCTGAACCGGTGGTAGTTTATCGACAATCATAAGCCGTGTCCACACCGGACGCGCGGCTCGGACGAGCACGACTTACCCTAACGTGCGCACTCAGTGTAGAGTAGACCGAGCCACGGCTTGCGCGAGCCGAGCGCGCCACAGCCTAATTAATATGTGGACGGCTCTTTTGTTCGGCCGCCGGCCTAACCCTGCGTTGGCTATCTGACCGAGATCAAAGGCCCGGACATACGAGAGCATGTTTGCCCTATTAATATCGAACTCGCTCACAAATTTTACCACACATAACACGCTGCAAATGCGAGCCAAAGCCGTCAAGGTCGTCAGGGGTATAGATAAGCTTGAAGTAAAAGATTTGTCGCCAAGCAAGTGTAGAAACACCGAGTGTAGTAAGACACTGGAAGTCAGTTAGTGATCAGTAGGAAAATCACGAGATAGGCAGTACAATATTCGAATCCCAGAAAGAATATTTATTTTTTTTAATTTACACCAATGTTGTTCCTGAGTCATAGATTTTTTTCTACGTATTAAAGCATTAATTACTTATATATTCTTGTCCGTCTGTCTTTTAAGACGCCTTATCTTGGGAACGAGTGGAGGAGGAATCGAGATGAATTTAAAACCATGTAACTTGACACCTTTTTCTAGAGAACAACAAATATATTTGTGTTATGTATGTATGTATGTTGGATGCATAACATATTACGCAGGAATATCCGATTGAACTTACTTTACGACGGTTTTTGTTTGACGTTAACATTAGATACTCGTAAAATATGTTTGTAAAACTAATTTCAGGTTATTTATGTAACAATGGATCGAGCCATTTTCTGCAGTCTACGAACAAACATTGATGATCGAATCTGTATAATAATGAAAACTGGTCAATTGGTACGTACCTGTTTAATTGCTTTCGATTATAAATATTAGGAACACCATATTGTCAGTTTTTAGAAAGGAATTACTGCTAGGAAGGAACCTACTTAATATGGTTACATTAGCCAGAGTATGGAACGTGGAAAGAGTATAGGGCCGGTGGTCGCCGTAACATCCATAATAATATTATAAATGGAAAAGTGTATGTGTGTGTTTGTTTGTCCGTCTTTCACGGCAAAACGGACCGACGAATCGACGTGATTTTTTTAATGGAGATAGTTGAAGGGATGGAGAGTGACAGGATAGTTTTTATCACCGAAATCATTCCCTAAAGGGGTGAAATGGGGGGATAAAAGTTTGTATGGAGCTGCGATATAAACGAGTTCAACGCGGACGTAGTCGCGGGCAGAAGCTAATTGCTTCGTAAATTTGTTATGCAATCATGGCAGGTAGAGACATTATTTAGAGGCCCATTCAACAATAAAATTAAATTAAATCAACAGCGTACACCAAGCAGATGCTGTCCCTACCCGTATCTACCCGTGGCACCAGACACACAGTAACAGCACAAGTCACGGTATATAGAACCTAATGGTAACTTGGTAACCTAACTTAATCTAGAACGACCTGGATGGAGTCGTAGAAAAAAATTACTCAAATTTTGAAATAATCTGGTATGTTTATTATAGGTATACGAGTATATATAACGTCTTCGTCGTCGTTAGTCCTGACTGATTGAGTTAAATCAACGCCCAGCCGAAACTCAGGGGTGAAAGTTTGTATGGAGCTACGCTATAAACGAGTTTCACGCGAACGGAGTCGCAGGCAGAAGCTAGTAGGTACCCACTTGATAAGAGTTAAAAGTAAACAGAAAATTCTTCTTATTTTGAAGGCGGTTTAAAAGACCCTTGGAGATTGCAGAATAAATATTGTTACGCTGCTTTCCTCTCGATGTTTTTCATTGCCGCGAAATATCATATAGTAAATATCAAATGCTCAATAATTCCAAATAACTAATAGGTAGGTATGAGCCAGGGTTCATCATCATCATTATCATAGCAAACGAAAGACGTCCACTGCTGGACATAGGCCTCCCCCGGAGTGCCACTATAACCGTTCCTGTGCAACCCGCATCCAGCGGACTCCCGCGATCTTTATAACATGTCATCATTTGCCTTACGCGCTTCACATAAAAAAAAGACAAAATAAACGACGACAAAAACGGAACGCTCACATTGTTATCCGTCTGTCTGTCTGTCTGTCTGTCTGTCTGTCTGTCTGTCTGTCAAAACCCTTTGTCTCGAGAACGCCTGGAGGGATCGAGTTGAAATTATAACCATATACTCAGGTCTTCAGTCCCTTGAAGCTGTGAAGAAATCAAACTTCAAACTTAACGTAAAAAAACGTATGTTTCAACACTACACATTTGTAATTAAGTACGGAACTCGCGGTGAGCTAGTCCGACTCGCACTTGTCCGGTTTTTTTATTTGTGTTACAATATTTTCTGTTGTTTCAGATAATGCCGACATCTGAAATAAGTAAAGCAACCCAGGATTTTTGCTGCCGCTTTTTGTTAGGGTTAATCGCCAGTAACTGGCCACCGTTCAATAACTGACCACCTCATACTAAAAATGAACTCTATTCTCTATATATAATAAAATTGATTTTTATTATATGGTGTTAATTACTGGCCACATTTCAAAAACTAGCCACGTTGTACTAAATTGAATTTAGTTTGTAGGGCAACAGAGTTCATTTTTAGTATGAGGGGGGCAGTTTTTGAAGAATGACCAGTTACTGGCGATTTTCCCTTTATACTCGTACCATAATTATGCATAATATATAATACCGTGTGTACGTTACAAATCTAGTTTTCGCCTTAATTGTTTTAAGTCCACGGAATCACATCACACTTCTTCGTTCAAGGCTTTATAAATTGCAAGCATAGCTACGTACTGACTAGGCTACAATATAGCCTTCATTATGCCTATGGGTGTAATGTCTTTTTTTATTACCCGACTGCCCGAAGGAGAGAAGGAAGAAGATATGTATGTAGCATATACTTTGGCACGCCCTGCAGCCTAAACCGTTTGACGGATTTCGAATTTTCGACATAGTTAATCTCAAACTTTGGTTCGTCAAAAATAAATGTAATGCCTGCAAGTTATTTAAAAGATCTTTAGAGTACATATGGTGCTACTTTCTCACACTATTGTTTAAAAGAGCACTTTTCGTGCATAAGTCGCAACTTTAAAGAGCCATAATGTACAGTAAAACGTTGTACGATACACGTGCAAATAGGAAATTCGCAACTCGTGTCGATTTAAAACAATCCCTTCGGTCGTGTTTGAATTTATCACCACTCTTTGTCAATTTCCTATTTTCGGCACTTGTATCGTAAATAACTATTACAAGCAAGTGCGATGAAAGGAAACAAACAGTTTTACAGTACATACGGTACTATTTTCTGGCACGCGTGCGGTAATGATCACTTTCCGTCCATATGTCGAAACTTTAAAGAGCCAATATGTACTGTAAAACGTTGTAAGATACACGTGTGAATAGGTAATTCGCAACTCGTGTCAATTTAACGTTGGGTTTTAATTTTACACCACTCGTTGCGAATTTCCTGTTTTCTGCACGTGTATCTTAATAGTACTTTACGTTACTAGGGCGGTGAATTCGTGAATGCCCCAGATCGCTGGTGCCCCGAACCGAAGGTGAGGGCCATAAATATGCGCTCTGGGGCTTTACGAATTACCGCCCGTGTTGAGTACAAAATTTTACGTCTTCACCTGGCCACAATGCGAATTTTCCCGTACGCGCAGCGTGCAGCAAAACTCGCATTGTGTCCAGGTGTGACGTAAATAACTATAGTTCACTAGGAACTTTGTATCTATATATTTTAAGATTAAAACTTTGATGCTGCTCCATTTATTTCTTCTGTATCAAAAATGTACAGAGCCCAGCCTAGAGAACCCATAACAATATGTAATACGTCATTGAAAAGGTTTCATTTTATTCTACAACTATGTATACTTCTGGCGGGAAATCTCAAATCACTGTAAAAAACAAGTTAAGGCTAAAATTTGTGTTTTAATGAGGTTTTGTTACACAAAAACAGAGAGCATTCAATTTATTATATATAGCGTGTATCTTATCTATATAGGTAGCATGAAAATTTTCGGTCGGGCAACCCGGAACCAAAAAAGTTATGAAATGAAAGAGTTTATAGTTTGTAATGGGTTGCCTAAAAATACATTGTAGGCAAGCCGGTGGGAGTTGGTTGTATGAGCAATCCGCTACTGGCGTTTATATCAATTACTACTATTGTGGCGTTAGTTTTTTCCCAGATAGATTTGGAAATTCTCTTCATATTGAAAGTAAGAGTATAGTTTTAGTATAGTAAGAGTATTAGATAGACAATCCAATGACATATATATCGATCATTGTTATTGGTCTCCATAGGCTGATTTGCCCACCCTTTGTTCAGTTTTTACGTGCTTTGTAACAAATATGTGAACTTTTTAGGTTACCTCCATACAAACATAAAATCTCACAGAAACCTCTTTAAAATATTTTTATAAGTATGGATATGCTTGGCTTCGGCCGCGTATAGGAAAGAATTCAACCCACGGGGTAAATAATAGCAGCAATTTCGTCTGCAGGTGTCCCCTTCTGAATGACTGATAACGTTTGGCGGAAATCACCAGCCAATAAACCACCATCCCTCCCATAACATCGGTACTGTTGCGGAAATCCTGGAGCGTTCGCTTTAGTGCTTCTACCGCTTTTTTGTGCGCCATAGTACTTTCAGCCAACACTAAGAGTTTGCACTGACGTAGCATAGCACCCCTTGCGCTATTTTTACTAAAATTACAGATTGTTTTAATTAAATAACCTTATTATTCGTTATTTATTTATTTATTATTTATTTGATAAACATAATGTATCATAGAACCTGTACAAATTTTGCGGATAGTCTCACACAAATTTCCATCGCCTAGTTCAGGGGCTGGGGGAAGATTTCCAAGATATTTAAAATAAGGCAGGTATTTTTCGTTGGTTAACAGAGTCTGTGTACTAATTTTTAGCTTCCTACCTTGAAAACTGCGAAAAGTCCCAAATAAAATTTCATCCCCTCTTTTAAAGAGTTGGGGGCAGATTTTAAAAAAAATGAAATAGTCCGCATACCAATTTTTAGCTTTCTACCTTGAAAATTGCGGAAAGCTCTATATAAACTTCCACCCCCCATTTTAGGGATGTGGAAAGAAATAAAAAGTAACCTATGTCACTCTTCATCCCTTCAACTATCTCCACTTAAAAAAATGCTTCAATTCGTCGCTCCGTTTTGCTGTGAAAGACGGACAAACAAACAAACAAACACATACACTTTCACATTTATAATATTAGTATGGATGGTTCTTTTTGATGACATTCAAAATTTGAACATATCATCTGTGAGAAACAAATCAATTTGATTTCACCTCAATTGTAGGTACCGAGTATTAGGTAGTAAATGTTGATTTTTAAACTGTATCATTTTTTTATTTGGAACCGCGCTTGTTTATGTCCGTGAGATTAAAAAAACACTTAGGCGAGAAACAATTAACAAAACAAATATCATGCGAGGGCACATTAAGAAGATGTCATATTGTTTTAGTTTTAGTTAAAAGTAAAGAAGGGTATTATAGTATTCAATGTAGCCACTCGGTTAAATGTACATGTACATTGTATTCACGCCATTACACTCCTTATTGACTGAATCTTAAAGCCTAGAATGGCATGCCTGCATTTGTATCACTCAGGTTTTTGGACCATAATTTTACCTCCGATTTCATCCCTTTGAGGGATGATTTCGAGGTAAAAACTATCCTATATTTTAAACCAGGCCATAAACTATATTCGTGCAAAATTTCATTCAAATCGGTTCAGCCGTTTAAGCGTGATTGAGTAACAAACATCCAAACATCCAAAGATCGAAACATCTAAACTTTCGCATTTATAATATTAGTAGGATGAAACTTATAGCTAACCGAATGTAATGATGTATACATTAGAAGAAAGAATGTAATGTAAAGAAAGAATTTCTGAAATCGAATAGGTGGTTCCGGAGATGACTCCCTACATCATCATCATCATCCTGTATCTATACGTCCCTGCTGAGCACAGGCATCCTAACTCTGATGAAACAGAGAGAAAGGGCAGTAGTGCCGAGACGCTGGCCCAGTGCGGGTTGGGGACTTCACATACGCCTTTGAATTTCTTTGCAAATCTATGCAGGTTTCCTCACGCTGTTTTTTCACCGAAAAGCTGACGGTAAATATCAAATGAAAAACCTCAATGATATGAGCCGGGATTCAAACCTGCTGTTTAGGTACAGCCGCATGCTTGAACCACTAGGCTACAATAGCTTATGTTCTTACTCGTACATACAGGGTGACATTTTAATCAGTGTCCAAATTTTTTGTAGGTTTTGGTATCACTAACAGACTCCATTTTTGAAAAAAAACTGGTAGGTATTTTTTTATTTATAAATTGTCTATCCCAAAAGAATTATCCGTACAGCGTGGTTACTGGGCATTCAGTACCGCGCGGAGCGGGGCGGGGCCGAGGGAGGGGAGGCGTGCCGTGCTCAAACCTTACTACCCGCTTTTTGGTATAACTAAGGTTTTTTTGATGTGATAACTTTAAGCAGCAATTACATTTTTTTTTGTACTGAAAGATATGAATAAAAAAAAAACGTATTTTATAATTTTGCTGAAGAATCTTAATACTTACTTGAATTTGGACACTGATTAAAATGTCACCCTGTATAAACGTACAATATTATTCATTCCTGTCACCATTTTTATGGAAAAGTATAATTGTTGAAAATCTCACATAATGAAAATATAGATACAACTTCAGTAAGATAGGTATTTATCGAAAATTGACCAAAAAAGTCATTCCCGAATAGTGTTGCATCTATTTTTTCGTGCGCGGTAGGCATAAGCGCGTCTCTGTCAAGGGGGCGTGGTCGACTCGAATCAAGGCATCCCCTTAACGAACTGTTAACTTAGGTATTACCTACTCGGAATCAAAATGTATATACTAATACAGTTGTCACAAGATCCAAATCAAAGCGTAGTTAAGCGTATCGGCATGCGGCAGCTGTGTTACTATTTTTCTAACATTCATTTATTCCTATTTTCCTCTACTTTACTGAAGTGAAAAGAATTACTATTAAATTAGTCATAAGATATTGTATTTAACCTAGGGCGAATAATAATGGGCGAATCTGTTTACTACCTCTTTATTCAGAGGTAGAGGGTTTTCTTTGTATTCAAAACTTCACCATGCAGCTAATGTAGCTATATGTTTTTATCTTATAACCATTGTAAAAGGAGTTCTAACATGTAAATTTTGACAGTAGATTCCGCTAACAACACTCAAAAATCTCTTAGGGCCTGAATGACGCTGTCAGGCCCTAAGGCTGCGTCAGTGTAATCCCGACCTTAAGCTGACCATTGCCATTGACGACCACGCCAACAATAGGAGACGCTACACGGGCCGATATAGGCAGGACTGCATGCCGGCCGACGCGTGATTCGGCCCGTGTGGATACATGTCGGAAGCACGGCGGTAGCGTCGTGTAGCGTCTCCTAATCGGTCCATGAAAGTCAAAAATGTAGCGTTTAAAGATAGTTGACGCGGCCTGTTGAATATCCAACTCTCCACCAAAATGGAATAGTCGAAATGGAAATGTCAATATTCAACGTTCAAACATTGTCATCTAAAAACTACATGCTTTACATGTTATTATAGAAGTTGTAGGGCAAATCAGTTACTATAGGTAGACCGCTTAACTCAGTCCTCACCCGCGTGGCGCGCCCGTAAAGGTGGTTTTCCACCGGCGAGGCAACGCGGGGCGTGGAGGGGCGAGAATTGAAATTAGTTAATTAGCGCACGCGCTGTGGAAATAGGTAGTAAGTCCCATACTAATTTCAATTCTCATCCCTTCACGCCCCACCTCGCCTTGCCGGTGGAAAACCACCTTAACCCGTCGTCCTACCCCCGCACCCGCGCGCTGCGCAGGCGTGAACTGAGTTAAGTCTAACCTAACCTATTTGATCTAATTATGTTAATTTGTATCGACGAACCCGGCCGAAGGGACTCTTATGAAAACCAGCGCAATACTTTGCACAAACTGAGACGGACACGCATTCCCCAGCCAAACATTGTTTAGTATTTAAGTTTTAATTTTAAGGTATTTCTAAGACTGTCTTAAATTATTATTTCTCTGGAAGTTAAACATATTTCGTGTTTAGTTTTAGCAATAAATTGGTTTATACTTCGAACGGCAACGTAATTTGATTTGGATGCATCCATTTGCCACCGAGACAAATGGCGACCTAATTTGTAAATGTTGAAATTATACAACGAGTAAAAAGTGACGTAGGTAGCCGGTTAATGTACAGCCCGATAATCCGCGTCCATCTATCTTTATCTCTACTTTTTGCATGCGTTAAAAAGAAACACGAGATATAGTGGGCCGTACATTAACCGGTTCCCTACGTAGCACGCCCGAAATATTAGGTCCTTCCATTTGGCGCTGAGACAGACAGCGCTACGCGGCGCTAAGATGAATGCCTAGCTTTGGTCTGACATAATATCCTTAAATGCATGCAGCAGGTCCCGTGGTGGTCGGCGGTGTGCGACTCAACTGTTAACACCAAGGCATGCTAGTGCAGCATTTAGGGGTAGCTTCCGTTATGTCGCCTCTAAATGCTGGAATAACATCCCCCCTCCTGTCAGGAACCTGAAAAACATTTACAGTTTCAAATTTCAGCTCAAAATGTTCATGCTGAAACATCAAAAAAGTGAGGAAGCTCTGATACTAGAAACCAGTTATATTTAAGACCGCGGATTAACTGTTTGTATGCTTAAGAATAAGAATATTTATTTGCAAAAATGTAGTGGAGTCATTTTGCTTGAAGAAGCATGCAATTTTTACTCATTTACTTACTTACTTACTTATTGGCTACAGGTTATTACCTAATTATACATTCGTAAATTTTGAATACAATATAATTTAATTAGACTACTACATTATAATTACCTAATATTACAATTGCTTATTTCTGAACAAACTCATATTGGTCTTAACAAACTTACTGTCGTGTGTTTCGTCCCTTCCGCATTGCCATACATATTTGCATAATATATATAATAACACTTATATATATTGTTCATCTGTGCTCGTTTTTCTATTGTATTATGTTATAGTGTGTATGTCATAAAATTGTCCACCGCGTCAGGAACCTGTAAGGGAGTAATTAATTATTACATTATTTCTAGTGTAAAGGCTTAAAAATACTCGCCAATGCCACTCAAGAAATGTTAGTAGCCTGAGAAATTAACTCACCATCATGTAATGTCCCATCCGCTGTGCTTGTTGCCGTATAGTTTAACGCCATAATGTATTAGTTTTAAGCTTGTATTTGATTCCATTTGTATGTTACTATGATCAAACTCACAAACTGTGCATTCGGTTGACATTGCTGTTCCTGGCGTCGCCCGGCTCGCGCTGTCTATGGCTGTGACATTGACAGAGCGAGTTATGGTCGCGTTCACAGCTGATGTCGCGCAACTGTCAACCGATCGTCTTTTTGATTCTATGTTTATATATATATTTTTTTGTTTTTTATATATATATATATATATTATTTCCGTTTTCATGTTTGCAATGTATACTGTTTGTGTTGCCCTCCCACCCACTCACTTAAAGGCTTCGACGGAAGACCAGCGCTGGCCAACAGGCCTGCACCATGCTGAGTCGGGGCCTTTTCGTGGCATACCTGTTGTTTTTGTTTCTGTGTTCACTTTTGTTATTGTTTTGTATGTGTCACGAATAAACGTTTTCTATTCTATTCTATTCTATTCTAAATATTTCTACTGCTACCAATGACAAAGTGACCATTACACCGTTTTTTGCATGAATAAACGAAGTATTTACAGATCTCTTTTTTTTATTCGTAGCAAACATTACCATACACCCCATTTGCATTGCGTCAACTTGAACACTTATTTCATACAGAGGCGATTGTGATTGAAAGCTAGCCAGACATATGGGTGTTGATGTTGTGTTGGTGTTGTAGATTGACACGACCACCAAAGGGATAGTATACAAGGGGAATAGTACACAACTTACGTACGAATAGGTTAATATTGTCATAAAGCTTAATCCCATCCATAAATATTAAGTAATTTCATCGTTTACTACTAAAACGACTCACCTCCATCTATTGAAATCTCTTTAAAAACAGACTCCGTTACAGGAAACCGCAGGCAAATGATATGTCTTACTCTGTAGGTACGTAGAAATGTTTTCCTGGTGGTGAGTCCCGAGATCCCGCGGTGTCGAGAATAAGGGACTTCGCCTTGAGGGTGATATTCCACGGACACCAATCTCGGACAAGTTGAATACACCACCCTTAGCTATCAGAACCACGAATCGTCAAATCAATAAACACTGTGTTTCTTCAGCGTCTGAAAGGCTACAGTTGCCATCAGGCAGGCCGTACCTATGCTTGTTTGTCACCTCACAAAGTTCTGGATATATTTTCTTTTACTTATCAACAGTGCAGCATTAACTAAACGTAAACTATCATTCAAAGATTCAAAGATTCAAAGATTCAAAGATTTATTTGTCCAACATAGGTAGTTATTAGGTATTTCATTAATCATATAAGTACGGTAGCCTAGTGGCGTAGGCACGCGGCTGCCAAACGGCGGTCGTGGGTTCGAACCCCGGCTGGAACGAGCGCACTAAATAAATTTTTGGATATTCCGTACATAATATGTACGGGAAATATTTTATTTTTGATAGAATTAATATTTTCTCAAAAGCGTAATATTTCGATAGCAAATATACACAGTAAGTTATAAATTCGTAGCTTAATACCTACCTAACAATTCAATTAAAGCTACTCGGTATCAGCTTTTTCAGAATGGCTAATTTTGACGTAAGAAACGTGTATTATATTCGTCATGGTACGACTATTTCCATCCAACTTAAGCTGGCCGGATAATGTCACGTGACCGCGACAAAGACCAATATTGAATGGATTTAAGACGCTCGTGGTAGCCTTATTTCCATGCAAGTTCATTTTACGCCGTAAACAGCCTGGAATTAACACCTCATGGTAGGTCGGCAGGTACTGTAGATTATTTACTTACCAAGTGATTGATATATTAAGCAGAACAAACAAAAAACTGATATTGCAAGCATTATTGCCAAAAACCGAATCAGAGCGCCCCACTTCTACGTGGTCTTGTCTGTCCTACCCCTGGAGTGTATATAAAAGCCTGCGGAGACAGAAGCTCGCGAAGGAGGTCCTGAGTTGAACGAGGCCAAAGCGAAGCGAGTGGGGGGAGGTGGCGAGCGAAGCGAGCCGGCGACCTCCCGAGCGGAGCGTAGGGTCGAGTGCGCACGGGAAACGAAGGGCCGACGAAGCGAGTTTCTGACGGGAGCCTGGGCGGAGGGCGGAGGATTAGGTCCCAGAAACGAGAAGTTCTTTATAAAAACGTATATTATGAATCGAACATTAGAATAATTATTAATTGTATTTGGACGCTTTATACTCGTACAGCGTGCCCATTATAGCGTTTGATCATTATACAATTCGAAATTATGAAAATTGATAATTATAATCGATGAAATTATGCAAATAGTTTGTATGCATTTTATTTTTATGCAATTTGACCACTTATACAAGGTAAAATTATGGTATTCGTTGTTATGCAAAATGAAAATATGCAATTTGTTTTTATATGAAACATTACACACCCGTTCGAATGTTGTTCGAATGTTAAAAAAACCATGTCAGTCAGGTGGTCGCTAACTGAAGGTGGTCGCGGAGGTAACCAGCAGAATTACCCATCTTTTTAACCGACTTCAAAAAAAAGGAGGAGGTTCTCAATTCGGTTGTACTTTTTTTTTTTCAATGTTTGTTACTTCAGAACTCCGTCATTGATGAACCGATTCGGAAATATTTTTTTTTGTTTGTAAGTATATGCTTCCAGGTGGGTCCCATTTTTTCAAAAATTCAGTTGGATGATGGGATCCATGAGGAATTGAGGGAACTCCTCAATTTTATTAGGCACGCGTGTAGTGATTTTGGTATTTTCTGTTATAACTCGTGTATTTACATCCGGAATCATAAATTTGGTGGCGAGGAATTGATGATGAAGACCACAGATGACTTATCGAATTCCTCAATTATGTACGTAACTAAAAGTGCAAAAGTACGTCAAAGGTTCTGATAAGATTCCGTTGAAATAGGAACTAATGAAGTGCCATTGGTGATGATCTTGGGGAATCGATGGAAGTCCTCAAATATTATCGGCCCACATACAGTGATTCGGTTTTTTTCTATAGTAATCAACGCATTTGCTATCGGAAATCAGTTCATGTCGTAAATTGTAAAAAAAAATAGAAAATGTTCTCGTGGCTTGGCGGAGTACTAAATTGAAGTCGGTTAAAACTTTGTTTTTAAAGTAAATTATCTAACAAAGAGGTCTACCCAATTAATAAAATCTAGGCCAGTCCTCAATTTAAATAATTGATATGTGCTTGCTACTATGTATTTCAATCCACAAAAACTACACGGTACGAGTATACTCAATTGGAGCAGAGAACTGACGGAATAAAAAATACCAAAGCACTTTAGTATGAGTAAGATGATTTAGTATGAGATTAGAGATGATCTCGGTAATGCTTTTTCGCATCCCGCCCGTTCGGGACGGGTATGACGGACTATCCTCGGTAAAAGTCGTGTACTACCGTCTAAAACCCCAACGAGCGCCGGCTCCACCTTGTAGAGGCACGCCACAGGATTAACATTCGACCGCGTGCCTGCCGGCGGCATAGTCAAGATTATGCGCCAGTTGAACGGCGGTGCGGATCCGCGAGAGGATCATTCCCACGTACCCGCTCTGCGGCCTCTTTTTGTGAAATTACTTTGCGGGCAGTCTATTACAGACTTATTATTACTTCCGGAAATCACCAATTTGGTGAAATGGAACTGAGGCACTACCGCGCATTGAAAACGAATTTCTTTCGTGTATCTCCCTCTCTGTTGCACTTGCTTGTTCGAGCGATAGAGGGAGAGATACTCGAACGAAGTTCGTTTTCACTTCGCGGTAGCCCCTCTGGTGACGAGGACCACAGATACCTTATAAAACTCCTTATTGATGTAGGCCCACCACAAATGTGGTTCTATTGAAGTTAGGTAAATCTAACGTGTAAGTAGGTATCTTTTCAGTATGGTCTGGGATTTCTATACGGTTATGTTATGATCAATAGATAGATAAAGTTATCATTTAAATGTACTTGCTACCTATACTTAATATCGGCCATGACATTTTTATAGCTAACATCTATTCTAGTTTGCTTAAATGACTTTACTTTCGCAATAGTTTTCCTTAATTTTAAGTAATATACTGTTTTCAGCAGACAAAAATATGAGGCCTAGGGCCACTTTTGACTAGACTAATGATCATAGTCTACAAAAGGCGCCTATAGTTTAGCTGTCGCAGTTGAGTGTGATCGTGCGTTGGTGATGGTACGCCCCGCTTTCGTTTCTGGGACTCAGTCTTCCGCCCTCCACCCGGGCACCCGCCAGAAACTCGCTTCGTCTCCGCGAGCTTTTATATACACTCAAGGGGTAGGACAGATAAGACCACGTGGAAGTGGGGTGCGCTGATTCAGGTTTTGGTAGCAATTTTTCATAATATCACCCATTTCACACATAGCCCAAGCACTTTATTTTCATTAGGTTGGAAAAAAATGCAAATTTGGAAATAATTCATAACAGCAGCTTTTTTGCGTGTAACTGATATATTATCACTTTAGTAATTACGTAGACTCAAAATCCACCAAAATATTAGTCATCAAAAAAATCGATATTTAACCAATTCCTGAAAAAAGAGGAAAAATATTAATAGATATTTTAATTTTTGTTTTGGTTAATTTACAGGAGATCTTCAAGAATAATAAATAAATCACACAAAAAACATAATGGATGTGTCATTTATTTTTATATATTTACTTCCCGATGGAAATTTTGGTGGATTCTTGGATTAGGCATCTTAGAATAACATTTTAAAATTAAACAAACAAATAAAACGCTGTTATAAATTAATGTTTGAAAAAAACGTAATTTTCCTGGGGTAACAGTAATTTGTTATTTTACATATAGAATGATTTTATTGCATATGAATAATTATGGATTATAAAGTTTCTGGCAAATGATATTTATTTTATGGCATATGATAGTATGGAAAATAACAATTTTGTGTTATGAATATTATGGTAAACAAAATTATGGCCTGTGAATAGGAAGGCAAATTAATTTCGGGAAAATGAAGGAATACCCGTTATAAGATGCTTCTTAATCTTAAAAGTCTTCGTAATATGAGACGCGAGTAGAGGCTGAAAATATTTCGACCTTTTCTCACCCTCTTAAGAAGATATAGAATAACAGTGAAGTCTGACAGGCAAGGCACTTAAATAGAGTAAGTTTAGAATGACAAACTGAACTAAGTAAGTACTTAGATAAGTATTTAAAAAAAGGAGGGTTTAAAGTGGGTCACTTCGTTTGGCTTATATTATATCCATAATCAACGTTTGTGGGACTAATCGTAAGATGCCTTCGGAAGAATTATGTTTGTTACTGTTTAATATACATTAGATGATGCTTGAATCTAATGGAATCAAGAAAAATCATAAATTAGGTACTTATAAATATTATTTGCATGCCTTCCTAAATCCTATTTTTCTTCTGACGCATGTTTTAAGCGTTTTTAAGAAAGGAGTCAAAAGGGATTCTGCTTTGACGGCGTAACCAATGGCAATTGATTAGAGTTGAAGGGAAAATTCATGGCGATAAGAAATTACAAATACCTACCTACCTAAATGACAGCAATGAAGGCTCCATGCAATATTGAGCGTAAAATATAAAACGTATTACAAGATGATAGGTAAACGGACGGGCAACGTAGGCTAGATAATGCCGCTAGCAGTATGCAAACAAGATTCCAGCCTTTCTGACTTCGTCGTCGTCGAATTGATTACACGCCAACAGGCTCTACGTACCAAACTACTTACTCAATTTCAATTTTAAACCTTATAGTATACTCCGTATTAGATATGAGCGCCGATGGCCAATTCCGCGGCGGCGGCGTGATAGGCAAAATTCCGCGGCGGCGGCGGCGTCACGGCGGCGTGACCTTGAGCTTTAGATTTTTATAAGGGAGCGAATTTTCAAAAAAAAACCTACTTTTTGTTACTATAAAGAAAGTTGGTCTTATTTTAATAAAGTAACCGAATATATAATTATATAAACAATCATATTTTCAAAAATTTCACACTTAACAAAAAACTCACTTTCAATGAAAATCATGGTTATAATCGAAATAACATAAGAAGCATAGGGAGTAGGGTGGAAGTGTGTGGCGATGGGCTAGCAACCTATCACTGCAATATCACATTTTGTCGATCTTTTGTACCAACATTTATTCTAAAAGTGGGGCTGGAACATAAGTTTCATGTGCTCTGCCTACCCCTTTTGGGAATAAAGGCGTGAATGTATGTAAGTATCACATCATCATCACATCATCAGCCTATATACGTCCCACTGCTGGGCACAGGCCTCCTCTCATGTATGAGAGGGAACGGGCAATAGTCCCCACGCTGGCCCAGTGCGGATTGGGGACTTCACATACACCTTTGAATTTCTTCGCAGATGTATGCAGGTTTCCTCACGATGTTTTTCCTTCACCGAAAAGCTAACGGTAAATATGAAATCATATTCCGTACATAAGTTCCGAAAAACTCATTGGTACGAGCCGGGATTCGAACCCACGACCGCCGTTTGACAGCCGCATGCCTGAACCACTGGGCTACCGTAGCAAGCAAACCGCAATTCGTTGCGCCGGCGCGCCGTGTATTTCACTCGGCGGCGGCGCGCTGACTCAAATTGGCGGCGACGGCGGCGCCCCGGCGCGGCGCTCATATCTACTCCGTATAGGCCATCCAAAATCGAAATCAGACATGGCAAATGCGCATGTATCTACGATTTTTTTATATGTTGTTAGGTTCGTTTGGAGTAGCTTACACCCAAGTTTGCAACCCTGAAAACCCTGTGCTACCCCCATGACGCTCGAAAAACTGACAAATTTCGGCACTTATTTCAGTTTTTTCTAAAAACCTACTCTAAAGTAGCGTTTTTCAAGTATGTTTGTTTGTAATCCAATAAAGCAAACTTTTGTTACAATTTGAGCTTAACCCCAGCACTCTAGGTCAATTGGTTGCAAAGATACAACTAGTCAAAAGTGGCCAATTTTTTTTTAAAGTGTAATTTTTGTTGTAGGGTCATCTTCTAAGACACGTACCGGCTAAATTAATGCTCGTAGGTAAAAGTCATGCCAAAAAAATCTATAGGGAATTCAATTAGCTGCAATTTAATACCAAAGTGGTGCCCCTAGGCCTCATATTTTTGTCTGTTGAAAACAGTATATTACTTAAAATTAAGGAAAACTAATGCGAAAGTAAAGTCACTTAAGCAAACTAGAATAGATGTTAGCTATAAAAATGTCATGGCCGATATTAAGTATAGGTAGCAAGTACATTTAAATGATAACTTTATCTATCTATTGATCATAACATAACCGTATAGAAATCCCAGACCATACTGAAAAGATACCTACTTACACGTTAGATTTACCTAACTGATACTAATGTCAAATAACTGTGTAGTAGAATATGACGTTACAAGGGTTATCTATCGTTGCCCCACATTTCCCCGCGTTCGCATGTTAAGAATGTTCGGTTCTGGCGCTTCGCCGGCCGGCCGCTGTCGCGGCACGCTTGCTTCGGTCGCTCGGCTCGCGCGCTATAAGATCGCAGTTCTACCTAACACTCTTTCTCGCTTCGCTTGTCATCGTACCTACACCGACCTGCCTTAGAGTAGAATAGGACCAACGGTGGCGAGAATATGAATAATAAATCAAATTATAATCGCCCACGTCCATATCTGATTGTAGGGTGCTGGTCAATCAATACTATGTTCAACATTGGTTGAATATAGTATTTATTTATTTAATTTTTGTTTTTTTTTAAGCAGTCGCTGCTAACGAAGATTACAAATTTTAAATCAAAGGAAAAAATTGAAAAGTTGGTTAGTAGCGACGGGCCATGAATGCCTGTGGTCGCCGGTTCGAATCCGGCTCGGAGCATTAAATTCAATTTTTTCCTTTGATTTAAAATTTGTAATTTATTTCATCATCATTAATGTAAGAGTCATCCTCTTGTCGGTGGAGTATTTTCCATTTCTCTCTGTCGTACGCCAGCCCTTTGTTTTGTTGATACGACACGACACCAGCATTTTCCTCTATTTGGTCTATATAACTACGTCGTGGTCTTCCCCTGCCCCTCCTTCCTTCTATCTTTCCTTTCATTATGGTTTCAAAGAAGTTGTCGTGCCGTATCAAATGACCAATCATTTTCCCCCTTCTAGTGCTGATGGTGTTCAAAATCGATCTCTTCTCTTTTACCCTTCTCAAAACGTCCTCATTTGTTACTCTATCAGTCCAGCTTATACCTTCCATCCGTCTCCAGCACCACATTTCAAACGCTTCCAGTCTTTCCCGGTCCCTTTGTGTCATTGTCCACGTTTCGCTGCCATAAAGGGCAATACTCAGCACGGATTTCGAAATGGCCGCTCGACCTCTACTAACCTTACTGACTTTATAGATTATGCCTCAACATCAATGGACGGAAGACGCCAGGTCGACGCGGCGTATTTTGATTTCAAAAAGGCCTTCGACATAGTCGACAATGATATTTTACTACAAAAATTTGCAGCGATAGGATTTTCAACCAACTTAATTTGTTTCTTTGCAAGCTACCTGCGTAATCGTAGTCAGTTTGTTCGCCTGGCTGGCTATGACTCACAGTGTTATTATACCCGCTCAGGAGTCAGTCAGGGAAGTACGTTAGGTCCGACTCAATTTTTAATCATGATAAATGACTTGCCGAGGATTGTCAGAACTGCAAAATGTCTAATGTTCGCAGATGATTTAAAACTCTGTCTGGACATCAACGCCGAATCCGACTGCAAACTATTGCAGCGTGATATAAATGCTGTAGCAGACTGGAGTGAAATGAATCGATTGCCCTTTAACATCTCAAAATGTAAGGTAATATCACTCACAAGGGCAAAGAATCCCATCATGGCCACTTACTACTGCAATAGCACCGAGCTCGAGAGGGTTAATGAAATACGGGACCTTGGGCTGACGGTAGACTCACAACTCGACTTCCGAAAACACATGACCGTAACGTGTAAAAATGCGTGCAAAACTCTGGGCTTCATTATGAGGATGGCATCACAATTCCCAAGTCCCAGAGTAGCATTGACGCTCTACTTTGCGTATGTTCGAAGTCGCTTGGAATATGGAGCTATCGTGTGGGATCCACGAAGAGAAATACAAGCTAATGCTCGAGAGGGTGCAACGCAAATTTGCCAGATTCGTGTATAAAAGGACGTACGGATATTATCCTTACCTCTACCCTTCTAGCTTTGTTTTAGGAATGGTAGGCCTCGACACCTTGGAGCTTAGGCGAAAGCTACGTCTTATAGCCCACTACCACTCCCTACTCAACGGCGGCATAGATAACCCTGGTGTTCTTAGCCGAGTGGGGCTATCGGTTCCGCCACCAACCTACGGTCTGCCGGGTGCAAGCTTGGGCGGTGCGAGGCCTGCGCGGCGAGGCCGCCGCCAGCTGGCGAGTCCCGTGACGCGCACGGTGCACGCCGATATGTTAATGTTTTTATATATATCTTTAATTTGTATATTGTAATTTGTTATATAATATCTTACCGTGTAAGCGTTTTGGTGTAATACTGTTAGCATATACGTGTGTCTATAATAAATAAATAAATGTACACTTATATTAGCAACTATTTGCTCCTACATGACAAACTGGATCTAAAGAGTTGCCTCTTTTGGTTAAAAGCTGTTTTCGCCATGGCTACTCTAGCGACAATGTCTGGTGTGCATCTGGAGTCTCTTGTTATCAGACTGCCTAGATATTTAAAACTATCGACACGTTGTATGGGTAATATTGTTTACAACTATTAGTGGGTGGTATGAATTGTGTTTTGCGGTGGTCAGCGTTTTCGTTTTCTTAATGTTGATCTTTAAACCCAATTCGTTGAAAGTTGTATCCATAATTGAAATTAATTGCGTCAACTGATCTGGTGTTTCTGCAAATGCTGCGATGTCGTCTGCGAATCGAATAAAATGTATTTTCTCCCCATTAATTTTGATCCCTCCCTTGTCAGTTTCTCTGATTTTTCTTATTGCATATTCTATGTATATATTAAAGATTAGCGGTGAAAGTGGACACCCTTGTCTGACGCCTTGCCTAATTCTTGCAGTCCCGCTTTCATCTCCTATCTCCACCCAAGCTTCCTGTTCCTTGTGTAATTGAAAAATAACTCTCCTGTCTCTAAAATCTAGTCCGGCTTCTCTCAAAATACCCATCATTTGCCTCCAGTTCACTTTATCAAATGCCTTCTCTAGGTCTATAAATGCGATATGCGTTTCAAGGCCAAGATCTAGGCGCCTATCTACGGCATATTTATTTATTGTTAATTGTCACAAGTCATTGGAAAGTCACAACTTTTTCAAATTAATCTTAAGTAACGCAATACACCGCGACTGTCTCAGCGACAAAGGCAACTCATTCCACAACAGCGCGCGCGGTAAAACATCTGGAGTATTTTCGCGTCTTTTTAAACGGTACAGCAAGAGTAAGGTTAGCACTTGACCGCAAGCGGTGGCCACTGCCGTCTGCCATATAATTAAACCGCTCAAAAAGATAAGGAGGGGAAGTAGGGCTGAACAGTGTGTTGAAAAGTAATGACAGAATATCCCTGCGCCGGCGAATCGGTAAGCATCGACGCTTAGAACAGAATTCAGAGATATGATCATACCTACTTGCGTAGACCAAATATATATCTGACACATACCTACATTTGGAGGCTCTCCAGCTTGTCAAGTAGCTCCTCGTTGAGGTCCAGAAAGGCACTATCGCCATAGTGCAGAAGAGGAAGCAAAAGAGATTGAGTAAGAGTCAACTTGGTACGAAGAGGAAGGAAATTCTGGAGACGCCTTAGGGAGTGAAGGGATCTTAGGATCCTCTGACTCACCTTAGCTATATGGGCTGACCACGAAAGCGTCTGCGGTCCAATGGTGATACCCAAATTCCTGACACACATCACACATCATCAGCCTATATACGTCCCACTGCTGGGCACAGGCCTCCTCTCATGTATGAGAGGGAACGGACAGTCCTGACAGTATAGGAAAAAAGAATACAAGTTTACATGAGCGTAGTAGCAGGCTAAATAAATTTTTAAGTCGGGTCGATTCTAAACTATTTTGTTGTTGTTGGGAAATTATGTGCATTGCTTCGATCCCAGTAGGTATCACTATAGTAGGTATTTCACTCAAGTACGGGGCAATTTCAATCGCAGCCTGCACATATTCCGTTATATATATTCGCTACAATGTAATCAGGAAACTTTCCACCACCCGACCGCCCCAATTTCGTCGAAAATTCACGAATAACCGCAACCGCGAGTCTGCAATTATTTAATCGTTTTCGAGGTGTTGCTCCACGGAAACCACGAATCCACCGTAACAATTTTGTCGAATATCGATGGAATTTAAAGCTCCCTTTCTATTGCTACTCGGCAAAGGATACATTTCTTTACCCCCATGGCTAGCTAGCAATGGAAAGGTACACTTACTCGAATCTTATTATATGAAACTTATAGTATTAGGTCCAAGTATGGGGTGCCCGGGCTCGACTATAGCAGTCGGGAGTAATCATCCACAACCAATGCTGCCAGCCTGAAAAACATTCGTAGGATTTGCAGGGATCCTGGAAATTTTGTAAGTATGTTAAATGAGGAATAATCATGTTTCAAGGTAGGTAAGTATTAGGTAAGTAATTGTTTTGTGCGTCACTCGAATAAGTTCCTAAAAATATGTAATATTGTTCCGCTAAAATACTTACATATAAGAAATAAGCTTTAGGTTCAAAAATAACTCACATGAGCAGCAAAGAGTTTTTTCCTGAAGCAAAGAGCGTTAGAAGCTTAAGTAAACTTCACCATTTGCATTTTAGGTATTCTAGAAAAATCTTTCTAGCTTAATATTTTAGGCAATCAAATGTTTAGTCCCCACGTAGATGCCATGGTTGACGTTTTTGCTCATTATCAAGCATGTACTTACGTGTAGCCCATCGCAAAGCATAAGCTTAGCGTCTAAGCATATTGTACTATTCTCAGCGAACGGGCCGGGCCGGAGCGCATTCTAGTACATGCAATGGAATTTGAACCGTCTATACAGCACATGCAATTCATATTTGATTACAATCCCCACCGACCGCGTCGGTAGCTGCCGCCTGGCAGTGGATGCACGATGCATTCAAATATGAAATGTAATTACTGTTTATCCCGTTCAAATTCCATTGCATGTACTAGAATGCGCTCCGGCCCAGCCCGTTCGGTGAGAATCGTATAGTAAACATTTATAGGATCCTATAGTAGGATTCCTACTTTTAAAAAAATGTTTACTATACATAAGTTGACGTTTTCCTAGCCACGGGAAATGTTTTCCCTGCGCTCGCCACCCCAGCGGCGCGGAGCTCAGTCTAACGCAGACCACCGCAGGCGCTGCACGTGGGCTCGTTCTTGCCACTATACGCGAGTGCGTGTGTGTGTGTGTGTGAACTAGTAACAAGCTGAGGTATCTGTTGTATAACCGAGAGCTACGAACAGTATACTCAAGGTCAACATCCAGCAATTTGACACCTGTTGTTTACTCAGGATACCGTACGTAATTTATATGTATTTATTTACAATTAGTACCTATCACAATGTGTGTTCATATTATTATAGTTTTAGGTCTATGTAAGTAAGGTTGGGTATTCCTGATTGGGAATTCGTTCACACCATTTATTTTAGCCTACTTTTCGGTAAATATTTAGTCATTACGAAACATCTAGAAAGCTAAATGGTAAGTATGTACCTTATGCACATCCCTGGCTCTTAATTTTCAATAGCTACTTAATAAATAAAAGTTTACAGTACGGCATTAAATATCATAAGATGATAATCTTATAATCGAAATGCCGACTTATTAATGATAATTAATAAGTCGGAATTTCGGGCGGCTAAGCGGATAAGCGTTTCTAAATAAGGACTTAACTTTAATATTTGTACGAGTCTTGGATGTTTTAATATGTAATTTAAGTTCTTAAATTTATTAAAATATAGGTATCGTCGTCTAGTACTCATACTCATAAGGTCATAACGCAAGCCTAAATGAGCTTACTATGGAACTAGTATTTTGTGTAAGATTGTCCCTTAAAATTTGATTATCTAAAGGAAACTACTATTACGTGGAATTGTTACTGGTTTTTATTTTTAATTAAATTTATATAGTTACCATTATTTTCATCGATTGATTTCTGTAAAACCTGAATAGGTATAACTAGGCGCATAACTTTGCTCATTAATCCGATTAAATTGTAATTTGTAATCTAATAAGATGGGTATTCAGCAATTAAATAATCTTATTACCAAAGGAAATCATGAACAATGTTTTTTGTTGGATAATCGTACCTACTTATGGTAAGAGAGAGAAAAAGTTTATTACATAACCATTTTAGGTCGCTTATTTTATCTCAAGGTACCTAGGAAGAGTTCTACGTATCGCGAAGGTAAAAGTAGAAAAAAGAGTCCCTTCCATTTCTCCGAGTTTGTCTAGATTTCATTCCGTAATATCAAAATATAAAAATAGGCACAGATTTTGAAGTGGCAATTGGCATTTCCGCAATAGTTCGAGCTCAGAGCGGCGGTGTAACGACGGAAGCGTCGGATCCATTCAAATAATTCAATTAAATCTCACGAGCAGAGGGCAGTCGAGCTTCACAGCTGCACAAAATAGGGATGCACTGTTCACGATAAAACACGAACGATTTACACGTATATTTAAAACGAACGATAAAAACAACTGACTGTTTTACAAATATATAGGCTATCTCAATCTCACGACAAAGAGGAAACTAACGAGACCTCACATTTAACCTTTTCACGGCCAAACACGTGAACTCACGTCATCGACGATTCGTGACACCGACGCCAAAGACGGCATTTGCCGTCATTTTTTTATTTTTATTTATTTATGAAAACCTACTCTGAAATAGCCCAATTTCATGTTGGCATTATTTCTTTATCCATTATTTTTTTTACCCTTGTGGCGTGAGGTGGCACGGCAAGTTGCTTTACCATCTAGCAGTGAAAAGGTTAAAAATCATCTAGGCGTTTAAGCTGCAGAACGTGACAAAGAAATAGACATAAATATACGTGCATACAAACATTGAATCGAAAAACATATCTCTTCTTTTGCCGAAGGGTTAGAATAGCATCACCCGCTTTCTTCCCGTAAGTTAGACTATATCGGTATCTTGAAGGACGATAAGCTAGTAATATATCAGTACGAAATCGCATGTTCTCTATCTTTAAACCCACAGTTGCTAGAAGGAACTGTAATTCGATTAGGTAAGTACCTACTTAGGCACTTGTCGCTTTTATTCGCGCGAGTAAGAATTACTATGAGAGTACTCGCTACTCGCCGGCGGTGGGACAAGTGCCTTACCGTTTTCCTACTACTAACTTTACCAAGGTATCGAATGGATACGAGTCACTAGGTTGCCTACGTCTACTTATTATTTATACATATATTACTAGGTATAGTCTGAAAAAAAGTCTAGAAAATAATAAGGGCGTCTATCGCTCATATGGCAACACCAATACGACATAGAGATTTTAGACCTTCACTTTTTACTAGGACATTATTTAAATCTGGATTCTTATTTAGAAAAATTACGCTCGAATACATATTGGTATAAACAAACAAAATTACAAACATTAACATTTATATTTATAATGTTTATGTAGACAGAATGCTAGTAATTTAAATGTAAGTTTTGTTTATTATTAAATAGTAGTTTATTAAATATTATTGTATTCTTCCTCAAGATATTCTACCTTCAAATACATTGAATTAAACAACTTAAAATTTATCAAATATATTGCAAGTAGGTTACCTACCTACCTACCACGTTGGTTTTATGTAAACATAGCCACTAAAATGCCTATCTACGACGTAAACAAGACGAAAATGATCAATTTACTGTAATTGTAGCATGAGGAATAAACAAAGGCCGGGTTCGAATCCCGGTAAGGGCATTTATTTGTGTGATGAGCATGAATATTTGTTCCTGAGTCATGGATGTTTTCTATGTACTTATTTAAGTATTTATTTATCTATTTAAGTATGTATATCGTCGTCTAGTACCCATAGTTCAGTTCATTTATTCAAGAACAATTCATTAATTGTGTTTAAATTTGTCACATAAATAAATAACGCTAGTAGCTTTACTTATTTTGGGACTAGATCGATTTTTGTAAGATTGTCCCCAAATATTTATTTATTTAAAATTAATATAATCCATACTAATATTAAAAATGAAAAGTGTATTTGTGTGTTTGTTTGTTTCTTTCTTTCATTCTTTCTTTGTCCGTCTTTCACGGCAAAACCGAGAGGCGAATATTGACGTGTTTTTTTAAGTAGAGATAGTTGAAGGGATAGAGAGTGACAAAGGATAGTTTTTATCCACGAAATCATCCCCTAAGGGGGTGAAATGGGGGGGTAAAAGTTTGTATGGAGCTGCGATATAAACGAGTTCCATGCGGACGGAGTCGCGGGCAGAAGCAAGTAATTCTTAAATTAAAACGTATTATTAGTCAACAATAATTAATAATCTATCGCTCCAGCAGTTCATTTGTAATCATTCAGATGTTTTTGCCAATGTTAAACGTTAGTATAGTTACTCAATTTGAATATTATTTGCAGACCATTTTGCATTAACAGCAATTACTTTACAAAAAGTATTACGAGCTAGAATATAATACTTCAAGACCCTTCAAAATATGTTCCCCATTCTTAAAGAAAACAGGTTTATCGTAATATTTACGTACAATGCACAGTTCAATATGCCCTAAGATATTCCCATAAATTGCTGTCTCATTATAAACCTTAAGGAAAGAAGCCAGACTATAGTTTGGTACGTTGAATGCGTGTGGCTTGGCGGGGCTTAGGTTTTTTGCGTAGGTACCCAGTTTATCGATATCGATGATATGGTCACCCAGTTGTAAATAGGAGAGATTTCCTATTTACAACTGGGTGACCATATCTACTATTTAGCAAAATTAGAACCGTTTTAACGAATGTGGATTGTGAAAACTTTCCGAATGTTTGTACCTGTACAAACTATACTGTTTGGGTATCATTAGACCTAAATGCCGCCTGTCGGAGACGTGGGTCCCTTTTCATTTCAATTCCAGGCGTTGTATTTGGATGTGAATGGGTTGATACTTAACGTTCGTTCAGTAAGGAAACACAATTTAATTAAATAGGTATTTGGTTAATATTATTTCGTGAGGGGTCGGTTGTTTACATTAACAACATTCTTATTATTTTGAAAACGAGTTAATGATGAAAACATATTTTTTAAATACAACTTCATTCGAAGGTAGAAAGTGGTCCTAGAAACTGGAATAAATAGTATAGGATAATAAGGCATTCTCCTAATAAATGGACTATGCTAGTTCTTTTGTAACTTTTTACTTAAGATAAATTCGGCAATATTATGATAATAAAAAGGCAAAAAGGAGGTTCAGTAGCCCGAAATTACTCTACTTCATCGAAAATGTCTGGAGAAAAAGAGCTAAGAATGACAACTTATATAACTGATTTACGATGATTCTTAATTCGTGATCGTATTCGTATTTTTTTCTAATTCTGTAATTGATACCAAACACGATCAACTCGAAGTTACCTAAAACAGACGTTATTTTTTTCTGAATAAAACTGTATTTATAAGGAATCACTTTGTAAGACACGCATCAAGGCTTGCAAGTCATCCACACCGCAAGGTTGCCTTTCGCGGTAGCTTTCGTTTTGTTGTTGTGTAATTTTTATTTGTTCTGTTTTTTGTATTGTTTTTTGTTTAGTTTTTGTTTAAACATTTTGTGTTTCTTTTATTATTACCGACTATTCTCTCAGTGCCATGCCATCTAGTCCAAATGCTGCCTTCACTGAAAATCAGCGTCACGGAATGTGTCCTCTGGCTAGCTCCGTGACATTAAGCTGAGTGCAAGCCCTTTAGTGCAAATTACTTAGAATCATGTGCATTAAGATTTATTACACTTTTATCTTTGTATAGTTTTTGCACTAATAAATTATTTTCTTTCTTCTTTTCTTCTCTTTCTATAATCCAAAATCATTGTCACCCTAACGGTAGTTTGCAAAAATTTGACGTACGGAGTATGTGTGTTTGACGTATCTACTTAACTTCAAGAACTGTAGGGTGACCAAACATTCAGTGGATATTAGTGTTAACATTATCATTAAATTTAATTAACTAAACAGTGATTTAATTGCATGAGACTTCATCCATTGAAATCCGTTTTGGCTGTTTATCAATATTTTTCGACTCCTGATCCAGGATTAAGAATAATCGTGTATACTTATACCTACACATTTTGATGTTCCTTTTATCGACAATGTCGATGAATATCACTCCATCCTTATTCACCAGCTACAACCGCATCATGTGACTGGTCGCGTTTGCTGACAGAAATGCATCAACGCGCAATAAGTCCCCTGAGACCCAATTCCGGGGCACGTTTTTGGCATACTAAAATCATTATGTGAATCATATTAGTACATGCTTTCCCTCTTGCGTTAGTGTATAGTTAAATGTGTGAACGTGACGCACTGTACAAAACAGGATTTGTGATTTATTAAATTACTTTTTCTGTGACGAAAGAAGTTAAGATTTTAAGCGACAGCTAATTCGAGATACAAATCACGGCGTATTATAAGTTTAACGTGTCTGTATATCTGTGTATCTGTCTGTGGTATCGTAGCACCCAAATGGATGGTAGGTTTTTCTTGTGTCATAGATAATTTTATCCCGAGTGTTCTTAGCCATGTTTCATGAAAATCTGTTAAGCCCTTATTGAGATATTGGACTTTGAAATGAAAATGTCGGGGGTTTTTCAACTTTTGTAAGTGGAACGAATAAAATACAGATTTCTATAGCAGCGATTACAAAGGTTAAAATTGCATAGACCCGTGACTATTAGTGTTGACGCAATTTTATTAATATTTAAAACGTACTATATGACTTTTTTCTCTCGCTCTCTGCTCGTCGACTGTATTAAGCTGGTTTTCCACCGGAGGGGCGGAGCGAGACGAGACGAGGCGAGAATTGAAATCGTATGGGAGTTACTACCTATTTCTCGCCTCGTCTCGTCTCGTAAATAAAAATTCAATATGAAAGTAACACTTAGCTATTTTATTAAGGTTATACATATGTAAAGTGCATTCATCCTTATTTGTCTTATTTGGTAAACAACATTCTAACCTCAAAATGTATCTTTTTAGACTATAGCACCTATTTTATCGTAAAAAAAGCGTTGCTAGACAAAAAATCGTGAAGTGATGTCCGAAAAGTCGTCTCGGCATGATCTAACACTCACAAAATTGCTATTCTATCCTAAAAAGATGCATTTTGAGGTTAGAATGTTGTTTACCAAATAAGACAAGTAAGGATGAATGCACTTTAGATATGTATAACCTTGATAAAATAACTAAGTGTTACTTTCATATTGAATTTTTATTTATAAAAAAAAATCATTTGAGATCAGTCGACTATGAGGCAATCCTAGACTGGTCACTGACACGTATAGAGCAGGTATGAATTCTAATCCGGGCACTTCACAATGGAGTTTTTCCTTTCTGTCTCAACAACAATGCGGTGGATCCAAATTCACAACTGGGCTCCATATATAACATTTATTTAAAAGTATATTTCACAAATAAATGTCGTTTCTCGAGAACTAAGTTTTGAGTTTGAGTAATTTAATGTTAGTTACTGCGGTTAGGAAGCCGAATCAATCGACTGACCCAATTAAATTCGCGAACAGCCCTAAATATATTATTTGGTCTGCTAGGCAGCTCTCGATAGTTCATTAACTATTAATGGGCAGAGTTTTTCAACAGCAATCAATAATTTAATGTAGTTCTCTTGTATGTATCTTTATGTTGCAGGAAATTAGGTAGATACTTAGTAGGATTGACAAAAGTTAGCAAGGAATTAAGTTAATAGATATGTCTACTAATACTTCAGTAAGGACAAGTGTTTACGTGATGATCCAGATAGCGTAAGAGTCCATGATGGAAAAAGGGTTGAAGCATGTTGGCGGCGATAGGCTAGCTACCTATTACTGCTATGTGCTAGAATACAGGATCGAGTTTGTGTATGTTGGGGAATAAGAATCAAACTCATGGTTGTCCTCAGTATATTATACACACATTTTTTCTTGCTCTGTAAATATGTGATGTGAACCAGCACGGCTAGAACAAGGCCGCGCGCGAGCAGTATCGCGTCTTTATCTAATAGGCATGATGACACATTTTGAAAAACTGTTCTATAATGTTTAGAAACATTTATTATGTACAACGCATAAGATTTTTCAAGAGAATTTAACAGTTAAGTAGGAAAAAAATGCATTTTAGTTTTTAAATTTCAAATTGGCGCTAAAACGCTTGTCAGTGTCATGGCGTCCCGAGTGACGTCACGTTTGTATAAACAGAACGCAGACCTTTGATGTTTGCTGATGTTTGCTACCTAGATCGCTCAATTGCTCATTGAATGAAAATAAATTAAAAAGTTTACAAGTCTTGCGCGGCCGTGCGAGCGAGACAGCGGGACAATGACGTATGAAGATATGACAGACATGGTTCTATCCCTGTCTTACTATTCGTTCAGTACGTAAGTTTTCTCTGTAACCTGTGGTAATGGCCGTTATGGGTATGTATTTCTACAAACGTGACGTCGTGCGCTCTGATTGGTGTTTAACGTGTCATGGCGGGCGTCCGTATTTTTCAGTTTAATTTTATCAAAATAAATAATAATCTCTTACTTAATAAAAAAATATGAGCAATTTTCGAATTCTACGATTAAAATTTCACTAAGAAAATACCATATTTCAGTATTTTCAATTACTGTCATCATACCTCTTAGAACGGTTTGAAAGAGACGGATAGTCTATCTAACGCGCTTGGGTTGAGTCAGGTCGCCAGATCATCCGGTTGTCCGGTCAGCGTCTACCCATACTGGGGCACTCTATGGTGCCCCAGTATGGGTAGACGCGCTCAACAATCAAAATATCGCCAAGCTGCGCCGACCGCAGAGAGTGATGGCTCTGAGAGCAATCAGAGGATACCGCACCGTAAGCGCGGAAGCCGCGTGTGTGCTAGCCGGAACCATGCCTTGGGACCTGGACGCAAGGGTCCTCGCGGACCTGTATCTGTGGCGCGTAGAGGCGCGCGACCAGGGGGACTTGCTAGCCCCACAGGAAATAAGGAAGCGGCAAACTGAGCTTCTGCAGGAGGCGATGGACGTATGGGAGCAGCGACTGGAACGGCCGAGCGCCGGCTGCCGCACTATAGAGGCGGTTCACCCAGTCCTCCATGACTGGGTTGAAAGAGACTTCGGGGTTCTCACCTTTCGGCTGACGCAGGTGCTGTCGGGACACGGTTGCTTCGGCAACTTCCTGCATAATATCGCACAAAGAGAGCCGACCCCGAAATGCCACCAGTGCGGAGCCGATATAGACTCGGCCCAGCACACATTGGCTGAGTGTCCGGCTTGGAGTGCAGAAAGACATGAGTTGGTCAGCCGAATAGGACAAGATCTGTCGATGCCGGCCGTAGTGCGGGCTATGGTATTCAGCAAAGTGGCCTGGAAGGCGATGCTCGACTTCAGCGAGCACGTTATGGCCGAGAAGGAGGCGGCAGAGCGAGAGCGGGAAACCCGGGCTGAGGCTGACCCAATACGCCGCCGCAGAACTGGGCGCAGGCGCGCAGCGCACAATCGGCGCTTGCCGCCTTAACGAAGACCTCAGGGAGGCAGTCACGGGGGCGACTGCCACTCATAGGGAAGAGGTCCTCGCGTTGGAGGGCGTGTCGGGTGTTCGGACACGCCACTGAGAAAAAGGAAAAAAAAAAAAAAATTAGTCTGGGGGACTAATTTAAACATCTCCTCCCCTGCAGCGATGGGTCTCATTCAGGGATAGCTGCTGGTGGAGTCGCGGAAGTGTGCGCGAGCGTTCCCGTGGCTCCACCAAAAACCAGCGTGCAGAGCACCGTGGGGTTTTAGGCGGTAGTCCGGGCGGTTCCTGGGAGTCCGTCATACCGTTCTGGTTCCCCACCCAACCGGATGCATAAAGGCATTTCCCCACGAAAAAAAAAAAAAAAAAAGGTCGCCAGATCATGCAGCGCTGTGTTGAGATTGAGGGACCTATTCTGTCTCTCTATTTTGTCTAGATTGTCTCTAGTTGTCGACACAACGGATCCTCGTATCAGCAATCGGCAACGCGCTTGTGAATCTTCTGGAGTCGCAAGCGTCCAGGCTACGGTGTCTGTTAGGCCGTAAGCTCGTTTGCCACCCGACTATATTATTTAAAAAATCCTGACTGTGGAGGAATCCTGAATGTTTAGCCTAGTAGGTACGTTTAAACTCTCGCCGTATTATACTTTTTTAACCCTGCTTGCCTGCTTATCATGATACACATCACAGCTTTCAGAGCGCTACGGGCGAGTTTTGCTACATATGAAGATTAAGCTGCTACGAACTACGGCGTAGCGCTACGAGCGTAGCATAATTGCTCCGTATTCCAAATTAATACAATTGTATTATTGTCACCAATATTTCTCGAAAAATAATATCCTAATAAAAGCTTACATCATGTGCTGTGAATGTGATGTTTAGGAGTAAATTCATTCCTTAGCTGCGAGCTACGCTCCATTATGTACCTAATATTTGCTAAAGTGCCTTTTGACTTAGAACCACGCCCTAATGTAAGACTATAAATGTCGTAAATGTGTTTATCTGAGCCACCCGTGTAGAGGTGCTCGTGATGTGAGCGGAGTTCAGGAAGCATTTGTGCTCGACTTTACCAATGGTCTTACTACACGAAAAGATTGAACTTATACATTGCTTCAGTTGGGATATTACTCGTTTGAAATATTCAACTATTGAGTAGGATTAATCTACATTGCGTTACCGGTATGCGGGCTTTTTTTAAAGTAGGGTTAATTAACGTACTTAATTCTTTAACTTAACCATGACCTTAATTCAAATAATTAAGTGTAACTCTGACTTCATTATTTTCAAACAAAATTTAAATTGTGAAGTTATGTACAGCAAAGTAACTTGACACGTAAGTGTAAATGACAGCTCTTCATAATTTGCTGTGTCATACACGTCATACACCTAGTAAAGGGATTTTGGAAAAATAATTGTGCAGTTAATTTACATAATTATGATTTGTAAATTTATGCTTATAATTGCTAATGGAACATATTATTATCAGCTTTAATAAATGCCCGCGTGTTAACACATTGTTTATTAGTCTAGGTCAATTAGAAACCAAGAATTAGGAAAATTCAAAACATAATGACGTTACTTACATGTCTCTGATTTTTAATTGCTATCTTTGATGAGTGGATGTGTCGGACCAATTGCAACTTGATCAATGGCCGTTGGGGCGGAAAGGTTCTCGAGTGGCAACCACGTCCCGGAAGGCGCAGCGTGGGTAGGCCCCCACAAGGTGGACTGTGAGTGACCTGCTAAAGGTCGCGGGAGTCCGCTGAATGCGGATGGCGTAGGACCGGCCATTATGGCACTCTTTGGGGGAGGCTTATGCCCAGCAGTGGACGTCTTTCGGCTGATATGATGATGATGATGATGTTTTGGCACGATACTGTGCAATAAACGATTCCAGGTCATTTGATGCAATACCATCTCAATACCTGTGCATATATTATGAACTGGTTTATCATCAAATTGTCGACACTCACTTCGTCGAATTTCACTTAAAAGTCAACGTTTCATGTATTTTCATTTCGTCGACAATTCAGTTCGTGGAATGGTCATTATAAGTAATTTTAAATCGTGTATTTTTACTTGTCGGATGATTCATTATATAGATGAACTAGCTTTTGCCCGCGACTTCGTCCGCGAAGAACTTGAGAAAAAATATTTCTATTTTTTTTAGGCGTGACCTTAATTACTTATCGCTGTCCCAAACAAACTACTACCATTTTCAGGGATGATTTTCGAGATAAAAACTATCCTAAATCCTTCCATCTCAAATTATCTCTATGCCTATGTTCATGTAATTCCGTTCTGGGTTTAGGCGTAAAAGGTTTAAATTGCTAAAATGCTTAATTTAAATGTCAGTTTTTTTTAAATATACACACATTTGTAACTACTGAAATTGTTTGTTTTTCATAATGTATTGAAGGTTTTTTCTTATGTCTACTAAGCTACATTATCTACTGATTTTTTTTTGCCAAAATCCGTTTAGTAGTTTCAATTACGTTTGTCCGGGGTGCCTGTAAAGTTTTGAAAGTAAAATTATCATACGGCAAAAGACGTAGAGCTTTCCATCTCTATCCCCGGTCCCCATTTAACGGTAATATAGAAAATATATTATTTTGATTAGCCAAAATAAACTTCACAAAAAAAAAAAAAATGATCCGCAGTTTTAATCTAACATTACCTTTTTTTCGGTTTGTGAGCAAAACCTAACCTAACCTAACCTACTTTTCTGCTAGCAGTAGGATTATATATTCTGAATTAATGGCTTACCAATACCAATTAATATATATGTCTGACCGAAGTACTCCCTTACTTCAAAAAATACTTGTTCCCCATACTTTCAACCCCTTGAACATTCAACCTTAAAGGAAGAGTATAAACGCAGTACTTAATTTGTTTTCTAGTCCTTGACCGAACTGACAATACCCTTATTTTAAAATTGTCTTGCTCCCCGTATAAATTTCTAACTCTTTTCTGCCCCTTTAGGGGGTGAATCTCTTTTTACTCTCTTTAAGACAAGAAAATATTGGTATTTTCTTGTCTTCAAGGAAACAGTCTAAAACCGAAGTAACAAATCTCTTACTTTAAAAATGTCTTGCTCATCATAAAGACTTATAACCCCTTAAGGAATTTATTTAAAAAACACTGAAATCAGTTTTCCAGTTTTCAAACAAACAGTCTAAAACCGATGTGGCAAATCTCTTACTTTAAAAATGTCTTGGTCTGTATACAAACTATGAACCCCCTTTTAATTCTCTTAGGAGATAAATAAATAAATACCGGGCAAGTGCGAGTCTGACTCGCGCACTAAGGGTTCCGTACCATTATCTATAAAAACAGCACAAAAAAAACATTTTTCGTATGGGAGACCCCTTAAATATTTATTTTATTTTATTTTTAGTATTTGTTGTTATATCGGCAACAGAAATAGGTACATAATTTGTGAAATTTCGACTGTCTAGCTATCGCGGTTCTTGAGATACAGCCTAGAAAAAAACAAAAACGTTTGTTGTATGGGAGCCCGCCTTAAGTATTTCTTTTATTTTGTTTTTAGTATTATTTATCATAGCGACAACAGAAATACATAAATTGTGAAAATTTCAACTGTCTAGCTATCGCGATTCTTGAGATACAAACTGAAAAAAACGTTTGTTGTATGGGAGCCTCCCTTCAATATTTATTTTATTTTGTGGGTGGTGGCGTCTGGTGACAGACAGACGGACAGACAGCGAATTCTTAGTAATAGGGTCCCGTTTTTACTCTTTGGGTACGGAACCCTAGAAAATGCTGAAATTGGTTTTGCAGTCTTTTAACATACAGGCTACAAATGTCTTGCTTAAAAATTGCTCTCAATACAAACTTTTCACCCTTTGGGGTGAATTTTTCCAACACGCTTAAAGCTCTTTTTTGTATTCAAATAAGTAATCTGTCCACAAAGTTTCAAGTTTCAAGCTCAAAAGGAAAAGTTTCCCTCATACAAACTTTGCACCCCTATTTAACCCCCTTAAGGGTAGAATTTTCTAAAACGCTGACAGTCCTTTTTTTGTATTCTAATGAGTAATCTTCTTACAAAGTTTCAAGTCTTTAGTTCGAAAAATAACGTTTCCCCCATACAAACATTGCACCCCTACTGAACCTCCTTAGGGGTAGAATTTTCTAAACCGCTGAAAGTGCAATTTTGTAATTTAATAAGTAATCTTTCTACAAAGTTTCAAGTCTCTAGTTCAAAAAATAATGTTTCTCCCATACAAACATTGCACCCCTGGTTATCCCGCTTAGGGGTGGGTTTTTTCAATACCCTGAAATTACTTCTCTCGTATTGTTATAAGCAGTCCATACACAGAGTTTCAAGACTCTCACTTAAAATAGGTAATAACAGGTTTGTACGGAACCCTCGGTGCGCGAGTCCCTCTCGCACTTTGACGGTTTTTTTGTATTCAAATAAGTAATCTGTCTTTACAGTTTTAAGTCTCTAGCTCAAAAGGAAAAGTTTCCCTCATACAATCTTTGCACCCCTATTTAAACCCCTTTGGGGTGGAATTTTCTAAAACGCTGACAGATTTTTTAGGTATCCTAATAAGTAATCATTCTACAAAGTTTCAAGTTCATAGCTCAAAAAAGAAAGTTCCCTTCATACAAACTTTGCACCCCTATTAAACCCATCTAGGGGTAGAATTTTCGCAAACGCTGAAAGTGCTTTTTTTGTATCTTAATGAGTAACCTTTCTACAAAGTTTCAAGTCTCTAGTTCCTAAAATAATATTTTCCCCATACAAAAATTGCACCCCTAGTTAACCCGCTTAGGGGTGGGTTTTTTCAAAACCCTTAAATTACTTTTCTTGTATTGTAATACGTAGTCTATACACAAAGATTCAAGTCTCTCACTTAAAATTTAACTCCATCCCCATACAAACTTTCAACCCCATTTTGACCCCCTTAAGGGTGGAATTTTTAAAAATCCCTTCTTAGTGGGTACTTTCGTTATATAACCTACCTGTTGTGAAAAAATCAGCTTTCTAGGTTCAACGGTTTGGGCTGGGCGTTGATTTAAGTGAGTGAGTGAGTCAGTCAGTCAGGACTTTCACGTTTATATATTTAGATTATGTCATGGAAAACGTTCTGTGATTTATTATTTCAAGTATTTTTAATTAAAATACAAATTATTACAAGGATTATGATTTATTATTTAATATATTATGTAATTTAAATAGTTGGCTTACACAGTTATCTATGGCAATTATTTTAACCTAACCTACACCTTACCAAACCGCCAGCGTCTCGACGTCACCCCGCTTCGCGGGGTGCCTATTTCCGCTCTGAGTGACACAAGTGAACCCTAACCTAACCTACTTATAATACAATTGTTAAAGTTGTTTGTTTTTTTACTGCGGGGGGCTTCACCTACTGATCCCCCTTTTTCTGCCTGCCCTTATCTAGTTAAACCCCTGTATACAGTTGTTGTTTGTTTTTCTAATGTTGTAATACAATTTCGAACAAATGAAATTCGTTGTTTTGTTGTTCTGCCTTTTAAAATTTATACAAAATGAATCATTTACCAAATAATATACCCTGTACAGTTATTCCATGAAATGATAAAAATTGTAATGATCTGGTCATGAAATAAAATTACACCAAACAATAATTCGTGAACTAAATGTTGCTTCAAACGTTTTCGATGAAATAAATTTCGATGAAAAGTTTGTCGACAAAACAAGGGACACCCATTATGAACCATCACGATCCGGACAGTCAATTTCAATACGTCAATATCGCGTTCCAAAATTGGGCCCCTGTTTGTACAACATTCTTATAATTTAAACACTTTTTCGTACACACGAATCTGTTGAATTTTCAACTAAATTGATCTTGTCAAAACGTCGACGCAAGATAAGTATTGGGTAGTCTAGACTTCGCCTGACATTACGAAAGTTACTAAAGGCGCGGACAGATGGAAAATCGATTCAGACCTGTGTTTGTGGCTCGTGCTTGTGGATTCGGTTTTTATACAAATCTAATGCCGGGGCAACCGAGATACAACCGACTAGTGGCTTTGAGAAAGGGATGCGAATATTTAAAGTGCTTTTATCTTATTACGATCCCTTGTGGATTTCTTTTGAGGAAAGTTAACGAATATCCTCGCGAGTTTTCCTCCTGCGTACGTAGGTATGTTGTCAAATGGACTTTGAAATATCAATTTGAGTTGGAGGTGGATTTGTGGGATAAAAAAGTTGTTTTCGCGTATCTGTATTCGCTGCATGCTCTGAAATATGTTTACAGAATACAAATACGTGGGGCTGAGCTTAGCGCCTTATAGAAATGACTTCTGGCATTTTCGATCATCTTGAGTTCAAAAGGGAATTGTGAAATGAATACGAGTACGTGTAACAAAATCAATGTTTGCCTAGCAATATGCTCGTAAAAGAGATGAGGTATCTAATTTTACTAGTTAACTCTGTAAATAGCAATATTTTTTATCAAATCGGTACTCAACGTATGTTAACATACCATTATAAAATAGTTCATTTTATTGCGAACAGTCGGACATGTCCGTCGGGACAATCAGCGATAGTTATTATGTTAGTTCATATCACGCAAGTTAAACAGTTTGTAATGAATACCTGATGCAAGACTTTTTAATTTGAATGATTTGACAGACCTAATATTAACTCTTGCATTTTGAAGCACGGACATGTTTTGGTTTTACAACTAAGGAATACATAGGTTGTACGAACAGATTATCTGTGTCTCGCGTGCTGGATAAACCACCCGTGTCTTTCTAAGACTCTTAAGGCCTCCACCCGCCGGACGCGTGTCGTGCGCGGCGCGTGTGCTGCGCGGCACACGCGCAAGTTGTAAAGCATTGAAACTACACTTCAAACACACATCGAACGCGGCACATGCGCAGCACCCGCGCAGCTGCAGCGCAGCACCCGCGCCGCCCACGCGCAGCACCCGCGCAGCTGCAGCGCAGCACACGCGCAAGTTGTAAAGCATTGAAACTACACTTCAAACACACATCGAACGCGGCACACGCGCAGCACCCGCGCAGCTGCAGCGCAGCACATGCGCAGCACACGCGCAGCACACGCGTCCGGTGGGTGGAGGCCTTAAGTCTTTCCCATGCGCAAGACTGTTCGTGCGCGGTCTTGATTATTAACTGAAAATAGCAGAATTCAAAAATTACACCCTATAAATTTGACGTTAAACCTCGTGGTTGCGTCCTCTGTCCATGTTCTTATTTGGTTGAATCCAGTCTTGATGGCAGAGGTACCGAGGTACAAACGCTTGCTCTAAGTAGGCAATTATATAATTTACAAATTTCGCTTACTATGGTTTCGTATTTTCGGGTAACTTGCACCCTCAAAGAATACCGTCATGTTTTGTTGCTGCAATAGAATAAATTTAGCCTATTAAATATATACCTAATATTCTTCCATGGTATTAATGCTAGTAATCTTAAATATTTTTTATTAAGCAGAGCAGAACAGCTGTTAAATAAATTTTAAATTTAATCTAATGGAAAAGTTGTATGCGAGTCGGATTCTAATCGGCGACCACAGGCATTCATGGCCCGTCGCTACCAACCAACTGAGCTATCGAAACAATCTGTCTCGGCCACTAAATCTTTCAATCAGTTTCTTCTTACAACACCTTAGGGAGGCGTGTAGCGACATCAGATGCCAGATTCTACCAGAAGACTTAGGCTTCTTTACGGCACCAACGTCTCAAATTATTTTGAGAAATCGCCACCAACGATTCGCCACCCTATATTAAATTAATTTTGTACTAAGCAGTAATCTCTCAGTTATAATAAATCTCTAAAATAAAAAAAAGAGTTAGCCAGTATCAAACTAACCATTTTTGTGTCCCCCGATGATTTCAGCTTCCCATTATTACTCTAGCTTAAAATGTATGTCATACGCTGTATATCTTCAATTGATTTGAAAATAACAATCCATCTATCAACAGCTTGATTTGAACTCCGAACGTCTGCGCAGTGCTGTCCAGCCAGCACTGCAGAGGTTACGTAGACAACCTCTACACTACCTAGCTTATACTACTACTTGTAAATGACTTATTCAAGTACCGAGTTACGATTACGAGTAGTATAATTACTTTACAATATTAACGTGTATTTCACCAAATTAAATATCTGTTGGGATTAGATAACGGGCGATCTACTCCACCAAATGCACTTGTTTCTACTCACTCCCCGACCAAAGATATTAAACAAGTGCGAGTGGAAAATTAAGAAACCGGAAATTAGACCCTTAGATTGAAGTAACATAATATTCCTTTTTTTGGCTCAAATCGGCTCTGCCCTGAATACAAATAAGTTCAATTGTAGAAATTATATCGATATATTGGCAAAGTCACTTCAAATTAGGCGCTGTATAATATTACTTTATATAATTTTTGTCCTTGGTCTGACCACAATACACTACAGTGGTAATTAATCCTGTCCTTGTTTAGCAGACAACTTCTAGTCTATACTATTCAAAACTTCTCTCGTTCTCTTTTTCAAAAATATATGTCAGTAAAACAACCACAAAAAAGCTTAACTTTTGCATTACCTATTATTGCGACCAAAAAGTCGCACTGAAAAGTAGTGCGAATTCAATTAGTAAGTACGTAGTAAACTAAAAAGTGTGATTTTTTGAATGCTAATAATGCCCGATATCTTGAACCCGTTCAAGTTATTATGAATCCCTAACACATTATTGGACTTATTAGTACAATTTCAGCGGTTAAACTGTGGTCTGATGCGTGTCATCTCTTCGGCTAGGGAAATTCAATAACTGAAAAGTTATATATCACACCGAGTAGAAATTGATACCATATGACACAATTCAGTTCACGACACCTTCAGGTAACTCCCACACAAAACTCGATATCATTGCTATTCGCTACCAGAAAATAGGTTTCCACGATAAAACACGTTTACATCGTCACTGAATAGGAAAATTTCATTCGTATCAAACGCTCGCCCGGGTATTGTGTCCGATGGTGAATCATGTCACCCATATTTACCTCGGGTTGCTTATATTCGTATAATTCTTTATGCTCTTGCAATTTATTTAGTGACTTAAGCAATCACGAACTCCAATAGTACATAATAACGCGTGAAAAGCGAACTTTAATGAAATAAAAGTGAATTGGTTGGTGCAGCAGAGTCCTACAAATAGGTCGGTACGTAGGTACAATGCTTAGAAGACCATCGTTGGTTGGTGCGTTCTTTTAAATTAAAAGCCAGCTGCCGCTGAACGTGATGGCTGAGTATTGTTATACTTAAAACTTAAATGAGGTCATGTATTTCAATCAGAAAGTAGAACTATTTTGAAACAAATACAATAAATGATGAATAATATTATTGTACTGGATGAAAGTAAGATAGACACTGTTTATGGTTAGTGTTGCCAAATGAAAATAAAATGTAACCAGTTGTATCAACGTTTAAAAAAATGTGTCCATTATATTAATAGTTCAGTATACCTAATAGTTTAGTCAACACATTTGCTCGTAACGTGCCTCTTATTGCGTCACTTTTAGGCTCATAATCCTGGGTATTAAACACGCGTTAACAACTGTCACGTTAAATTAAACCTCGTCTTTATGTGTTTTTAAACGGTTTTATTTGTAAACATTATATACATACATACGTGCTGTGAGTAACACGCACTTCCGAGAGCCATGTAGGGCCTTGATTAAAGTAACGAAGATGCTTCCTCTACCTTGCATGTACAGTCAGCGTCATATAGTTAGTAGCCCCCAAGGTAACCAAATATTTCGTAACACACCCTTATTCTTACATTAATAAAGACGTGTACCGAAATATTTGGCTACCTTGACTGCTGCTAACTATATGACGCTGACTGTACTTACGCAAGCACTGTCTTGTTTGTAGAATCCCGAATATTTCGAGGCACATAGCAATTACTTTTCTAGATCAACCCGATGCGGGTAATTTACATCTACCAAGGGCTAAACTGAGAGTCTAAAAAAATAACGCATTTTCTATGGCTATTGGTATATTAATAAAGTTCATAATGATTTGAAAGAGTGCCATCAACAAAATAATAAAAGAGCGCTTAATAAATCGATACCATAGTTCACAGTCGTACTAATTACATTTTTTTTTGTCACTGAAATTGTAACTTTATGATTTGAGCACTACCACTAATTACACCACTTTTCCCCCCGTAATTAGTAAGATTGTGAACTATGGTATCGAAATAGTTTCTCTCTAAGTGCTTGTACTGACTAATGAATATTTAGGTAACCCTACTAGACTATATTTATTTTTTATATGTTCTTTTTAATTGTTATGTGGATCGATGCATTTATTAATTGTGAATGTAATGTAATGAAACATATTGACATTTTAACTTGTACTTAATCCTATTGTTTATATAAATATTTTCATGCCTACATCATGGCAGATCATTTTAGCACCTTTAATGAAAACTAAATATAAGAACAATCAGCAATGTAAATATCACTTGTGTTTTCGCAAACAAAAATCTTGAATTTTGTACTTAAAACTGTAATACTTACGTTGTTTTAAGATGCAAACAAATGAAACATTTGTTCCTGAGTCAGGGATGTTTTCTATATATCCATACAAATTTTATAAATGGGAAAGTGTATGTTTGTGTTTCTTTGTTTTTCCGTCTTTCACGGCAAAACGGAGCGACGAAATGACGTGATTTTTTGATTGGAGATAGTTGAAGGGATTAGTAGGAGAGTAGGAGAGTGACATACGATAGTTTTCATCTACGAAATCATCACCAAAGGCGGTATAATAGTGGGGTAAAAGTTTGTGTGGAGCTGTGATATAAACGAGTTCCACGCGGACGGAGTCGCGGGCAGAAGCTAGTTTATTTATGTGTGTTTACCGTCGTCTGGTACCCATAGTACAAGCATTGCTTAGTATGGGACTAGGTCGATTTGTGTAAGGTGGTCCCCTAATATATATTATTATTTATTATTGTTATCTTTTCTTTCATAGCTCTCTAGTATTTTATGATAATAAATGAACATGAAAACAGTTAAGTACTATGTCTTTTTTATTTTAGTGTTCAGGGCGTTATCGATTCAATTCAGATGATACTTCCGTAAGATGTCAGAATTGATAAAATTGACGAATTAATAACCAAAATAAAACATAATATGAAAAAACACATAACGAAACAGACTAAACTAGCGCGCGCCGCTGGGCGAATTCAGTGCGCCCCACCACAACGCAAGGTTCAGTTTACAGCTTAAAGTTGGCAATAAAATCGATCCGATTTTCCATTCTATTATTCATTCCTTAAAAATCGCTAAATATCACAAACGATACGTCTTCGCCTCATCATTACCAAGGTCAATGTGATAGCGTCAGAAATAGGAATTAAGTAAGATATCACCCACTTATAGTGTCTTGCTGTCCGATATCCACCAAGGTTCTTATTTTTACAACTGTTGCTATAATATAGGCAATATTAAAAATAACACTGGTATGCGGGCGAAAGTACGGGGGATGCCTATTACATGGGACGCGCAAACATCAATCGTTTTGTTATGGGAAAGAGTCGCAAATAACTTGTGTTCAGAAATGAGACCATTCTACGAGTCCCTATGTGAGCGAGATACTTCAGTCCAAGTCAACACCCCAAAATACGTATGTTCACCGTTATGAAAAGTCATGAAACTGTTAATGGTTACAGTCCTCTTACTACTTATTTCCAAAGGGAATGGGATGGGGACACCAAGGTTGACGTCTCCGGCGATGTTCAGTTTCATAATAATTTAAAAGGTCAACAAGGCCAGGCAGCTGAAAACTGACTTTATTTATGCCTAAGGTCGCAATTTAATGGTACCAATAAAAAACAATCGCCCTCCCATTCGCTACAAGAGTTTTTAATCGTTTTTGTTGGTTACTATGAGTGATTGCTGACAAAAAAAACAACAAACTAATAAATAAATTTGATTTACTTCATACTTTGTTTCATTTTCATACTTTTGGTATTTTTAAAAAATGTCGATTATACTAAAAAACCGATCACAGATTGGACTACGACATGTAAGGTTCAAACTCTTCCTAATAGTCCAGTCTATCACCTCCTTAAGTTTCCACGGTAGTTCGGATTCGAATCCCGGTAAGGGCATTTATTTGTATCACACAAACGGGCACGAATATTTGTTCCTGAGTCATGGACGTTTTCTGTGTATTTAAGTATTTATACTATTTATTTATCTATATAAGTATGTATATCGTCGTCTAGTACCTATAGTACAAGCATTGCTTAGTTTGGGACTAGGTCGATGAGTGTAAGATATTATATTAATTATATTATTATTGTACCAAATATATTCAATTATAAATATTTATCCCGAATACTCTGTACATATCGAAGAACGTAGATCAGTTTTGACATTGATTTGACATTTGAAGTTAAATTCTATTATTTATTGCTGTTCTGCTACCCTACTTGAGACTTTTATATCTTAAAAAGGTTTATTTTCAACGTTCGACACAATAATTGTTTTAATCATGCCTTCTAATAAGTATTCATGATTTAGGTAGGTACAGTCAAATCCTGAAAGTCTTGAACATTATATAAAGCTAATAAGGGTGTACTTGCCTTACTTATAGCTGGATATCCACAAATGACCTTGTTGGGATATTTAGGCGCATGTGCTTAAAAGTTAAGTATTTGTTAGGAAATTGTAAAATCAATGTTACTGTCACAAGTGTTTATATTGAAGTAACTAGGTAAACATAAACATCAAAATTTTCTTCTATGAGGCATATTTCTTTTGACATATTCTTTTATTCAGAATATGTCAAAAGAAATATGCCTCATATAAAAGAAAAATGACGCATTAAAGAGTCTGCACAAACAGAGATTAGACTATCAACAGATGTGACCTCTGAGGGCGGGTTACCGACTTACGATAACAGGCCGATCAACGTTAAATATGGCGTTGCCAGCTCTCAGTCCATAATATAAACTTGTCAAACACTCCATACATTCAGATTTTAACGAACACTTACGCTTACGATTACAGACGGTTTGGTGCAACTCACCCTAAGACTCGGACTTATAGGTAAGTTTTTAACTGAACACGCCAACAAAGGTCAAAATCTTATCTAATTGAAACGTTCGTTTGAGTACGATAAACAAAAACTTGCTTTCGTAAAATTGACTCGTATTTATTGTTTTACATTAAAAACTATTTACTGAGGGTATATGTTGTTCTGTTTCTTTACTTGTTTCGTTGAAGGTGGTAGGTACATTTTCAATCGATCATCTATGAATCCCTGCCAGAACACGGCAGCACTGCTCGTACTATATTAATGATCATGCTAGATGAGTTGAATAAACCGCAGGTATAATTGTTTTCCAAAGCAAACTCTGAGAATTATGAAGGGTGTTTGCCTAGAAGGCTGTATTAAAATACCCTACCGTACGATACGATCGTCTACACATATTTCATAAACATAAGCCTAGCTTTAAACCACGTATTTCTTTAACTTCGTAAACCAGAGAAAATGTAAGACAAGCAAATCTCTAGATGGGATGCGTAATGAGTAAATAAACATTCAGGCCACGGATGAGGAGTAGCCAGTGAGACTGAGAATTAAGTGTGATTTATGGGCTTCGTGTGCCGCCCTTCGGCGGATCATTTGCACCGGCCGGAGAAAACTACAGCAGGCGCGGGTATTTTGAATCCCGATGTGACTTTAGTGGTCAATATGAAATATAATACGTCTCGCATTTCAATTTCATTACACTTTGTTTGAAAACTTCGTATTACATCGCATGATGTTGCGTGCGTGGATGGCCGTCGAGTCTTTAGAGCATATCGTTGACGTCAACTACAACTATGAAATGTTTATTTTATATGTTTTCGTTTTATTTTAATCATATCTCTTTGTCATCATCACGTGCGTATACTTAATTACACCCAATATCAGCTGAAAAAAGGCAGATCTTATGAAATGAGTGAAAGCAAATCAGATACCCGAGGAATATGCCCCGTGGTATGAACATTTGGAAACAAAGAAATTGCTCAGAAATCGTTTGCCAGAGCCAAATTTCAATGAATCAGAACGAAGCGATTCAGACTGAGTAGAGACTATTTAAAGGTCAAGGTATTTAGTTTTATGCCGACTTGCTTAAGTTTATGTTAAAAATTTAGTTGTTTAAATAAGTAATATTTCACTATATATACCTCTCAATTTACGGTAGCCAAAAGTCACAAAGCTTAATTACTGTTAATTTTTTGATGACCGCTTTAGCCTAGTTGGTAGTGACCCTGCCTACGAAGCAAGAGGTCCTGGGTTCGAATCCCGGTAAGGGCAAAAAATTGTGTGATGAGCATGAATATTTGTTTCTGAGTCATGGATATTTTCTTTGTATATAAGTATTTATATCTATTATATATATCGTCGTCTAGTACCCGTAACACAAGCCTTACTGAGCTTACTATGGGACTAGGTCGATCCGTGTAAGATTGTCCCCTTATATTTATTATTATTTAGTATTTATATTAAACTATCAATCACATCATCAGCCTATATACGTCCCACTGCTGGGCACAGGCCTCCTCTCATGTATGAGAGGGAACGGGCAGTAGTCCCCAGGCTGGCCCAGTGCGGAAACTATCAATAATATTATCTATATATTTTTCGTCGTGTATCGGTCATAAATCTAAATACTCAAATAAATACGTTTTGTTGAATTTTGATTACAACAAATTTATTAAATCATATAATAATTAAAACACGTTTATCTCGGTTGTGTCAATTTGGTACGAGTTTTGGTTGTCACCCGACGATATGTGCAGTTGACGTGAAAGATATGTTAACATTTTTCACCGATTGCAATGGAATAAGGTGCAAAAGTGTAAACATATATTTGACGTCGACATACACGCGAACACACAGTACAACGGATATTTTTTCAAGATTTATACATTTATTATGAGTCCCGTGCTTCACAAAATGATACACAACTTTACCTTTTGCTTTTGTGTATTTTGTGTAGTACGGACATAATTATTTGCGTGAGCCGACGCTAATGTGATATCAAACCGTCACCGCGGCTAAACTGCGACCAATTGTTTACACCCTTATATTTCACGCTTATTACACAAATTGCTCTGTAAACAATATGTCACTGGTCGATATTGACGTATTTTCTTGATATAATAATTTGTTAGTGGGTGTTGGAGTAAAATTACGTGGTTTATGCATTTCTTATGAACTTCGAAAGGAATAATCTATTGTGTCGTATGGCTTGAATTCCTACATCAAATATTCTTTTAGGAATGTGTCAGAATCGCTATATAAGCGAACTCGCTCACAGTCCCAAAATTGTATTACGTGGGAGTTCTCAACGTAATACCAGTTTGGGACTGTGACCGAGCTTATAAATATTATAGAAACATGTGTTATTATCATCATTCGCTTGTCCTTATCATACCTCTCTTTCACCCGTCATGTCATCCGTTACATCCTTCCCGTTCATTTCGTTCACGTACTTTTTTCAAGCCTACACATTTATACCTTTACTCTTTTAGTCACATAACTTTCGTTTTTTAACATGCCAACCAACGTATGTCGATACCAACAATTCAAACCTATATATTATATTATACCAAGTAATTTATTTGTCAAGGACAATACCAAAACCTGATAACACTAACTCACTAAGTATCAAAATGCGAGTAAATTGAGGCCAACAAAATGTTACAAACAAAAGTCTTAAGTACCATTTAGTACCCATAACACTACAACACTCTAGATCAGCACGCTCACAGTAGTAAATATACGCGGGTTTACAGGCAACATAACCTTCGTGGAGCCAACACTAATCGTAAGATTATGTGTCATTAATCTAATAATTTGGTAGGTGTAATCGTAAGCTATATTCCTGCCATAGTTAGTATACAAAGGGCGTTACGCCTCTCCAGTAATGGTACAAGTAACATGAATATTGAGGAAATCGATAGATGTTCTCCATACTGTTTCAGTTGACCTTTATTAAAGGTCTGCTGCTATTCCCAATTAACACATTAGTGAATTTTGGACTTTATCTTATAACTTTATGTTCTAAATGAACAGTGATTGATAAAACTTATAGCTTTAAACACAACTCAAAATTGTATATTAGTTCATCCTGTCACTTTTTTTTGTTTTTCTTCTTTACTTTACTTATGGTTAGGTAAAGTTGATTTTGCTAATTAAAGTTGCAAGCAGGTTTTAATTTGCACTGAATAAGAAGCAACAATACTATATAAGGCTCTAAAGTCACTTATAAGCAACTTTTACATATAAGTGGGAAAATACCCATATTTGGAACTTGGGTGAGGACCAAATTCTTGGCCAGTAGTTAGCGTCGTTAATTGGTAGTAGTTAAAAAGTTCCGTTGTGACACGAAAATTAACCATACAAAATGTATGGCTAATTTTCGTGTTACAACGGAACTTTTTAACTACTATCAATTAATTAGGCTAACTACTGACCAAGAATTTGGTCCTCACCCACTTTTCATTCCAGATGAGTAGTAAAATAGAGTAGTTTATCATCAATAGTGGCTAAAGTGATAATTTTACGGCCCTTTTGGAACGCAAAGCGATTGCAATTTTAAATATCGTTCAAAATAAATCGTTCACTGCGCACAACTTTCACCCATAGGGGAGACCGGGGGCAACGGTACCACTTTAGAAATAATGACATATTACTCAGAATCTAAAGCTACGACGTAATAATCACTTAGGATATAACATTCTCGTCTCATTGGCTATCAGAATCTAGAAAAATATTTTCATTTAACCGCATCAGAATGGTGTAAATTGAGTTTTTGTTCATGAAGTCCTTGTGTTACAATTGACCCCTAGCACGGGTCAATTGTACCAGATAATCAAAGGTAAATAAAACCCAAAATAATGTTTTAATCAATTAATATTTTTTGTTAATTTCTTAAGACGAATCAGTCTGTTACGTTACATAATATTGGTTGCCTAAGGGTTCCTTCCACCTATATAGAACTATGATATACGAGCTATTTCCCACCCAGTTTGCTACTTGGGCTAAGTCTCGTCGAAATAGAAACATTGGAGAGTGGTTTTGATTATTTTTCTTGAGTATAAAGTAGAATGCAGTTGAAGAGTTTTATTTCATATTACTTTTCTTCCTTCTGCTTGATCAGTTACATTGTGAGAATTGCAGAAAAAATATTCTAGTATCATTTTTATTTCATCGCGTTATAACTACACGGTGTTGCAAGTGTTGCAAAACGCTGTGTTTTTATAGTTCTCGCTCATTCCTATGCTCATCTTTCATTGGCCAGACTCTAGCAACATACTCAACTTTCTCCAACGGGTTTGCTGGATCGGTTTTGGTAGATGTATACAACGTGTCCCAAAACTCAACGATAAGCCGGCACCAGAGGATGGAGCTGCTTATGATTAGTCGAGAAAAAATAAGGAAAAAAATATATCTCAAAAAAAAAAAAAATCTTTGAAAATAATTGCCATAGTGGTGTCAATACTATTTTTTTACACCATGATGATTGAAAGTGGACTGTAAGAAAAAATCTTTCAAAATTGTAGGGACAAAATGAATTTTGATTATTTTTTGTGTAAAAACTACATGTATTATGGTATTTTTAAGAACTGTGTTAGATAGCAGGGCTACTTAAGTTTCCAAAAACAAAAAAAAACAGTAATATTTGATTATGTTTTTTTTTCGATGAATTTTATTTTTTTTCTGTAATTTCTAAAATAATTGAGATATATTTTTTTCCTTATTTTTTCTCGACTAATCATAAGCAGCTCCATCCTCTGGTGCCGGCTTATCGTTGAGTTTTGGGACACGTTGTATATTGTATATTATACGTTTATAATTGTCTACTTGGCATCACATACATGAGGGCAGGACTCGACTTCGCAGAGGTATAGTTTATGTATTCTTTTTGATGAGGTGTCCCTTCGACCGTAATTTAGAACGGTACATTTTGAGGGGTATTTATATTATTCCAGTAGTTGTTTTTCAGAACTACTTAGAAAAGCGATTGTGGTTATGAGGAATTATCAAATCTTGGCTGAATTCATATACCATGGATTTACATACATACATTTACGCTTTATTCCCAAAAGGGGTAGGCAGAGCAGATGAAACTTATGTTCCAGCGCCACTTATGGCATAAATGTCGGTATTAAATATCGACAAAATGTGTTATTGCAATGATAGGTTGCTAGCCCATCGCCCACAACACACTTCAACCCTGCTCCCTTAGTCGACTTTTACGACACCCACGAGGGGGTGGTGAAATTCTAACCCGACACCACACGGGCATGGATCTTTCTATAAAAATTACCTTTCTTCTAAAGACACCAAACTACAATAATTATAAGTTCTCTTCAAAATTGTTGAGATCTTGATATCAGTATCGGCTTCAGACCGTTATATTTATTTGTACTACCCAATACTGGTCTGAAACACAAAATTTAGCTGCTTACGATTTCACACTATCAAGAAAAAATACAGAATAACCATTTGTCTACTACACTTCTAAATGCACGTAAATTATCTATTTTGAATGGTACATTTTTAGATCTCATCATAATTATATTGAAAATGTATTCGCCTTAGGCCTTTAACTTGCACCAAATCATCGTTACTATGCTTGAAAAGCCTAAATTGATAGTTTCCATTGCCCAGCTACGTGGCATTTTATTACCATACGGATCTCGACAGCAATCGGGCTTGGTTTATGTTTTAATAATAATGGTCACGCAAACAAGTTAACGTATTTTTGAGGGAACCGACATTTTGTTTTCATCGTGCGGTATCTTTTTATATTGTTTGCTGTTGTGCTGATTTTATGATGAAAGCTATTAAATTAAAGGTTGGTTGATTTACAATCGCGAGACCGTGGCTTGAACATTTCAATTTGTATTTGCATGTTAATGAACACCAAACGCGTGTAGAGCAATGATTTGTATTTCGACTTACATACTGGTGTAAATTGAATCATTGTAAATTGCATAAAAGGTTATTCGATTTGTATTTCATATCATCGTCATGTCAATAGGTCATCCTCCTAGCGTTATTCCCGGTAACGCCCCTAAAGGAGACCAGGGTCCGCTTAGACACCTAATCCCAAGTTTTGGCATAGGCACTAGTTTTATCAATCAATCAATCAATCAATTCATTTATTTGTTCAACACAGGTAGGTATAATGGTATAAAATTAATTGAGGCGATTCACCATGTTGGGCCGTTAGGCATACAAATTTTAGGCTATTAATGGAACCAGGCTTGTTCTCGCTCAATTCCATTAATTACTATCTGTCAGGAATTCCTTAACAGTATAGTAGGCTTTCTTTACGAGAATCTTAAATAACTTATTTTTAAAATCTGCAATATTATCTATATCTATTATATCTTTCGGAACTTTGTTATAAATTGTAGGGGCCATTCCGAGTAAACGTTTCCGAAATAAAGCTGTTTTGAAGGACATTCCACTTATTTTATTCCTTAGGCGTGTACTCCTAAAACTTGGATATAAGTGTTTACGAAAGCGACTGCCATCTGACCTTCAACCCAAAGGGAAAACTAGACCTTATTGGGATTAGACCGGTTTCCTCACGATGTTTTCCTTCACCGAAAAGCTAACGGTAAATATTCCGTACATAAGTTCCGAAAAACTCATTGGTAGGTACAGTCACCAGCAATAAGATCTGCAACAACATAGCACGCATAAATATCTGACACGACTCTATGTCTAATGCCATAAGGACGTGTCAGATATTTTTGCCGGCTTTGTTTCGGCAGATATTGATGCCGGTGACTGTACGACCCGGGATTCAAACCCACGACCGCCGCTTGACAGCCGCATGCCTGAACCACTAGGCTACCGTAACTTCAACTATCGTCATGTCAATAGGTACCTAAGCACAAAATAAAATAAATTTGATTATACACCACACATAGTAGAACCTCAATACACAGCAAAACCCTGGATTAAGACGCTTATTCTGAATTGAAAAACACTAGAACAAACACTAGAAATATGTCTAAAAAAATCTCAAAGTTATAGCAAGTTACACGAAAGTAACAATTCAAACTGTAGAATTACATACGAGACGGAATAGAGTCACTGACAGAAAAATAAAAATATTCTGTATGCAATAATACAAATCATTTAGTTTTATGTCCGACTGTTAAAATCTCTCAAGGATGTCTCGTCGGCTACCAGTGGAATCAATCGATTATTTGGAGCTTATAATGAGACTAATATTTTGTACTGGTAGAACAAGGTTTAGATAGTATACTTATAGTGTCTCGAATTTCCGATAGCGACATTTTACAAAAAAAAACGCTAGAACTCGTTAACTGGATTCTGCCAGTTGGCGCGCAAAATTCATCTACGCTAAGGTCGGTGTTCTAATTGTTATACTAATAGCCCAAGCATTTTATTTTCATTAGTATGGAGTCGACTAAGGGACCAGGGTTGAAGTGTGTTGTGGGCGATAGGCTAGCAACCTATCACTGCAATATCACATTTTGTCGATATTTTATACCCACATTTATGCTAAAAGTGGCGCTGGAACATACGTTTCATGTGCTCTGCCTACCCCTTTTGGGAATAAAGGCGTGAATGTATGTATGTATGTATGTAGTATGGAAAAAAATGGAAATTTGGAAATAATTCATAACAGCAGCTTTTTTGTGTGTAACTGATATATTATTATTTTAGTAATTACCTAGACTCTAAATCCACCAAAATATTAGTCATCAAAAAAACGATATTTAACCAATTCCTGAAAAAAGAGGAAAAGTATTACTATATATTTTAATTTTTGTTTTGGTTAATTTACAGGAGCTCGTCAAGAATAATAAATACCAACCAAAAAAACATAATGGATGTATCATATATTTTTATATATTTACTTCCCGGTGGAAATTTTGTAGGATTCTTGGATAAGGCATCTTAGAGTACCATTTGAAAATTAAACAAACAAAAAAAACTCTCGTATAAATAATGTTTGAAAAAAACGTAATTTTCCTGGGGTATAACTAAAACTAAGCGTCATCTGTTCAGTGATCCTCACGTCATTTTATGCGACATTGAGTGGTGAAAATCATCATCTATCCCAGGTTTGGTTTAATTGGAAAAAAATCTCAAAAACGATCTTATTCTTTCGTTTCAGTTTTCATCCCTTACACCACTCCTTTCTTGAAGAATCCCATAATGTAGTAGTTCCTTGGAAACATCGTAGCCTCATTCCACAACAGGAGCATTCGTTTGTGGCCACTTAAGTTCTAGGGTGTGAGGATCAATGCTGCGGACGGCGAGCGGTGCAGTGGTAGAAAACAGCTGTGGGCGTCGAATAGATATTCGAACCGCAACCCATTTTACAAGCGATAGAAACGCACAAAGAGGCAAAGTCTCAATTAGATCTTATTTCCAAAGTTAGAGTGTCCCACAGTAGGGCAAAGGTCTCCCATCTCGATTTCATTACGTCTCGGCTCTGAGCAATCAATCATAGCGAAATGCGTCCAGGGTCTCGGCCTGCTACGTCTCGTCACTGCCTATTCTAGTTTGGCCCACCTCTGCGGATGCATACGGCAGACGTTGCCAGGTCAAACCCATTTTAGCTTGGTGGTTCTAATTCCAACGTCAGCAATGAAGGGTTTTGAGCGCAGCGTGGAGTTTCAGGGTCGGTTGGTCCGTTTCACTTTCAGCATGTTTTGCTCCTTAGTTGGTTGGAAATCTTCAATTTATCTAGCAGTGAACATATTTGGGCACTGTAGGTTATGACAGGCATCAGTATACATATCAACGAGACTCCGCTTCATGGTTAAAGGTCCAATATCACTTGTGAGTTTGAGATCGTCTACGATTCACACAACACGCCTCTAAACCGAGTTCAATGGCCTAAGCTGCTGTCCAGGTGTTCCCACCCAAAGATGAGAACAATAGCAATACAGCTTCGCTCTATTAAGTACACCGAGCATTTTGGATGCCAGCTCGGCTTTGCTTTCTTAGTGCCTGCGAAACTGGACGTCGCTGCAAATATCAACACCAAGGACCTAAATAATCTTAGAGAAAGGGCAACAAGGGCTTTCACATTACAACCTTGAATGAATTTCAAGTGTATATAAATATTTGGTGACCGGTCGATGAAGGGGACTCAATGCTCATGCATATAGTACGGTATTTGCCTTTTATTTCTGACAGTTTTTTTACATTATCATCATCTCCATGTCAGCCAAAAGACTGCCACTACTGGGCATAGGCCTCCCCTAATACGCCACAATAACCGGTCCTGCGCCACCCGCATCCAGCGGACATGTTTCTGTACATGTGAGCTATTAATAGTTGTCCCTAGAATAGAAGCTTTGTCTTTGAAGCTTCGAATCCTGGTAAGTGGCAACCGGACTGTTTTCTATTTTAATGTAGACAGGCTTAGAAAAACGTATAAACTAGGGAAAAATATAAATAGAAAATTGTGTCGGTTACGCTGCCAACTTCAGTGACCAACAAGGTTTCGTAACCTCTCACTTGATTTCGGATTTTAAAAAAGGTAGGTTCTAATTTTTGATTATCAAAGCAGCCCTAACTTCGATTGGCAACCACAGCTGCCACCATCAGTTCAAGAGTCCGCGAAATTGGGAACTGTGGTTGCCACAAGCAAGTGAGTGGGTATCAAACCGTGCTCCATTTGCTATTTCTTACATCTACGAAAAACCGAGAAAATATCCTTACAGTTCACTAACTCGCCTGAGTGGTCGGAAACGGGCACACTAAATTAGTTTTGGCAACATCATTATTTCTGCAATGCCACAGTGCAGATCAAAAGTCACATTAATAAATACAGTTAGTATTTAGTGCATAAATCAAGGGAAACGGAAAAGAAATTGCAATATCAGTCAAGTTTTTTAGATACACCAACTGTATTAATAAATTTAGCAAGCAAATAAAAATTAATAAGAATGCCTGAGACTTGGCTCTACGCAATATCTCACAACTTTTTACGGTGAAAGAGTTACGAGATTTGGCCTTTTTTTACACGGATTTTTTTTTGGGATTTAAATATTATATTTGATAGAAAAATTAGGTAGACCTCATCATTGCGGATTATACGAGTTCAGAGGAATTAGTTCTCATTAATAGGAATTACCTAATAAATGTGGCCAACTTTAGAAAATCCGTCAATCTGAGACTGGGTCGATTTAGTTTTTTTATTTTATTTTTATTTTAACTATGATTATTTTTCATCCAATTTAAGTCAAAAATTAGGCTTTCGTCACTTAAATTCGGCCAAAAAGCCTATCGCCACCCACGTTCCACCAATTCGCTGGTCCATCATAATAATTCACACGACTTATTTTAGCAAAATAATGAGTTTCGTTTCATAGGGCCATTGAAAGTAGGTCGAGTCGACAGGTCGTCCATAAATAGACTACCTATTCGCATCTGCTATATTATGCGGAGTAATGACGTCACAGGGATGAAAAGTGTTATTTACGGAAGTTTTATGTGTTTATATTTAGCATAAATTGTGATGGTAACATTGTTTTTGTAACTCTCTGTCCTGTTTAAATGTAGAGAAAAGAATACAAATGCATTGCTGCAAATTTTCTGGTCGTATATAAAATGTGAAAAACATCGCTGATCTCTTCTTATTATGTAAATAAAAAATAACGTACTTACTCCATTATAAATGTGTTCAAATAATTATTAAACATGACGTAAAACAAAAGCACTAGAAATACATGTCTATTACTATGAAATTCCAGGTAAGCCAGTTGGGTCGTGCATCTCTGAAAGCTTTTATGAAAACAGTAGGTACCTATTTTAACTGCCACGGTGCGTGTCAAAGCCACTTATATTTTATTAAAAATCATTTTCGCTCGGGTCCGTCCAACCCGCCGCTGCCACTGTAATGGAAAAGCTAGACTCGACGGCATCTATCCGATTTCATACCTAAATAATTCATGAGGCAAATGCATCGCATGAGACATATTGATTTGTATAACATTATCTGATACAGATATAAATAAATAAAATAAATAAATATTGGCACAGGACCGAGACGAGTGGCGGAAAGGAGGGCCTTTGCCCTGCAGTGGGACACAATATAGGCTATAAAAAAATATATACATACTAGCTTCTGCCCGCGACTTCGTCCGCGTGGAACTCTTTTTAATCCCCGACGCAAAAAGAGGGGTGTTATAAGTTTACGTGTGTGTGTGTCTGTGGTAGCGTAGCTCCCTAACGGATGGACCGATTTGAATGCGGTTTCTTATGTGTCATAGATAATTTTATCCCGAGTGTTCTTAGATATGTTTTATGAAAATCTGTTTAGCCGTTTTTGAGATATTGGACTTTCAAATGAAAATGTCGGGGGTTTTTCAACTCTTCTAAGTTGTACCTATATCGTAGCTCCTTACAAACTTTTGCCACCTTAGACGAAGATTCCCGGAATAAAAAGTATTATATACTCGTATGTTAATCCAGGTTATAGACTATTATATACACATATATATATATATATATATATGTATATGTATACCAAAATCAATTTTAATCCAATAAGCCGTTTTTGCGTGAATGAGGGATACGACTCGCCTGACAGACCTCTAAGTGTAAGCCCTGAATGAATGCTCCGCTCACAGCCGGCGCCTGCGAGTCGGAAACGATAACGCAGGTTAAGCAAAGATGGCAGCGGTCAGTATTTGGATGGGTGACCGCCTGATGATGTTTGAGTGGTTGATATAAATGAGCGCTTCCGTGCTTTGGAAGGCATGCTAAGCAATTGATCCCGGCTGCTGTCTATGACAGTAATGGTTAAGCCGAATTAGAGGCTTTCAGGCGGCGTAAGAACTTCTAACAGTCGAGTTGCCCACTCACTTGACAAAGGGGGGACAACTGTTACTCGCGTCCGCAGGAGCTACCTACCACAACCCTGCACGTGTCCCCTGGGTGGTACCTACTAAAGAGTGACAAACTTTAAAGGCCAAAAATAATGTATGCCGTACGATTAAATAGTTTAAAGAATGAGGTTTATTCTTGATTTTCGCTACGGTGATAGAATTGTGCTGAAGTTTACCAAAAACAGTGAGAATTTAATTGATAAATTATAAAGTAAAGGATAATCCTACTAACATTATAAGTGCGAAAGTTTGGATGGTTGGATATTTAGATGGTTGTTACTCAATGACGCTTAAACGGCTCAACCGATATGAAAGAAATTTTACACGAAGATAGTTTATAGCCTGGATTAAAATATAGGATAGCTTTATCCTGGATCCACGCAGACGAATTTGAAGGCGAACGCTAGTATTCTATAAGTGTACAATTTTCAATATGAATCTGCTTATTTATTATAGCTTCTGCCCGCGACTCCGTCCGCGTGGAACTCGTTTATATCGCAGCTCCATATAAACTTCCCCCCCCCATTTTACCCCCAAAGGGGATGATTTCAGGGATAAAACTATCCTATGTCACTCTCCATCCCTTTAACTATCTCCACTTAAAAAATCACGTCAATTCGTCGCTCCGTGAAAGACGGACAAACAAACAAACACATACACTATCCCATTTATAATATTAGTATGGATTACCGAGAAATAAACATGCGCGAATTGGTCCATAAAAACATTTATAATAATTAGAGATTTAGAAAAAGATACATAGGCTGACTGAGGTGCGACTTCTCTGAGAGGTGAAGCGGTCTTCTTGTTGTATACTCGTAAATGTTTCAGAAGCCGAAGAATTCGCTGTTAATCTTGTTTCACGTTCTGTAATAGTCTTCAGAAGCTCGCGACAACGAATGGCGTTCACGATCGTGGCCGAGACGTGCTTCCATGTCTTCACTGTTTTCAAGGAATCTAGAAGCCCGGGAAGCTTCTTCTATCTCCTGAGATCTTGCCACTCGTTTTCTGGCGGCCTCTCTAGAAATTCGTGTCAGGTTCGATCTCTTTCTGGAGGGCATTTTGAGTAATAACGTTTTTGGGGACTTCTGACAAATAATTTTGTGATTTGACAGAATAAAATAAACTTTTGAGTATTTACTCTGCATTAAAAAAAACTATTTATATACAAAAACATACTTATTGAATTCAACCCCATTTTTTAACCCCTTTCCACCCTTATCTTTATAATTTTTATAGCCTATTACCTGGCCGAAGATCCATTGAACGTTTTAGTGAAAGTTGCATATTAATCCATTTGACAGTTTTCCCGTGATACCCGGACAGAAACAGACAAACAGATAGATGGCGCTGGTGCGCAAAGTAAAGATTACTTTATCCAAATATTCTCAAATTTGGCCTGTGGGTCACCGTAACTCCATCAAACTTTTTTATACGTCTAATATGGTTTGTTGGAGTTCAGACGCCGACAAAAACCTGGAGAATGACCTTCTAAATGCGTGGAAATTGGTGAAGTTCTGCATCGCGCTATTGAAGTTTTTAATGTATGTTGTATAAATACAACTTCCTTCAAGCTCTACTTATTATGTCTCACTGACAACCTCAACGAACTTTCACAATTGTTATAAGATTATATGTAGAGATAAGGGGACAATCTTACACAAATCGACCTAGTCCCAAACTAAGCAAAGCTTGTACTATGGATATTAGACAGCGATAAACATACATACTTATATAGATAAATAAATACATCCATGACTCAGGAACAAATATTCGTGCTCATCACACAAATAAATGCCCTTACCGGGATGCGACTTTACAAAGCCTATACTATTAGAGTCAAAGTGAGAACTGAACATTACTAGCTTTTATTTATGCAAAACTTTCACAAAACCCTTATCTGATATAGTTCAGAAATCGACTGAAATTGCGTAGACTTTGTTAGCTAAACTCCTACTGGCAAACCAGCAACAAATGCTATAGTCTATTGCGGTCTATAACAGAATTCTAGGAAGGTTTGCTTTCTTAATTTAAAGACAGCAGTGTAAATGTAAATCTACTATAATGAAAGCACACATTAGGTACGACGACGAGCGAAGCGAGGAGGAGTGTAAGGTAGAACCGCGACCTAATAGCGCGCGAGCCGATCGATCGAATGCCAAGTGAGTGAGCCGCGTATCGTTTCTGGCGCTTCGCCAGCCGCTGCGGCGGTACGCTCGCTTCGCTCGCTTGGCTCGCGCGCTGTGACGTCACAGTTCTTCCTAACACTCCTCGCTTCGCTCGTCGTCGAACCTAACCAGCATTAGGGTAGAATAGGTTGGCAACTAGACATTAAACACGTAGATTATTCGATTTGAATAATATTTTGAATGATATTAAAAATTACCATTTATATACGTAATGTTCGTAACAGATTTTATCACCCAATATACTTAACTCAAATATGTTTTGTCATAATTTTCCTTTTATTTGCACTGTACAATATCTCAAAATATAAACAATGATTATCTAAAAAGTAAGGCAAAACTTGTGTCGAGCAAATACGTTTGCGATAAACAAATATGGCGGTGAAACTCTACTCGCCTAGGTTTTGGTCGTAAATAATGTTTGAAACGATCTTAACAAAAAGCTAATCCGTTTGAGTGAACAATCAGTACCTACTGAAATAGATTAGATATTGTTAAGTAATATGCACAAACAAAAGCTCACCTGTTATAATTTGACTCGTGACTCAATCAGTATAGCTTTTGTAAATTAGCTACCGGGATTCGAACCCAGAACCTCGTGCTTCGTAGGCAGGGTCACTACCAACTAGGCTAAAGCGGTCGTCAATATATAAATCTCTTTGATGCTTAATTCGCCAGTATTACATAAACGTTTGATGGCAATGTAATCTCCATATTATTAAATTGAGCTCTCATTGGTTTTTTGTGTATGTCGCAGTGAAATGGCCAAAACAGAGATTTGAACAAATCCCTAAGGGATATGATCAAATCACGCAGGATGTTAAAATGGCGAATCCATTTGATCATTTGCCTAATACAAATCAGTCATTTGACCAAATCTCTGATTCTGTTCAGGGAAATGACGAAATCGGATAAAAAAGGCAACTCGTTTTTTCATTTCACTACATTTGTTTAGTGAATTGATAAAATCCCTGAAACGCGTCAGTGTATTGACGAAACTAACTCGCAAACATTAGCTCCTAAATCATTAGATATTTAATCGGTTCTGGGACTTAGACTCGGATGGTGGATAGGTTAGAAGATGCAAAGCTCCCGCCACCGTCTTCGTGGTTATTTTTTTTATAAAAGAGCGGAAAAAACTTAATCGCGCCTCCTCTGCGAGTTAGTTTCGTCAACTCACTGATGCGTTTCAGGGATTTTATCAAATCACTAAACAAGTCTAGTGAAAACGAGTTGCCTTTTTTGTCCGATTTCGTCATTTCACTAAACTGATTCAGAGATTTGATCAAATTACTGATTTGTATTAGGCAAATGATAAAATGGATTCGCCATTTTAAAATCCTGCGTGATTTGATCATATCCCTTAGAGATTTGAACAAATCTCTGTTTTGACCATTTCCCTGCAACATATACACTATGTAGGTATTCACAGAAAATGTCCAGATTTATGGGGAATGACGCTAAACGGCAAAATTGTAATTTGGCAATACACCAATCTTATCTTCTTGTTTAATTTAATTGACACTTAGTTAATAAACAGGTTGAATCCTGCCCGTATATACTTAGTATAGGCCAGTCAAAATCGACATCAGACATCGCAAACGCGCATGTATCTACGATTTTGTATATGTTTTTAGGTTCATTGAGAGTAGTTTATACCCAAGTTTTCAACCCTGTGAAAAACCTAAAAAAACTAAATATAAATTTGCTACAATTTGAGCTTAACACTGGCCTTTTTTTTTAAGAAATATATACCAACATTATACAGTACAATGTTTTTTTTATTAATTAGTCAAAATCCGATATTATACTATTTTATTATTTCTGAGAAAAATGTGATGAAAAATGTGTCTCATAACTTTTACCTACGAGCATTAGTTCAGCCTATACGTGTCTTAGAAAATGACCCTTACACAAAACTTACACTTTTATTTTTAAAATTGCCCACGTTTGTCTAGCTGTATCTCTGCAAGTAATGGACCTAGAGTGCTAAGATTAAGCTCAAATTGTAGCAAATTTTGTAAGCTTTATAAAATAATGAGTAAACTTACTTGAAAAGCTTCTTAGAGTAGTTGTTTAGAGTGAACTGAAACAAGTGCTAAAATTTCCCAGTTTATCGAGCACCATGGGGGTAGCACAGGGTCTTCAAGGTTGAAAACTTGGGTACGAACTACTCTCAAGGGACCTAAAAACATATAAACAAATATCGTAGTTGCATGCGTGTTTGCAAGGTGTGCCTTTTTTTGTGTTGATATTGACGGGCCTAGTAGCGACACTATTACACATGACAATGAAAATTCTGACCAATTCCGGCTGTAGCGAACGTGTGTTCTAGGTTAGGTAACGACAACATAGGTACACAATATGACCGGAGTGTTATTCACCCACTGGTGCGCTATCAAGTAGCTTACCTACTTACAAATCTTACAAATGTACCAGCGCACTTATATGATGCGTAGGTATCCGAGTGTCCTTTGGATTTCGCTTAAGGCCTCCACCCACCGTACGCGTGTCGTGCGCAGCGCGTGTCGGGCGCGGTTGAAGCGGTATATTCACACCGCAACGGGCGGCGTGTAGCAACGCGGGGCAGCAGCGTACCGTACCGTACGCTGCTGCCATTCCGATGCCGCGCGGGCCCGCACTTCATATCTCTCTCTTACTACCAACACATTTAATCTGCATTTGTATAGAACGGCACGGGATAAAATAATGTAGGCCCGGACACAATCCACATCGACTTCCCACTCTACCTTGCACTGACTCTTCTGAACGGTATGTGCAGTTATTTTAGAATTTTAAATTGCAAAAGCGTACCATAGATACTAAATTAGCACCAAATTTCAAGCACCATTTGATCTTGAAAGTGTCTATATCAATAAATTCCTTTGTTATTGCAACGTATCATAGATTTCCGCAGTAGAACTGCTGATATTTGTTAGAGCTTCATAAGTTTTCCCTAAACATAAGTAAATTATTCAAAATTAATTTTACTTATACTTCCTATATAGATCTGTCCCCAACGCTTGAATTTTTCTTTTTTTTACTTGTGGTTAGTTGATGATTTATTTCTTGATATAGATTTCTTTAGCAGGCTCATTAAATTAGTTGAATAGCACGTATTACTAAAATTATGTTAAAATGATGGTGTCCACTATCCACTTACACTGTTAGTAAGGACGTATTTTTTACATACATACCTACATACATACATACATTCACGCCTTTATTCCCAAAAGGGGTAGGCAGAGCACGTGAAACGTATGTTCCAGCGCCACTTGTAGCATAAATGTGGGTACGTATTTTTTTGTAGCTCATTAATCACTAACTTTATAAATGTAGTTTACAAAGTTCAGCCTTAATTTCTTTTCTTTCTTCCCATAGTGTACCTAGTTGTAAACTATAGGCTAGAAGTACTCGCTAAGTTCACACGACAAGGTCACTGCTTTGTTATGCCCGTATATTAGTTTTGTTTGGGTTCCTACTGATGTGTTTTATAAACATTGATGAATAAAGTATCAGAATTGTTTTAGGTACGAATATAATAATTTCGTAGTAAATTATGTATTGTCATAGTAACCATTTAGTCGTAAAACAATCGTTTTGTGGGAGCCCAACTTTTAAATTTTGAAATACAATCAAGGATCGCACAAACGCCCGTCATTTTCGAATCGTTGGAAGCCTGTGCTGTTCCGTACAGCAGTGACTTCCTTAGGTATATTGTGAATAATAAATGTTATAAGTATTTTCTACTATAATTTATATGTATTCAACGACAATTATATTCATGATTGACATTCCGGTGTCAGTGTTCGAGAAAAAAAACACTGTCTCCTATAAAAATTAATGACCAATATTATTTCAAAATTTTCACTTGTATGTCTTTGGAATTTGGACGCATGGATAAATAATTCATTATTTATTGATTGAGTTGGTTTGAGTTCTTTTAAAACTTGCTTTCTGCAGTAGGCATTTACAAATAGGTAAATAAATAATTTTTAATTTGCAAAGTTCCACTGGCAAGGACACCAAACTGGAAATTAAATTGTAATCCTGACGAAGACCCAGGTGGCTAATGGACGAATCACTTAACTTCGTACATGCTTCCGCACGGTTCTAAGCTACACCAGATTATAATGCCGACTCAACTTCGCAGTACATTTGGATACATGAGTCCTAACGTAATGAAAAATTACTGGTGGCTGATTGTAGCTCAAGTTGGAATAGAAGCGTTTTTGAATTGCCTTTGCATCTACACCAACGAATGTCACTCTCTCACTCTCACGTCTCATCGCAACAATTATTTATATCGCTTGCGTCCGATTAGCGACCACAATTTTTTTCGTACTTTTTGCTGTCCTTACCTTAAATATTTTACATTTTTATGTTTAGGAGTAAAAATGCCTATTACACGGTGATTATTAATTCTTTTGAACCAATTTTTCTGATTCAGTAATTGATGTCAGTCACGATTTAGTTCGTTGTTACCTCAAAATAAACGTTCTTTTTACGGAAATAAAACTGAAGTTAAAATATTTCTAACTACTAAATAAAAAATCATTGCCAACCTAACGGTAAATTAATGAAAATAGAACCTCCTTGACAAAAATGTTTAACCCAACCTAAAATTATTAAATTACAAATCAACAAACTGACATTTGTCCCTTGATGTTAGATTTTATTGACGTAAGACTATCAAATTACCCTTGAAAGCGCAGCAAGTAATTACATAACTTCTATATAAAACTAACTTGCTTCTGTGCAGTTTGCCCGTTTTTTATATATTCTGTAATATATGTTAAACGTCAAATCAGACGTCAAATGTCAAATCAAAACTGTCTTTGGCAAAGGCCCCTGAGGCTGCCACTTCATTATTAACTAACTAACTAATTACATAACTTCAATAAATGTAGGGTTACCAATTTGACCATAAATTAAGTGGATAACGCATCCTCTTATAAATATGTACCGAAACCTGAATCCGCTGACATAAGCGATGGGACATACCTATTTATGAGTAAGTTGTACCTATGCACCCATATTTTTTAACAATATCAGTAATACACACAGTATTACTGATATTATTTAATATAATACCTAATCATATTAGAACAAAATTAATCTATAAGATCCCCAGGACGGCCGTATATTAGTGTTATCATTATGATTGCATTTAATTAACTAAACGGCGATGTACCTAATTGCATTCGTCTATTGAGGAGACCTCATAATCTGTTTGGGCTATTCATAGACACCTGATCACGGATCACATCACCGTGTATATTGAATGTAGAAAGAACATCTAGAAAATATCCCTAACTCGCAACAATTACAACAAGAACGATCAGATGTTACTGTTACTGTAATAACACGTGAATGTCGTGAATATTTTAAGATAAAATAAACCTACATATTTGATCTGACTGTGTAGTTCTCGTTGTTCATCAAAAATGGAGCGTAACGAAGCTCTTCTCGTAGATTAGTAAAGAGTAACAGTTCTCGCGCATGTGTAATATGCAGAGTTAATTTCCCTTGTGAATAGTCAAATTTAATGAGGAGTGAAACTTGTGAGTTATTCAATGTAATTTAACATGATACACTGAATGCTAAAATGCAAATAAATTGTGTCCGTACTATACACTGCTTAATCAGGTAACCTATCGATGTTTCAAAACGTTTTATTTCTAAATATGAATAACTCCAAAAACGATTGACCGAATATTTACAATCGGCCGCGTCGCGTGAGCTGCGCGGGCCCGCGCGGCAGAGTGTGATAAAGATAGCGAGATACATATTTAATGTGTTGGTAGTGAGAGAGACGGCACACGCGCTGCACACGCGCGGCCGACGGCGGCACACGCGTTGCTGACGCGGCGGGCCCGCGCAGCTCACGCGACGCGCACGACACGCGGCCGCGCTGCCGAGTTGTAACTTTAGCGCCAAGGGCCCGCGTTCGAATCGCGTTAGATGTGTGTTTGAAGTGTAGTTTCAATGCTTTACAACTTGCGCGTGTGCCGCGCAGCACACGCGCCGCGCACGACACGCGTCCGCTGGGTGGAGGCCTTAAGTTCTTTCGTTACCTTGTGTCCCTCAGAACAGAAAGTAGGACCGGGGCTCCGTCGACTCGCTTGCGGGTCATAATTGATTAGATATCAAGTTACACAAATGGCACATGAGGAAGCAAAATATTTTATTATATCTAAACTACCTAACCATAACTTTGGTAACTTATACACATCATGTAAGTACCTAGTGTAGAAGTAAAATAAAAAAAAAATAAGTCCCCTATGTCTTGTTTAATACTGTCGATCACTTTATTTATTTTTTGAGATAGCGACGCGACACTTACCAATTTTGGTTATTTTATAAACGAACTCATATTCTGTAACATATATTTTTTTATAAAATATTTACAACTTTTTCCCTTTTTTTAACTAAATTATTTGACGTCTTTTTATTCTCGGTTCAATGCAATAAACTAAACTTCATAATCTATAAGCAATATTCATCAGATTTACATGAAAAAGAGATTGAAACTTTTCCAACATGTTCCGTTTATAACTACGTGCGTAAAACTAATTCAAACTTTGGTAAACACTTTGGGGAGTTATTTGTTTGATTAAGGACACTTAGAACAGCGAGACTATTTTAATTGTATGTATCTTGTATGCAAAAGCTGAACATATGCGTATTAAATATGGTAGGTACTGTTTTTCGACAAACATCACAAAGTAAAAACAAGTTAACCCTTAATAGGACAGAGCATATTTTTTTTGGAAATGAAAATTTGAGTTCGATTTATGGGTAAGTTGGGTATCTTTATCCAGAAACAATACGTTAAAAAAAAAAATTAAAATTTGAACTGTTTATTGCAATAATAGTTTTACATACATTTTTTTTCTTAATTACTTAGCACAATCTTAACTTTTAAAGATTATTTGCTAAGCATATTTTAGTTATATATTATAGATTTGACCTTTATGTATTGTTATTTAATTAAGATTAAGATTTTTTCTTCACACTTAGTATGGCTTTCTTAGTTACACATTTGGCCTTATGCGGTTTATCTGTTATACTATCTATTACATTTTCAATCATATTTGTAGGGAGACTGTTTAGGACAGCAGGCACATAACTGGACCAGACTCTTCGCCCATAAAAGTTGTTGCTTCTTGGTACTGTAAATGTTTTACTGGTTGTTAGTGTCCGGAGGTTCTGTGGTCTGCTATACCTATTCAGCTTTCCTAGGTATTGTCTATATTCTAGAATCACTGCCATTTTAACTTTGTCATATACATTAAGGAGTCTACAGTATTGGAATAGGTTATCATAGTTGCTTTTGTGCTTATATTTAACTTTTAGTGGTACAATTGTTTTAATTAGCCTTAATTGTAAGTTGTATATACGCTGTAGGTATGTGTTGTATGTTCTTCCATAACTAGATATGCCATAATTTATCACTGAGTCAGCCATGGCCAGGTATATTAGGCGAAGTGTGCTATATGGCATTTTATTTTTAAGTATCTTTAGGTTACTTAGTATCCCTCTTAGTTTTTTACATACATGGTCAATGTGTGGGCTCCAATTAAATTTATCATCTATTATTAATCCAAGGTATGTATGTTGTTTTACTAAGTCTAAGGGCTCGCAGTCGCAGCACGGACTTGGGTCATGCATGCAGGGGTGATTGTGGGCAACTATTTTAGGTATTATGTTAGTTTTATTATGGGATGAATGGATGTGCATTAATTTAGTTTTCTGGTAGTTAATGGATAGACCCATATCATGTGACCACCTGCATAATGTATCAAATTCGCGCTGCATTCTGCTTTCAGCCACAGATATGTCACTGTCAGCTGTTATTAGGCAAGTATCGTCAGCAAACTGGTACACAGAAGCCTCGCTGAATATGTTGTTCATGTCGTTGACGTAGATTAGATACTCAGTTGGGCCGATTATTGAGCCTTGTGCTGTGCCATGCATGGCCATAAGCAGCTCACTTTGCTCGCCTGCAATGCTCACTGTGTTGTATCTATTTGTGTGGTAATTTTTCAGCCAGTTCAGGTTCGGCCCCTGTATACCATTTTGCTGTAATTTATCATATAATTTCATGTGATTTAAGGTATCAAATGCCTTGCTGAAGTCAATCATGATTACTAATACATGTTTTTTGCTATTTAGGTGCATATTTATCTCATCTGTAAATTGTGATAAGAGTTGGGTGGTGTTTTTCCCCTTTTGAAATCCAAACTGTTTTCCATGTATTATTCCGTTGCTTGACAGAAAATCATTTACTGTTTTGCCGAGATATTTTTCTATAATTTTGTCTATTACTGGTAATATTGTGATAGGTCTATAGTTGTTAGTGTCAGTGTACGTACCTTTTTTGTGAATGGGTCTAATTAGGCCAATTTTTAAATTGTCTGGGTATGTGGAGCTGTTTATGCACTGATTAACTAGGTGGGTGAGAACAGGTGATATTTCTTTACTGATATATTTTAAGTCTCTGGCTCTGATTTTATCGTATCCTGCACTTTTTTTGACATTTAGATTATTTATGATTTTGCACATGGATTCCTTTTTTATTTTGTTTATTTTAAGTGTTACACTTGGAGTGTTTATGTATGTGTTTTGATCAAGCAACGGAGTGTCACATGAATTTAATATTTTTATAACATTTTTTTTAAAGTCTTTGGAAAATTTGTTGCATAATGCAGCTGCCTTTATCTTGAATGACTTCAGCAATACCTCATCAACTGCTTTCACAATCCTGCCTGTTAAGTTGTTTATAATTTGCCATAGCTTTTTAGGATTTTTAAAATTACTGCATATTTCGTTCTTAGTATAGTTATTCTTCGCTTTATTCATTAATTTATTGGTTTTATTTCTATATATTTTATACAGCAGTTCATTCTGCTTGTTATTGGTATCCTTTAGGTGAATCTGCAGTAATTTATTTTTTGTATGTGACATTTCTATAAGTTTATTGTTTATCCAGTTACAATTTACCTTAGTATCACTATTCAATGATTTTTGAGTTGAGCATTTGTTATATATGTTGTTGAATTTATTACATATGAACTCGTATATACAGTTTGGGTCACTCATTCTTAACGCAGGCTCCCAGTCTATATTGGTGAGCTCCTGTTGCACCATGTTATTATCTAGTTTGTTGTACACGTTATTCTGTTTAGTTGATAGACCAGTTAAAGAAAGCCCAGTCATGAAGTGGTCCGCTATTGCATCACGCACTACAGCTGCGTTTACATAGTGGGGGTGTGACCTGCCATCTCGGCTGGGCACATCTCTGAAATAAATGTGGTCTAGGCACGACTTAGATGTGCCTCTTGCTGAGGTTTCAACCCTAGTGTAATGCGTGATGCAACAGTGGAGACCCATATCTGCAAGAGTATCTTGGTATGAGCTGGTCAGTTGTGATTGTACACTAATGTCTATGTTTATGTCACCACGTAGTAATAAACTGTAGTTCATCGGGTACGTAGATAATAGTCTGGCTAACTCACCGATAAAGTCACCTGGGTTTAAACTTGGGGGGCGATAAATTGCACATATATATGTTGTATAGCCGCATGGCATAGACACTTTACCACATAGGCATTAAAAGTGGGGGGAGGGGGGTAAGTGGAAGGGGGTGATTTCTGGTAGGAAACCCCTTGTTCAATGATCGCATTGAAATAATCGGTCCAACCGTTGAGTGAATCTTTATTATTTTCTTTATTTTAAGACTTTTTTATGTGTCTGTGTGTTTGTTTCTTGTTATTTTCTAATACGATCCTAAAAATGAAACAGATAAATTCATAAAAAAAACAAACGTTTCATCATGTGAATATATAAACAAAACGAAAACTTTCAGATCATCATCTTATAATTGGAAAAGTAAGTACAAAGCCTGATTTTTATTTGTGTTTATCATAAAATTACTTCTTAAACCAAGCCATATCTAAAACATAAGTATTTCAAAATATTGTACATCAGTATAATATTAATACAACATTTTACAGGTCAAGCACCTGTTTCACAAATAAGCACATAACATAACATACGTTATAAAGTAATGGTTGTGTACGTGATTTTTTTAAGTTCGTGAGTGAACAAAGGGAATTATTTTCCCACTTGGACCCTCCAACTTCAAAGGACATTTAGTGGGACAAAACAAGGGTTTCAGACAGTAATTTCTATGCTAAATAACAAATAATTCAGTTAATTGTACACAATTGCCCTCAAAACCCTCTTACCTGTTTTTTTTTATGGATCCAGACACTCATCGGCGAAAAACACTGTTGTTTACGTTTTTTAAAGCCTGCGTCACTCTGGCGCGGCCTGGCCGCGCGGACAATAGTAAAATTGACATTAGGTAGCTGTCAAATTTACTATTGACCGCCACCGCAGGCCGCTCCAGTCTCTGAGACAACTTATGACTTTGACATTGACGTATGTTGACAGATGAATTTGAGGGAAAGGTGTTGCCAGTATAATTAGTATAATACTTACCTACTACAAGTGTAAAACTGTATGATGGGTTTCATTAAGTGTTGCCGTATAAAAAATACATACAATTGTATACCAACAGACGAAGTGGGAAATAATATCCCCTTGTACTAATAAGGGTTAAAAGGCCCAGTTTTATAAAAATGCGTTTGCGACCAAATGTCAGATAAGCTTTTTGTAAGTCAATACATTGACTTTACGACAGACGTTTATAATCGTTGCGGAAAATATCTAAAAGTAAGACCACTAAAACCTGAACAGTAACCAATTCGACATTAATAACTAGAACAACATTGCCTAAAATATATTAAATAATTTTAACATCTTCTAACAACCAACGAAAAGAAAACAAGCCGTAATCACCCAAATTTCATAATCTTATATCGAAATCCGTGTCCCAATCATCAGCTCTGGAGACAGTTTGCATGCCGGATGAGGCATGAATGCCTGAGTCTGTCCTCGACGCTGAAGTAATTATTCAGGAGGGTCCATCGCTTGGGACGGGACTAGAGGTGAGCATCAACTATCTCCGCTCGTTTCTATGTTGCTTTAGCTAGTAAAATAAAAGGATTTAAAAATACTTGTACGAGAATTTATATACTAGTACATAAGAACACGTAAATTAACGTTACTGGACTACTTATTAGTTAGTAAATACAATCATAAACAAGTTAAGATGCGAGCGCCCCGATCGAGGCATCATTACGAGTACCTACTCTTAATTAGGGCGATGAGAATTCTTTCGACTAATAGGTACTTGTAGGCAATGCGTTGGCAGTGAACTTGAGAAATGGAGCGGGGGTGTGTCTTGCACGCTGCAACCTCAAGGCCGTCCCACCGCATAGCATTGTATTGCCACATCGATTTATCGAGCGGCGCGCGCTGCCTCTTCCCCGCTCCCCTCTGCCACTTTTCTCGTCTCTGGCCGCCTTATTGGGTTACTTTATATATTTTCTCTCTTTCCTTTCAATCAAACGTAATATCTTGTGTAGGGATCGCAGGTAACGCATATTACCTACTTGCGTACGCATTGGAGTCGTCTCCTCGGTCAGATCTGATGTTCCATATTTAACAAGGGAAATGCGAACCTAACTTTTTAAAGGATTCTATAACGATATGCTTAATATGTTGATGAATTACAGCTTTTGGTATGTGTTGTTGTAGCGACGTTTGTTCGTTGGTGTAGCGACGTAGAATACGTAATGTGAAAACTTTCCAAGGTTTCTGGTACTTACATAGTTTGCCTTCATTAATTTTGATTCGTTTTTATTTAGTTACTACCGCCTCTGGATACGTTTAATTAGAAATGGTTGTGTTTTCAGATTGTTATTTTTGAGAATGAAGTCATTTCCAAGCTGCTTGAATTCTTGGTGTAATAAATATTTTCAAAACACGATGGGTTTTTGAGTGACGCAAAAATAGTAGAGAATTTAAAAGGAGTAGGAAAAACACCCCATAAAACTTAACTTGCGGGGCATTTTTAGCTAATATTTAGATTGTTAATCACTTGTTTGTGTTACCGCGAGTATCGATCAACAATCAAATTGCATAGGTAGGTATAATATGTAGGTTATTATTTCATTATTGCAACAATTTTAATGAAGTTAGAATAAAATCATTCAAATAAGAAAAAAAATGTGGCGGCTACTCCAACGACAAGAACTCTTAAATATAAATGATGATAAGAATAAAATCGAACGATTTATGTAACGGAAGTTAGTTGTAGGTATCATAGTTACATAAAACCATTTGCGAAACAGTCGTCCATATCCATTAACCGAAGTTGTATTGAACGCTGGAGCTCCATCATTGAGCCCAACAAGTGCCATTATCCAAATTTCGAACCGCTGCTTGACCTAATTTTCGAGGGAAACATGTAAAACCGGGTGTCAATTATTTTCAAGTATGCCCTCACAGGTTGCGGACAGAGGAATTTAGTGGCAGTAAGTCGTTACTCAGGATAAGTTAGTGACGCAAACCCATTTCGGAAACTTGGAGGAGGTAAGCAGAGTTCGGCAGGGTCTCGGACCTCGTTAGATAGCGCGACAGTCTGCATACAGAGTAACCCTAAGTTAATTTACAGCGGAGACGGTTCCCCAGGGTCGTCCGCTGATCCGAACAAGCGGTTCAACGATATACTCTACTTATGAAATACATAGGATGAATTTATTTAGTGCAGCTATTAAAAGTTTGTATTGGATTAAGACAAGGTTTGATATTCGACTTGAAAACTAACGTATATTTTTGGCAGTCATTGGAAGAAAAACAGCTTAACGAGTAATAATTTGTAATGTTACACATTTTAATATTGTTGATATACCTATACTTTTTACAGGCAGTTTAAGGGAAAAAATAATGCAAAACATTGTGTTAAGATATTGTTGTAGAACATACCTAAACTGTTTGTAATGAAAGCAATCAAATAATTATTCTTTGTTTTTCCGCAATCTACAACAACCATTTTATTATTATTTCATTTTATTTATTTGGAGAACAAACAGACATAGATTTACAGAAGAAAAAAAACAGTATAATTTATATACTAACTTACTGAGCGCGTGGCTTTGCCGTCTGCACAGTCAGCTTCATATATACCAAACCGTCTGTAATCGTAAGCGGTGTTCGTTAAAATCTGAATGTATGGAACGTTTGACAAGTTTCTATGGACTGACAGCTGTCAGCGCCATATTTAACGTTGATCGGTCTGTAATCATAAGTCGATGCAACCCGCCCTTAGTACCAGCCAGAGTAGTCAAATATTTCATAACACACCTTTATTCTTACAGTAATAAAGACGTGTACCAAAATATTTGGCAACCTTGGCTGCTACTACCTATATGACGCTGACTATACATAGTATCCAATAGGTTTCGTTAATCTACCTGGCGCTAAGGCTTTCAGAAGTAAGTTTCCTGTTTTCCGCATACTTTGTTAATTAAGATTGATGTTTTTATTTGCCATGCCTTTCGAAAATGGACCTAAATCTAAAGACAATTGCGGTTACTCCCACTGTAATTAACATGGGTCACGGGAGCGTGGTAGGTAATAAAGTAAAGGTTGCGAAAATATAAAATTACTCATTTATTCTGACAGCGCAGCGTGCCTTCCGACGATTCAATTACATCTACTTAGGATAATTTGTAGAGAATCTTTGTTGGCACTTTTTAAAAGATCTATCTACAGAAACATGAAACAAAGGTGATGAATATCACCTCATCCCAAGAATTAGGGACGCTATTCTGTCATAGAGTGAAGTAAAAAAGGGGGTTGAAAGTTTGTATGGGGATCGAGTCAAATTTTAAGTGAGAAACTTCCAAGTTTGAGTATGGACCTCATAACAATAAAAGAAAAGTAATTTTAGGGTTTTGGAAACACCCAACCCTAAGCGGGTTAAATAGGGGTGCAATGTTTGGACGGGTGAGAGGTATAGAGATAGTTGTAGTCCTGAGGAAGGCCATAGAATAGTTTTTTATCCCGGAAATCAGGAACTAGTGGAGTAAAATGGGGGATGAAAGTTTGTATGGAGCTACGTTATAATCGAGCCCTACGCGGACGGAGTGGCGGGCAGAAGCTAGTTTATAATAAATGAAATAGGTACAAGCCCTGAGGAAAAAAACTAGGTATAAGCGTATTACTCTTTTTAATAATTTTTTTCAATAAAATTCAAGGCTCAGAAATATGAATTGTTGTTAATTGAGTCCCAACCAACAGGTCGATTGCGTAACATTTTGTGCTTACGTTACATCTGCAATTTTACCTACTACCCACTACAGTTGAATTGTCCTAACACTCGTTCAAAAAGTTACGAAGTTACCCCTCAGTTGTAACATGACTTGAAATATACGCAACGGGCTTGTCCTGACAAACGAAAATCAATAAATTTCTGATGTAATAAAATTTGCGTAGCCGCAATCTGGAGGCGGGTCGTAGTCAGGATTATAGGTCCCCGGCGAACGATCGGAGTGTCCGATGAAATAATGACCAGTCTCGCCCGATCCCTCGCCCGGGTAAAACCTTTTCGTAAATTGATAATAAGTTTAGATCGGCTATCTGTTGAATGTGCTACTATCGGAGCACAAATAATGCTGCCTCATGAATTTCTGGCTTCATAAATCGCAATGAAAATATATTTTTAGCGATTATAGTACATAAATATTTACGTATCTGGCATTATTAACATCATCATATCAGGGCCGATTTTTCTATCGTTGTATAGTTGAGTTTTTGTCATGTCCCACCAGTTCCCCAATCATTAGAGACCACTATTTAACTTTTTTGGGTGACGTTTTAATATTATACATATAAAGGGATATTTTGGCATCAACACTGTATAGTTATTTATGTAGAATAGTGAAAACTTTTTAAAATATCCAATTTTAAAGTCAGCAACACTGCTGTTTTTCCCATGCCTACCGCGAAATTTAAAATTGCAAGCATATTTTACATATTTCTGCAAGGTCATAATGTGATTTTACGACCTATAAGGTTTCAAAATGTATCCATATTTAATAATTTTAATGCTTTGCTTACAGTTATTACCTATTTAATATATAAAAATTGTTTTTAAATCTAACTATAAAAAGTAACCTAGTGGAAATTCCTATTGAGAAACGAACATTTTTCGATGATATTTTTATTAATCCTACCAAATAGTAGCATGTTCTTTGGTTTGGCAACATTTCGGTACCTATACCGTGCCGGCCATATTTGCTTTTGCTTAGTAATGTCAAATAATTAGAGGTGAGAGCAGGTTTCGTTGCGGAGGTTTTTGGAGTGCATATTGTGAATTCCACTAAGTGACGGACTTTTCTAAGCTAAGTTTCATATTTCAGCACTTTTTTTATATGTAATTTTGCTAACAAATTAATCTTCTTTATTGATGTATTAAAATAAAAAATCTTTACAATCACTTTACTATTGATAATAATCAAAATTTTGTTTCACAAGGTCGAAACGTGACGTTCCAATGAGAAATGTCGTTTCTCATTGGAACGAAAAGTCACTCATTGGAACCATAAAGCTGTGTTTTATGGGCACAAATGTGGATAGCAATTTTTAAGACTAGTTTTTTCCCGTGACTTCAATAAAATAAAGGAGGTTCTCGTTTCGACTTTTTGCTGTATTATCGTCGGTTGTCGGTGATATTTTTTTACCACGTTGTCCGATTTCGATAAAAATATTTTGGTTTGCAAACAGATATCTGCAAGGTAGTCCCGCATACATTTGATGATGGAATCCGTGAGGAGTTGAGGGAACTCTTCAAATATAATGGGCATGCATATGGCGATTTCGGTATATTCTACACTATATCATGATGACCTTCCTGACTTATGGAACTCGAGTGAGAGAGAGTTCACAGATTCTGATAATATTTCGTTAATTTAGCAACACAACAAATCATCAAAATACACATTTGAATTGCAATAGATATGATGAGGTAAGTATGTAAGTATAAGTAGTAAGGTAAGTATGGTGCATTTGAGAAATCAATGGAACTCTTTAAATATTATCGGCTCACGTACAACGACTTGGTTATTTTCTGTTGTTACCAACCCAAAGGTTTTAGAAAGGCCGGGATAACGCTAGGTAGAAGAAGAAGAACAAGATATACTCATTATTGCACACCTCAATATGGGTAAGAATACTTTATAGAATATAAACACAAATAGAGGCAAGCAACGAGTAGACATACAGGCAGATATACATGAAGTCTGTTCAGATAAAGTGGGGAAAGTTTTCCTAGCCTTTGAGTAATTTATGTAGTCTACGGAAAATGTTTTCAATTTACATGTACCATCAGATTATGGTACAAAAAACATTAGTATTGACCTTCTTGGCCGAGACTAGCGTTTATTATCAGTTAGCCGGATAACGCCATTACACCCGTCCGAGCCACTCTATCTAACAAGTTGATTGTGATTGATTTACCATTTCCATGCCCGTAAAACTCGCACTCCTTTACGAATTTAGTTAATGTATCAGATACACGATTGATCACTTTCGTTTTCATCTCAATTAGAAAAATCAGACCAAGTGATAATTGTTTTCAGGCATTATGATGCTTGAAAACAACTATTATTGTACCTTTTAAATCAAAGGAAAAATTTAAAAACTTAATGCTCCGAGCCGAATTCGAACCTAAGAAAGTGATAGATAGCTACTGCGAGATGAGAGTGTAATAACGCAAAACCCATTTGGTTTTATGCCGGGGTATATAATTGTGCGAAAGATACAGGAATGCACAGAAAAACCTTCATAATATGGTGTTTGTTGACTCCAAAAAGGCATACGATCGAGTATTATACCTCGGGAGGCGGGGAGATGTTGTGGTGGGCCTTGAAAGAGAAAATATACCTCGGAAGTATGTGCAATTGTGCAGCTAATTTGGTCTATGTATGAAAGATATTCTTACACGCCTCCGGTCAGTGGCTGGCACCACTGACAAATTCAGTGTAACGGTAGGCTTGCACCCTGGTGGTGATCGGCTTCTTGTCCATACCGCTAGATGGCGTTACGCATCCAGTTTGCTTCGATTTTAAATACCTTGGGTCGCTTGTCCAGTGTGATGGTGATATCGACCGTGATGTGAAACACCGAATAAGCGCTGGGCGGATGAAATGGCAATAGGTCCCCGGAATAATATTCGATAAGCCTAATAAGATAATAGCCTCTCTTTTAGGCTGCAGGGCAAACTCTATTACTTCTATAAGACTATTGTGAGAAATGTCGTCATATATGGATCGAAAGGTTAGACCTTAAAAATTACGGGACAGATGAAAAGAGATTGCATGTTACGGAGATGAAAATGTTAAGTTGGATGTGTGGTGTGCAGCGATCGGAATAGGCAGAGTATAAATACCTAAACTTAGTAGCACAGAGACAAAAAGTGGAGACTTCCTTACGACTATATATTTTTGCGTGACTAAAATCCCGGAAACTTACTAAGTAACTAATATTTTATAAATGGGATAAAAAACAATGTATGTTTCGGGTTCAATAGAATCAATAGGCACAAAATAAAACAATTAATAATATAAACGATTCTTTATAGATATTACGTCGTAATACAATAATAATAGAAACACAGTATAAACCCGTTTGTACTCGATAAAGGATGGTATGAAACTGTATTGTCAACTTATTATTAATGCATAAAAAGGATAGCAGGTAGCAGCATCAAGTGATAACGACGTCTGCTTTCTCTTTTACACGATAACAATAGGAACCACGAGAAATATAATAGATAAGACTACTATTTTGTCTATCTCTTTCACTTAAACATGAAATGTGAACGAGGACAAAAGAGACCGATAAATTTTAAAAATAAAATTAAATTGTTGTTTCTTCTGTAGTCCACATAAATATAGAAGTAACAACAATTTTCTCATCGGTGATTTTCATGTAAAGTAAAAAAAATAGTGTTGCTGTTACTACTGAATTATTGATACATCCAAGATTCAATTAAAGGATTTACTTTTATATAACTTTAATTTTTAATTCAGGAAGTCCCGGAAAAAAATGTTATCGCAAGGAAGTCTCCACTTCACGACTTTGTTCTACTAAGTTTAGGTATTTATACTCTGCCTATTCCGATCACTCTGGTGTGACGAGGATTGATCGAATAAGTATCACGAATACATTGAGAGCAAAACGCCTTGTGTGCCCAATACGCACGTAATGCGGAGGGATCCAAGTCATGTGACCAAAAGATTATTAGGTATGAATGTGGATGGATGTAAGAGACAAGATAGGCCAATAAAAAGATGGATGGACTGTGTGAGAGATGATATGCAGAGAAAAGAAGTGAGTGATGACATGACGTCTGACAGAGAAGTACCTATGGACAAAAAAGACATGCTACGCCATGGGATAAGAGCAAAAAAATTATGATACTACGTGCCCAATATTTATGTAATCATCACATCACACATCATCAGCCTATATACGTCCCACTGCTGGGCACAGGCCTCTTCTCATGTATGAGAGGGAATAAATAAAATAAATACCATTATCACATCCAGTTCATTAACTCATACAATCAGTTCATAGCTGGTACAATTATTTTTGCAAATTCGTCTAATAAAGTAATTTCTTGTTTCAGGTACAACCGCACTCGCTTTACTCAACAACGAAAATCGAACTAAAATTATTGAACAGAAATGTGTTTCAATAAACGCCTGATCAAGCTAGCCGATTATTTCCGATTACAATTTAATATGACTCGTTGATGAGCCACTGAAACTACAAACAGTCGACATGATATGTACCACCAAAATTGTGATCACAAAGCTATTGGTATGCTTCCTCTTGTCTGGCGTAAGGGGAAGGTCTTGGGCCAGCCACCATGACACTACCACCTCTACAACACAAACTACTCCTACCACTACACCTGCCCCAAAGAACTTCCATAATGATCCTCTCATCGTGGAAACTAAAAGCGGTCTCGTCAGAGGATATGCCAAGACCGTCATGGGTCGGGAGGTGCACATATTCACCGGAATACCATTTGCTAAAGCCCCTTTAGGGCCACTTAGATTTCGAAAGCCAGTTCCAATTGAACCATGGCACGGCGTTTTAGAAGCTACCGCTATGCCTAATAGTTGCTATCAAGAGCGATATGAATATTTTCCCGGATTTGAAGGTGAGGAGATGTGGAATCCAAACACGAATATATCAGAGGATTGTTTGTATTTAAATATTTGGGTGCCACAGCATTTACGAGTGCGTCATCATCAAGATAAGCCCCTTACCGAGAGGCCTAAAGTGCCAATACTAGTGTGGATTTACGGCGGAGGATACATGAGCGGTACGGCTACCCTTGACCTATACAAAGCTGATATTATGGCATCATCAAGTGATGTGATAGTGGCTTCTATGCAGTACAGGGTCGGAGCGTTTGGATTTTTATACTTAAATAAATTCTTTTCGCCGGGAAGCGAAGAAGCGCCAGGTAATATGGGGCTTTGGGATCAGCAACTGGCAATACGTTGGATAAAGGACAATGCACGGGTTTTCGGTGGGGATCCTGACCTGATAACACTATTTGGGGAATCTGCTGGCGGAGGTAGCGTAAGCTTGCATATGCTTTCGCCGGAGATGAAAGGGTTATTCAAGAGGGGAATATTACAATCAGGAACCCTAAACGCACCTTGGAGTTGGATGACAGGAGAACGAGCGCAGGATATTGGGAAGGTTTTAGTTGATGATTGCAACTGCAACAGTAGTCTTTTGTCCGCCGATCCAAGCTTGGTAATGGATTGCATGAGAGGAGTTGACGCAAAAACCATTTCCGTTCAACAATGGAATTCATATACGGGAATATTAGGATTTCCGTCAGCTCCGACGGTGGATGGCGTGTTTTTACCAAAGGACCCCGATACTATGATGAAGGAAGGTAGCTTCCACAACACTGAAGTACTTCTTGGAAGTAATCAAGATGAAGGTAAGTTTATGTTGTGAATTAGGTACAAATAATATTGTTGTCATTTGATCTATATTTCAATATTCAATTCACGAAGCCGCGTCCCTTTCTTTGTACATGTACAAGTCGACGTCAAAAATTATGGACAAATTTTTCGCCCTACTGCAAAGCAAGACGGTGCAAAAGTGTAAACATAATCTTTGACCTCGAATGTACTAATTAGTCAAATTGATACGCAAAGTCATGATGAGTGACGTTTTTCCCTGAATTAACATAATTATCTTATTTTTTTTTTCGGCACTCTTGTTTTATGGTTGGTAAACAACACATCGTCATTATTTTCTAAAGTGTAAAAGGTCTTTACGTCACACCTGGCCATAATGCGAGTTTTACTGCACGCTGCGCGTACGGGAAAACTCGCATTGTGGCCAGGTGTAGACGTAAAATTTGGTACTCAACACGGGCGGTAATTCGTAAAACCCCAAAGCGCATATTTATGGCCCTCATCTTCGGTTCGGGCCACAAACACCTGCGATCTGGGGCATTCACGAATTCACCGCCCTAGTTACTTACAAACCGCTTTTATGGCTACTTTATTATGATACCTATACAGCATTCAGGTTTAAGGGGTGGTCAAAGTTTGTATTGAGCTCTTTACGCTACCTATTCATTTAGCAATGTACATATTTAGATTTTCATTTTCATTTAAGTAAGTATAGTATTGTTATATTTGTTATTCTTATACACTCTGACGATAATTTTGTGGTTTTCAAAAATCGCATGTAAATTTTCAAAATGAAATAAATGAATGTATTACCTATCTATCTATCTATAAAAAAGTTCCTCGCGGACGGAATAGCAGGCAGAATCTTCTACTAAATTAATTAATCCTACTGATATCATAATTGGGAAAGTATGAATTAGAAATAGTTTTTATCTCGGGTCAGCGGTCTCGAAAGCAAGTTCTAAAATAAAAAAGAGACATCCTAAATTCACGATAAAAATACATTTGTGTTTAAATACGCTAACAGGTGCCTTTTCTTGGACTACATTAAGGCAGAATGTTTTTTTCTTAACAAACATTTAGTTATCATAAAAACATTTTAACAATAAGTGATGTTGTTACTAAATCATGCACAGACAAAGTCGAAACTGAACTTACCTTCATTTCATGATGCCTGTATTATCGAGATGAGGATCAAATTCTTGACCAGTAGTTAGCCTGGTTAATCGGTAGTAACAGCTAGTTAAAAAATTACAGTTGTGACACAAAAATTAGCCATACATCTTTGGTAAATGATTGTGCCACAACGGTTTTTTTTAACTACTACCGATTAACTAGGCTAACTACTGACCAAGAATTTGGTCCTTACCCTCTGAAAGAGCTTGGATTTAAAGGTTAATAGGGCCCCAGTACACGTGTCAGGTAAAATACACCACAAACACATGCACACATAACACATGCAACATGTGCACATAAAACGCTAAGATATAAAGCACAGCAAGTTTATTGAGTCCCACAATAATGCTTCTCGGAAAATAATGGAGGTAATTTCCCCTACAAGCTACTTGATTTGTGAGAGTTCAGACGTTGGTGTTTAAAATAATAATAATAGGTTTGTTTTTAAACCCAAACTTGTAAAAAGAAATTATGTAGGTACTTACCTGCACATTTAACATTAAAGTTTTTTGAAATATATCGTTACGAACAGTCAACATCTTCGCAGCTCACATCGATTTGGAAAAACTTTTAAAGTGCCACGTACTGCGTCTTATAGAATTCGAGGTCATTCCTGTACACACCTGCCCGACGAGCGCGCTTGCGCAGAACGGTATAGACACAACAACAGATGTTGGATTCTAGAGACGTACTATCAGGTACTACAGACTCGCCCACGTAGCTACGTTCCCCCCACGGGTGGGCGCTGTTGCCACGCACCCCACTTGGGGGCTAAGTCACTACTTAAAAGCCGTCACTTGTAGTTGTACGAATCCATTTTATGGGTTGTTTTCTTTTTATAATAACTGGTTGTGCGCGGAGCTTCGTCTACGTAGATATCGTTAATTTGACCATACAAGCTTTCGTCCCGTTACCTGTACGGATGGGACGATCACAGGCTGTACATAAACACTCCTAGCCAATGCCATCATGCTTGTGTTGGCGAGTTAATACCGCACCGTGCCACCGCTGCTGGTGCCGCCGTGCCGGTCACCTAGTGTACCTACATACTAAAGCGAGCCAATCTTTTTTATTTATTTCTAAAAAGTGACTCGACAAAAAGTCTGTTAAAAGAACCTGCTCACAAGATTTCAAGAGTATCGATTGTGAAATGCAACTTCTGGACGAGAACAGCGGGAAATACAAACGATTTTCAAAGCAAAGACAAAGCTGAAGCAAAGAACTTCTTTCGCCATGCATCTTCTTCGTCGTCAAAAAAAAACCATCCTTATTTTATATTAATTAAGTATTATTTTTCCATACTCAGACAAATCAATTTATGCAACCTATGGATACCGGTTTAATGTGGGTACTGCCAGTATTGTACTTAAGTGTAGGTCTTCTTGATTACTTTTTAACTAGTTACTGTTTTTATATTTACAATTGTAATAACGGCTAAAATAATTAACGTCTCCAGCAAATGAATGTTACATTTTATTACCAGCAGATATAGCAAATAAGCTACAATGAAGGTTTCGCTGCTCGCAGTGAAACGCCTCAAGCAGGTTGAAGTGAAGAAATAAACAAAGGAAAATCGCTAGTAGTTTACAATACTCACAAAGTCAGCTTACCGTGTATTTTGTTCTTTTAAACAAAGATAAAAACAACCGCTGTGTGCTCATAAAATTCCAAAACATTTCTGCTATCTTATTAAATTAGCAAAAATATTTTGTAAACAGTATTTTTGTTTACAAAAAAATCAATGTTAGTCACATAGGTACCAACCAACCTATGGATAAATTAAAACGCGAAGAGAAAAAGTTGGAAAGATTTACAGCAGTAAATTTTCAAGTAAGATTTATGGCGCCTTTTAACTTTTTGCTATGAGAAGTGGGTACGAATTGTAGGAAATCTCAGCAATTGCGAACCTTGAGATTTTTTTCAGATATAATTTATGCAATGAATGAATGACGTCAGATAGACTAAGTAGCAGATACTTTTTTGCGAGTTTAGCTTATAGTATTTTTTTTTCAAATACCTACAGTTGTACAGCGTAATAACTATACTCGCACCATCTATAAACAAGTGGCTCTGTCAGCTGAAGAACTTGTGAGCCAGGCGTAATATAAAATAAAAGTGACTTGATAAAAAAATACTATATAATTTAGGCACTGGTCCCAACGCCGGCGAGTAAGCGAGTGCTACTACGTGCTTTACTCGCTCGAGCGAGTAAAACGCGTCATCGGCGAGCTGGGGCATGCACCTGGGCCACAACGGAAGAACAGCGCTGGCTTTGCCAGCTTCATGCTGTTGTGGCCCTTTTGTGACATACAGTGTTCGTCCTATTTTTGTAATTTTTGTAACCTACTATGTGTTTGTCACAAATAAATGCTTTTATTTCTGTTTTTATTACTATGAAAGTACTCGCTACTCGCTGGCGGTGTGACCAGTGGCTAACGAACCTACTCACAAAATTTCTCGAGAATCGGTTGAGAAATGCGACCAGAACAGCGAGAAAGCGGGACATCCGGACATCCAAACATACAAACGATTTTCGACCCAAGCTGAAGCTTAGAACTTCGTTTGATTCGCTCCCTCGTTCGATAAATAAATGAATAAAATAAATATTAGGGGACAATCTTACCCAAATCGAACTAGCTCTATAGTAAGGCTTAATTTTATTGTGTTATAGGTACAGTCGCCATCAAATATATCGGAGCGGCCAAAGTGGCGACTGTACAAGACGACGATTCGTTCATTTGAGTGCTTCTATAGAGTTGTCCGCGTCCATAGGCCCCCATGGTGTTTGCTTACCAATAGGCCGGCCGTAGACTATTAATGCGTGCTATAAACCGGTGTTTTATTTTGTTTTGAAATCTAGTTATCTTATTAAATAAATAAATAAATAAATATAAGTTGACAATCTTACACAAATCGACCTAGTCCCATAGTAAAGCTCAGTAAGGCTTGTGTTATGGGTACTAGACGACGATATATATAATAGATATAAATACTTAAATACATAGAAAATATCCATGACTCAGAAACAAATATTCATGCTCATCACATAAATGTTTGCCCTTACCGGGATTCGAACCCAGGACCTCTTGCTTCGTAGGCAGGGTCACTACCAACTAGGCTAAAGCGGTCGTCTTATTAGTCGAATAATTGTGTATTTGAACAAGTCTGTACACTTTAACCATACTTAATTATTATAAATGCGAAAGTATGTCAGTCTTGACTGTTCTAGATACCTCTTCCTTCATGCTTGAACCAATTTACATGAAATTTGGTATAGACGTAGTTTCAGTCTGGTGAAATGGGTGGTATTTTTTTAATGCAGCTACGATATAAACGAGTTCCACGCGGATGGAGTCGCGGGCAGAAGCTAGTAATATTACTAGTGGCTCTGTGAGCTGTAGACCTCGCGGGTTTGTTTCAAAACGGTTGAATTTAGTAATTTTATACCTTTTTAACCCAGGGGGATTGAATTGAAATCGTGGCCATTATCAAAAAACCGGCCAAGTGCGAGTCGGCCTCGCGCACGAAGGGTTCCGTACCATTATCAATAAAAACAGTAAAAAAAAAGTTTGTTGTATGGGAGCCCCCCTTATATATTTCTTTTATTTTGTTTTTCTTATTTGTTGTTATAGCAGCAACAAAAATACATAATCTGTGAAAATTTTAACTCTAGCTATCACGGTTCTTGAGTTACAGCCTGGCACCGCTGAAAAGCTGCCAGGAGCTCGAATTAATTAATAATCATAGTATGGCATACTAGCTAGATGGAATTTCGTTCCTTTATAAATTGTATACCTATTTCCGTAGCTAGCTCTCCGTTAATTATTTATTTGAAATTCGAACATAGGAAACCATCATTATAACGATGCCTTAATTCACACTCGTCCTAATTAAAAAAAAAATGCCGTTGAAATTTAAACCTCAGATTTTATGCACTTAGGTACATTGGAACGACTTTTTCCGAAATTAAGTTAGAGTGTGCCGAGTGTGCTCATAGGCATCGAATTCGGAGGTCAAGTACAAGTCAACAGGTCATACAGTGGACGGAACATAAAATAAACTGACCCCTTTCTTGTAATTTTTTACAGCGTCAGCGTTTTCAACCCATATCTCCGCCATTTTTCAATAATTCGAAAAACTGACTCGACAAAAAAATTCTGTATACTGACCAAACCTAGTCTCAAAATTTCATGAGAATCGGTTGAGAAATGTGAGCTCGAGGCGAGAACAACTGGAAATCCAAACATCCGGACATGAGGAAAAACGATTTTTCGTCCAAGCTGAAGCATAGACGCTTTGCTCGCTCGGTCGATAAATGCGAAATTAACTCTGTCTGTCTATAACCTTTTCAAGCAACTGAACCGATTGAAATGAAATTTGATATGAAGATTGTTTGGAATCCCGGGGAAGGATATAGAATAGTTTTTAACCCGGAAATCATCCCGTAAGGCGGTGAAACGGGGCTAAAAGTTGGTATGGACCTACGATATAAATGAGGTTAACGTGGACGGAGTCGCGGGTAGAAGCTAACACTTTTATATTAGTAGTAGTATTAGTAGTAGTAGTAGTAGCATATTGGTTAACGCTATCAAAGACGAGAAGATGTAGGACTTAAATAAATATACTCTAATAGTATTTAAATTGCTGCTACAAACCCCAAGGGCAATTAAAATGTTAACGTAAAGTCTTTATAGCTAGCATTTACACTGACGACCTGCCTGCTCTCAAAGTACTCGTTCCGCAGCGATAAGGGCGGCGGAGGGCGTAACGTGCTACCACTCGTGATATATAGGTATATGAGAATGTGTAGAGCGGAGATGGCTGCGCGGTAAAGATTGCATAACCGGCACGCTGCACTTGGGGACTATCACGATATGAGCTTAAGGGGCTATTTGGCTAGTTTTGGCGAGTTTTGAGTTGATATTTCTCCGTAAGAACCATAGGTATATTTATGACACAAACACCTATTGGTTCTACAATTATTTACCTACATTATGCACGAGAGATTTTTTGAAAATAATTATAATAGTTATTTTTTATGATTTATTCAAACATGGTCAGAAAAGCTCTATATCTGATATAAATATCTTGTTTATGCAATTGTAAATATGAAATTTACATAAACCTGTTCCTTATTGACGGCTCTAACAACCCACGAGAGAATATTTTGAACTCATTTGCACAAAAGTTACGTCCATAAAACTGATTTATTGCCAAAGTTTCATGCCATATATCCCGAAAACTGTAGGTTTTTAAGTAAATATGAAATACAATTTCGGTGAACCTCGTTGTCGATACGATAACCCATAAAAATTACGAAAAAACCGACAGTTACAGGTCGAAGGTCACTGGGAGCTAGGAGCCCCTTAAAGGTGAACGATGCCGTGAACTTTTCGTATAAAATTTGTCTTACTTACGAAACATTTTCATATGAATAGTGATGGGTTTCATCAGGTTATTTGGTTGCCGGGAATAAAATTTGATTTTATAATTAGGTGATTCGATTGACTAAAAATACTTAACAAAAATAATGTTAAATTAAAAAACTAGTCGGAATACAATGTTCTAAAGAATGATTCTTAAATTGTTTTATAATTGTAAATGTAGTTTAAAAAATATTCCCGTTCACGCTAACGTTTACCGTTAAATGTTGTCTTGATTGTCACTTTACTTTTTGTTTCTGTCTGAAAAGGATAGAACACATTTTAGATAACAGATGTTTGCTGTGTTAAAACATGAAATAATAAATGAATCTGTTAATTAGTACTTTAATAATGACTAATAGATTTTCATATTTATTTATATATACGTCGCAGGGAAATGGCTAAAACAGAGATGTGAACCAATCTCTAAGGGATATGGCCAAATCTCGCAGGACGTTAAAATGGCGAATCATTATCCTAGAGAAAATCTGTTATTTGTTCAAATTCTTTTTAGTGAATTGACGAAATCAGCCATAAAAGGCAAACGGGTTTTTCATTTTACCGGATTTATTTAGTGATTTGATAAAATACTTGAAACTGACGTGTTTTGACGCAGCGAACTCGCAAAGTGAACTCGTTTTGCCATTTCACTAGACACGTTTAGTGATATGATAAAGTCTCTAAGACTGTAACATTGTATATATATATATTATATATAGGTGATTTGAACTGGTTCAGCATTGCTATAGAATGAAGTCTTATCAAATCTCACACATGATTTAGTTTAATGGTAAAATAAAATGTCAAAGGTAGGTAACAATGTTTGTTAAATCAGCTTTTTTAATCGATAGATTGTTAAACAGATGTAGTGCATCATACTTATTATCCATCGTATTTTCACGGAAACAAACCATTTCACTAAATCATCTGAGAGATTTGACAAAACATAATTCTATCATATCACTAAACGTGTCTGTGAAATGATAAAATAAGTTGACTTTGCGAGTTCGTTTCGTCAACCCTCTGACGTGTTTTTAGGGATTTTATCAAATCACTCCACAAATCTGGTGAAATGATAAAACGAGTTGCCTTTTTGGCTGATTTTGTCATTTCACCAAACAGTTTCACGGATTTGTGATCATGACTGACTTTTTTCTAGGCAAATGATAAAATCGATTCGCCATTTTAACATCCTGCGTGATTTGATATATCCCTTACAGATCTGTCCAAATCTTTATTTGGCCCTTTCCCTGCGACATATACATGTTAGAATACATACAAAATAAACCAAAGCCTTCATGGGGACACTTAGTTGGAATAAACTAAAATTTAACATTTGTAAGACTATTTGCAATCTAGATAAAGAAATAATAAATACTCACAAGCTTTACATCCGAAAACGGAATCCATAATCTAATTCACTTAGTTATTCCTAGCGCCGCCCCCCGATAAATAAGGGAAGCGAAATAGCACGAAACAAAGCTAAATTACGAGCGTAGTTGTAAAATAGATTGACTGGTAACTTCCCAAAACTCTTAACTAAAAATACCAATTATGCGCCTAAAATCAATCTTTGCCCATACGGAATAAAGTAGAAAATTCGAAGCAAGTCAATGCAGAGATGTGTGGTTGAGGAAGTAAAGTGTAGGAATAGAGGTGTTCCTTTTTGTTATCTCTTTAAACAGTAACAAACGTGGTTGCCGGTTTGTTGCGCCGATTAAGGCGATGACGTGTCAACCAGTTCGTTAGACGCCGACAACAAAGCTGGGAACAGAGCTTGGGTAATGGAGATGGCTCACTATTTGCTGAAAACTGACGCCATGTTATTATATTAATCTTGTGATACAGTATTTAATTGGATTTCGATTATTATCAGCATTGCCTTTTGTAACTGCAACAAGTACATACAGCAGAACCAGCCACCATTAAAACATATCGTTTAATTATTAGGTGGCGTTAAGCGATTGCTACTATGTAAGTACAGTCGACACAAAATATATGCTTGCACTTTTCCATCTTGTTCCGGTGACATAAAGCCTACAATGGTTACATCATTTTTAAGAAAACAATAGTAGTTATTTTTATTTTATGCCCAGGTTTCGGGTTTCAATTTAGGTCAGGTAATATTTTTAAGTTGAGTATTTATGATTACGATTATTTTTAGGGTTTTGGAGCCAAAATGGCGAAAACGGAATCCTTACAGTATAGTCGCATTTCGCCTGGAGTCATGTGTTCCACCCCCCGCCGGATAAATGGCTGCTACTGGGAATGGGAAAAAATCGTGGCAGTATTAATGAATTTAAAAGGAAAACTATCACGGCAGTATTACTAGTAGTATTAGTATTACTAGTTACCGAGTAATCAAGTTAATCAAGTCAACCAACTTAAGATACACTTGAAACTGCCAACTTTCGTACAAATTCGGCCGACGCAACCGTACCATTTACTTGGCGCAAGTCTATATAACAAATACAGACAGGCAACTACGAAACCCTACAGTGCGCGTGGCCCGACACGCACTTGGCCGGTTTTATTTATTGAATACATTACAGTCATGCGTAGGTACTCAGTTTGTGGATTGACAGTAAAATTTTGTTAACGGAATTTAAGGTATGTACGGAGAAGTATTTTATATCTTCAGGTTTCTAAATCTACTTTTAGTTCTGCGGTTAAAACGAAACTGTTTTTACGATTATAAAACGCGACATATCTACAACCGTAGTAATCGTTTTTTTTACACAATTTTAACGAATTACTTTCGAGGACAGTTGTCTGTTGTGTGAATTATAGTTTTAAGTTACATTATTCTGGTATCTTATTCGTAATGCGCAGTGATTATGAGATCAAGCCTCTTTTATAATTGGTAGTAAGACGTCGGATTGAAGAAATAACATATAACTTCACTTTTAGCATTGCGTATACAACGTGTTAAAAGCATCATGTTCGATAAGAAAAAAGTAATGGTCGCAGTGTTATAAGGGCCCACATAGCCCTGAAGCTTCTATAATAATAATAATAATACTAGCCCCTTTTATGGCCTCTTTTCTTAGAAAAGCGTGGAGGTAGGTAAATTAAATATCACATACTTAAATATGCCATCCCTGAGAGCTGTAAAAACTCAAACTTGTAAGTTGTAAGTCTACAAAATTCGTATATTTTGATAGTAGTTGAACTAGAATCATGAAATTGGATCTAACATGACTTAATATTTCCATACCTAATGCACATGTAACTAACATGTGCATTAGGTTAATTTATATTGTATTGAGTATTCCAAATTTCAAATCGATATCATAAGTAGTTTAATTTAATAACGAAAAGGTTACTTGGTAACCTCATCGTTTTTAAAAATGAAAAATAATCACTTTCACTTCTTGCTTGCAAAGTTCGCCTTGTGCAGGATGAATGCTGCATAAAATGCCACTTTCTTGCTATGGAAGACGTCCTTTCATAGGTACATTTTAAACAATCACATTCCTTCTTATTGTCGCCCGTCGACGATAAAATATGCGTTTTTGATTCAACCAAAACAATGCAAATGACTGTTATTTCGTTGGGTGAAGTGAGTCAGCTGTTTTTGTCTGTTCCGCCGGCTTCTACTAATAGTAACGAAGTTTGCCAAACGCCCGACGGCAACGGCCCGGTAATTTATATTACCTACAGCTAAACAAACGAAGTTACAGGCATTAATAATAAATTGGTACGAAATAGTAGATTGTTTGACAAGGGTCTAAAATAAGCCATAATTATTACCACGAGATGGTTATTTTCCCGATCGAAGTGATGGAAAATTGTTCGAGGGTTAATACGGCTTTTAGACCAGAGTTATACACTCTACTTTTCATTTCGACTACGAGTAAATAGTAAATACAAAGATTATCCATTAATATAATTCCACGGCGGCGAAGGGATTGTTCAATTTCGCCTTTGGAGTTATGTTTTTTTTAATAAACTGCTTTGATACAGATCTAAAATCTTGACAAAAAACGCCTAATATTTGAAATTTGTAATTTTTCCTCATTGGTTGATTTTATCATACTTATAGCTGTATTCTGATACTTTGATAGCAAATGCAAATGGTTTTTTAAACAGTGGTGGTTTTAATAAGTTGAAGTGTTTTGAGTGGTCAAATTAAAATGTTTTATAATCAAATAATCATAAATATGTTTACATATTTTCTCTGGGGCAAAATGTACTCGTACCTACTACTTTACCCCCGCTACCTAAGCCTAACATGACCCACTTTTCAAGCATGAGAAGTGAAAAATACTTTATTTTCTTCTACCAATAGTTTCAGAAACACAGGGAACAACGTTAGCTTAATATTACATATATTTATATTTATACATTATTGTCAGCAACTTTATAATTATTTTGAAATGTTTTTTGCTTTAAAAATAATAAATTTACTAAAGCATCGTTTTCATTTCTTTTTCTGTTTGGTTTTGTGACATTGTTGCTTACTAATAAAAGATTTTGTTTTACAGGAACATATTTCTTATTATACGATTTTCTCGATTATTTCGAAAAGGACGGACCAAGTTTTTTACAAAGAGAAAAGTTTTTAGAAATCATCTCAACGATTTTCAAGGAATTCTCTAATATCAAAAAGGAGGCAATAGTGTTTCAAGTAAGTAGTCAGATTTATTTAAAGGTGCCGTATAATTTGATGTAAAGTTTGTACATAGGCGACTATCTCGGAATCTTATCCTCCGATTTTAAAATCCTTTCACTAGTTTATAATTAGAAATCAATCTAAGGAGGACAGGATACACTTAAGCTGTATTTTAGTCCGCAGTTTCGTCGTCGTTCTTTTGCGCAGACGGAGCCGAGCGGGCAGCTAGTATGAAATGAATTGAAATGTATTATAAATAACAATTGTTACAAGTCAAGGTACAATATGGAGCTGAAACGCCAGTCTTTACCATTAACCTTGAATTTTATGAAAATTGAATTTACATGGGTAGTGCAGATCTTGCGACAAGCGTATGCAAACGTAAGTGATCGCATGCGTCTAAACGCCGGCGCAGGAAGAACTGAAAAGGAAACGTCATTTGCAATTACCGTCAATATTGTAAAATGCTACTGTCCGTCCAGGTTGACTTGACTAGTTTATTACCGCGCCAAAATGTATTGTATGTAGTAATGTGCCATGATCGGAACATTTTACTGTCGGTTTATTCCCAATTTATTTTGAATAAGTATCTACTTTTTTTCACTTATTTGTAAATATATTTCAGGGAGTCGGTAAGTAATTGTAACATATTTATTTCGAAGCGCATATTTAGTACGTATAAGTACGAAAAGGTATGAGAATTTGGACAAAATAACATGTGTTTACGGTATAGACAATATATGTATCATTAATGATGATAATGTACAGAGAAGGAACAAGAAGGAGATAGATGAGGACTAAGTAAGATAGATAGTTACATGAAGCAATTGAATAAGAAAGTTAAGTTATTATTGGATTGGATAAAGAAAAGGGGCTAGAGAAAAAGAAGGCACACATTTATCTATACCAAATATTTCAGTCGTCACCGAGTAAAAGTGAAATATGTTCCATTTTTTAACTTTTATTTGTCATACAAATAGTATTGTTAATTTTGGTTCCAAATCGGAACATTATTAACTTTTAACTCGGTGACGTCACTAGCGATGCATATCTTTTCGCGAAAATGCCTAAAAAGAAGAATTATTTTATAAGTCAAATAAGAACGTCGGTAAAAAAAAAACCCGTAAATAAAAAGTGTCCACTCGTACTCACTGATAAACATATGACGCCAAATAATTTCTGCCCCGATAGTTTTGAATACATCCGTAATCAGTCAATTATGTATAAATTTTGTTCAACTTGCTCAAGAATTTCTATCACTTCACCAGTACCCTTAATCGAACTCAGCGTGAGTAATTGTTCTAAGAAGTTATTTAAAAATTTCAGTATACGGACTGGGAGGAAATCACCGACGGTTATCTTAACCAAAAGATGATAGCGGACATAGTGAGCGACTACTTCTTCGTCTGCCCCACAAATTACTTCGCAGAGGTGCTGGCAGAGGCTGGCGTTGACGTCTACTACTACTACTTTACACACGTGAGTTTTTATAACATCAGTGTAAATAATTATTTTACAAAAATATACAATTTTGTTTTGAGCATAGCATCGACTACGACTGCGAAGGGTTGTCGAAACTTTCGGCATGCATTGAATATGAAAATAGGCGCCTCTGTGCTAGCCTTTTTTCAATTACGTAGGGTACATGTTGATCGCGTGTACATGTTATCTGAATTATTAATAGACAATTAGATGTATTGAATATTTAAGTTCATTACACAGACATTATTATTTTAAAACATACCGTTTGAAATGCTATTTAAATTTATCCTGATATGGTGAATTAATTTAAGTAAACCTGACTTGTAATTTATTTTATCAATAAAATGAATATGAATATGGTCAAAACTATCGACTTTAAAAACCAATTGTTTACCTACGTTACGAATTGTATCGATAGAATCCGCTCACTAGCCTTAAAATTATTACAATACAATACACATACTCAAATAGAAATAAATAGTTGATTGATTGATTGAATGACTCTTTATTGCTCACCTCAAACATGAATCAAATACAGGACATCAAAACCTAAAAAAATACTTCATACTACTACTTAAACAATAAAAAATAACTATTTGACTAACTTCCGAAAACAAATAATGAGTAAGTTACACGAATCCATACGTCATACCCTTACGACGCGCACTACAATATACTCTTTATGCCCCAGGAAAATTACGTTTTTTTTTCAAACATTAATTTATAACAGCGTTTTTTTTGTTTGTTTAATTTTCAAATGTTATTCCAAGATCCCAATCCTACAAAATTTCCATCGGGAAGTAAATATATATAAATAAATGACACATCCATTATGTGTTTTGTGTGATTTATTTATTATTCTTGAAGAGCTCCTGTAAATTAACCAAAACAAAAACTAAAATATCTATTAATATTTTTCCGCTTTTTTTCAGGAATTGGTTAAATATCGATTTTTTTGATGACTAATATTTTGGTGGATTTTGATTCTAGGTACGTAATTACTAAATTGATAATATATCAGTTACACACAAAAAATCTACTGTTATGAATTATTTCCAAATTTCAATTTTTTCCATACGAATAAAAATAAAATGCTTGGGCTATTATTGCACACTCAAACATGAATCAAATACAGAACATCAAAACCTAAAAAATACTTGATAGTACTACTTAACCAATAAAAAATAACGATTTGACTAACTTCCGAAAACAAATAATGAATCCATATGTCATAACCATTACGACGGGCACTGAAATATTTGTGTTTCCGCAAACCGTTTTTTTACTACCAAAATAAGTGAACGTCGATGCTGACTTTCAAAGGTTCGCGATGAAGACTCTCTCAAACAGCCGGGAAGGCTAACACGTTAATTTGGCTAACGAACCAAACACGAGGACCCTTGCAGAAACGCTGCCAGCTACATTCGCTTTTTGCTTTAATGCTGCAACACTAAGCTCAAAGCGAATCCATAAGGCCGTGTTTTGATGCTAGAGTAAATGTTGGGTTTCATATGAATACGCTAACATTTGCAGCGGAATTTTAGATGGATAAGAGAGAAGGAATGTTTGGTAACATTCGGATTTCTGCATAATGTGAGCTATTGTTGTAGCTGCTTAGTAGTTGACAATGCTAAAATCCAGATGTAGCTCAACATAATCTAGAGGTGAATTTCAGTTTTAAAAAGCGAAATCTCGCATTTGGGTTGATCATTAGTCTAAATTTATTGTTGGTTATTTATTATCAGCGTTGAATTGAATCATCTAGATAGATTATTATTTAAAAAAAGGTTTAGGATGTCCTCGTCACTTTTCGCCTACTTTTTAATTCAAATTGAATATTATAATTTTGGGGAAGGCCTATGGCCTATTTCCAGCAGCAGAGGACGTCTTTCGGTTGATATGATGATCAGGCTTTTTAGCAAAAGGTACCTACTATCGGTTGCAATTAATCAAACCTAACGAATTTGGCAGAGTGTATGCAGTAGTTTATACTTTATTCATAGCGTACTGATGTCGCCCGGATTTCCTTCATCACCTTTATCGTCATCAGCCGAAAAACGTCCACTGCTGGACATAGGCCTCCCCCGGGTGCCAAAGTGATCGGTCCTGCGCCACCCGCATCCATCAGAAACCCGCGACCTTCAGTACATCTTAAACGTGGTCTACTCGAGAACATATCTGTCCCAACGGCCATTGGTTCTGCGTGCAATGTGCCTCGCCCACTGCCACTTAAGTTAAGTGATTCACAGGCCTATATCGGTTACCTTAGTTTTGCTCCGGATAGGCTCATTTCTGATCCGATACGTGGGGGGAGTACGTTGGGACTACTCAACTGTAATTTTTTCTTCCAAAAAATGGCATTTAGATCTAGTGCTTCATATTTCGTAAGGTTCAGCTTAGTGACGTTGTTAGATATTTTCATATCTAAATTGTCTTGATTCACGAGCTTACTGTTATGAATGCTTAATGACGCGATTACGTTCTACTGTTCATTGCAAATAATAATAATTGTAATAAAGTAGATGAACGATGTTTTCTTGTCTATTCAGTTCCAAATATGGAACATGATCCTTTGTTTAGGTCGAAGTCTGCCATCATGAGATTCTATTGAGTTAGCATCCATACATACTGTGTAAGATATATATTTGGCCTGCGCAAGTACGATCACATCTCCCAATCCCGTTCTCAGCGCGGCTGATTACCGAGTCGTCGCACATCCTCTCCTTACTTTTTAACGTACTCTTCAATCCTGCTTCTCCACCTTGTTTATCTGAACGATTTACTCAAATATGGCTAACGGCAGTAATCACTGCTTGCAACCCCAATCTGTGGCGTCACTCAAAGAAAAGTTGGAAAAGTTTTTTTTTACACTTACAACTATCTCTACAGGTATAACCTAACCTAAGACAATAGTGTAACTATTTGTACATTTCTGTTACCTATTTATATCTACGTATTATAACATATTATGAACAATGCCGACTCTGTGAATTCATTCGGAGAACACAAAAACAGGTCTATGTTATCTGCTATTAAGTTGAGGGTGCACAAGGCGCGGGTCAGCGGCGCCATACCGAACAGGTCGGTTAAATTATGACTCTCTGCATGCTGCTCTCTAATGACTTGTTTATTTGTTTATTTATTTATCGTATGGCAAATCAGTATTTAGAACGGTGAGATCTTGGAAAGGACAGTACGGTTGCCAGGTTGTTGCACTTTTAGCACCACCCGGGGGTCACGTGTAGGGTAGCGATGGGTAATTCCTACGGACTTGGTGCAACTTCGACCCCCAAATGTCTTGTGATTTAATAGGACAATGACAAGACTAATGAATCTACCGTAGGTCTATTTAATTGCTATCTTCATATAGGTAGGTACCTTATGTTAATATTGATGAAATTTTATTTATTTTACTGGTATAATTTAAATGATGCACTTGGTTCAAATATTTTTTTGTATAAATGGGAGCATTGTTGTACACGAACTAACAGGCTCTCACCCTAAACGCCTCCGTTCCGTCGTAGGTAAAAATCACTGGCGGCCTAGACAAGGTTACAATCGACAAGCGCTAATAGAAAACTAATAAGTAAAATGTATGGGAATGACAGATGTTAACGAAAAGTGTTTCGTTGGCATCTGTCATTCCCATACATTTTATTATTTTCTATTGGCGTTAGCGCTTGTCGATTGTAACCTTATCTACGGACCCTTGTAGTATTGAAACATAATGTGTTGTATTATTGAGAGACACTTTCTTTTTCTAATTTATGTCATTCCATTATTTAATAACTTTCTATCTCTATAAACACTCGCCGATGATTATAGATTGATAATATTTTAGCGTATTTGCCAATTAGGTACTTACCTACCTATATTTTAAAGATCGGTTAATCCACGCAAAAGCGCTACACTCCTACCGTACACTGTAGATTAAACACCCACAAGCATAAATCAGGAGCGGTCGGGTGTGATCCATGAAGTGAAGAATTTAAATAAATAGTTTTGTATAATTCTATTAATAAGTATTAATTGCGAATTCAACGCCAGGAGGGGTCCTTCATTATAACAAGTCAAATTGCGTAGTGGAAGTGAAATGTCGGTTAGCACTTGACACAAACATTTTGAAAAACGGATTCGACATTGTACCTACTAATTGTCAGCTCATTCGTCTATGAGAGGTGACCCCAACGACCCTTGTGCGGGTAAAATGAGACAAATGGCTGCCGATAAATCATACGTTTCCCGTTGATGCGCGCGATTTGTCAGATAAATAATGGTATAACATGAGCAATGACCCTCGATGGGACAATTGGCCTATTTTATACGGGTGGCAACAATGTTTTTTCTTTTACTTGCAGGAAAATTACAGAAACTTGTTGTATAGTTCTACTTATGGGTGGATTGCAAAAAAATGTAGGTACCTACGTAACGTAATAGGAATATTCCCAAAAATGTTTGTATGGAAGATATATTTGTGTAACACTACAAACGTCACACAAACGAAGCAAAATCGGGGTATGCAAATGAAAAAATAACCGAAAGGAATTTTAATACTTATTTGAATATGCCTAGCCGACGTCGTCGTAGTACATGACATGACATGTTTCACAACCCAACTATGTTTTACAGCAGTGAAAAACAGTTAAATTACCTAATAAAGACATAATACATAACACAATTTTGTTTATTCCTTGCAAAAAAAAACGGTCTATCAAAACTTTCGTAATACAACATAAAAAATATGCTCATGCTCCTATCGACATTGTACACGATGCGCTTGTGTTGGTTGTAGATATTTGTAAACAATAAAAATGAATTGGTTTTTTCATTAGCAACAGATACGAAAATACTCGGAAAGTATCTATCTTTCGTTTATACTTGCTATTTTAAGGTTTTTGAACTTATAAAAAAACAAAGAGGACTTTGTATGATTGTGACATCACAAGCAAGTAATAATCCCTACAAATTCCATACTAACTAACGGAGCGCTTTTGAAGTTTCATAAAAAGGAGCCATTTTGACTTTTTTCAAATTAAGAATTATCGACAAATGCGCTTGTGTTGGTTTTAGACTTATTTTTGCCGACATAAAACTGTTACGAATGCATTCTTATCTGCAATAAAACGAAAAATGTAGCGTTACACAGCTGACGTGGCACAATTTAACCCCGAACTTCGATATAAGATATTAATATAAAATAATTGTTCTAGAAACCTGAAACACAATTTACATAATAGATTATTTAGTATTTAACTGTAAAAAAGCAATGTGTTGTACAAAAAAATCCGTTGAAATTTGTATGGGAGCAGTTTTTTTTCCTTAATGCGTTTTATATATTCTTTTCTTAATTCAATAATATAAAACTGTACAAATTCTGTTTAACTATGAACAATACTACGTGAAATCATATCTGGAATACATGTTCAATACTTAATTTTTTATATCATTTTTAAGTATTTGTAAGATCCTTATTTCTTGGTGAAATCCTCATAATAACTCATTCATATAAACGATAAGATAATAAGTTTGCTTCCGTGGGTCGGACAAAGACGTTAGATTGTTCAAACGGCCACGTAACGAACGACTGTGGTCGGTGTTAATAAATTATGGGTCAGACGTGGCTAGCGGCAAAGGTCACAGATTAACAATGAAGTATTTTGGGTCTGGGCCGTGCCGTTTCCATTTCTGGCCTGGACGCGTCTGGTTCACGTTGCAGATTTATTTTTGTCAAATGCAACAAATGCTGGTTTTGGGACATTCCACGAGAATGCAGGTTAAGTCACGATATTCCTTTCTGGGGGCACGGCAGTGCCCCCGCCAAGACAAGCCAAGCGAAGTGCAACGCAAGGGCACTACCTACCTTTTCTCGAAGCGGTTCGTCGTTTTTTTGAACCCTCGTAACTTGGGTTTGGATTATACCAGATAAACAAAATTCTCGGGATATGATGTCAATAGTGGACTTATTAAACATATAAAGTTTCAGTAACATCTCTTATACTTAAGATTGTATTTATATCTAAAAAACGCCGTTTTCGTCACTGACTCACTGATGTTGATCATCAGAACCTCTAGGGTACTTCCTGAAGTCCTAGAAAGCTGAACTTTGGTATGTTAGCTAGTATTAGTACACAATCAACAAAATAATTCAAAAAATTGGAATTTCTACCCCCCAACCCCTTAAAGTAGGGGATGGAACTTTGTATGAGACTTCCGCAAATTTTGATGCCAGGGGTCTGAAACTTTATATAGGGACTCCTTGTTATAAATAATGAAATACATACTTCAGGATTTTTAGTAAGGGGTAGAAGTTTGTATAGGTCCTAGAAAGCTGAAATTTGGTATGTAAGCTAGTATTAGTTTACAATCAACAAAATAATTCAAAAAATTGGAACTTCTACCCCCCAACCCCTTAAACTAGGGGATGGAACTTTGTATGAGACTTCCGCAAATTTTGATGCTAGGGGTCTGAAAATTTATACAGGGACTCCTTGATATAAATTTATAATTTACCTTACAAAAAGGAATGAGATCCCACCAAAAACATTACATGTAAAGCGATTGCCCATATACAGCTTTCAGCGTTAAAAAGATATCAGATCATAAGTAGCGCCAAGCTTCATATCCTACACAGCGTAACTCTACCACTACCAGCCACGCTCTACAAATTCTATATCTTGGCTAAAAATTATAGACACGCGTGATAGTCTATGCGGCGACCGGGATGTGCCCAACAAAGCTATACTTGTTTGTTTACCTCATGGTATGCAGCATACCATGAGGTAAATTTTTATTGTAATTTTTTTATTGTACCTTTATTGCACTACCAAAATAAGTACAAAGGGCGGAATTACCAAAGCATAGCAATATGTGCTTTTAATATATATATTCAAAGGATTTTTGATAATTTAAAGAATTAAATTTTTCAACTTACTGTTACTTTTCTTTGAATACTATTAATGCATTGTTTTTTCAAAATAGCCGCTGCATAAACGTCCTTAACTTTATCATTTTTTAAAAAAAATATTGTCAATGGCAAAAATCTATGAAATATAGTTGCGTCAGGACATGGTTTAGACACTTATACATTTAAAATGGGTTCTACAGAATCTGACTGATTCATTTATTTTTATATAGGTAAGTATTTAGGTTTCGTTTAGAGTTTTTGGACTAGAATTAAAAAGTAGAGTGTTTAACTCGGGGAAAGCCATCCATTTTAACCATCTCAGAGTAGCTTCCAACCCTTCGTGGTTCAATCGAGGGTTATCAAAATGGCCAACTGAAGAGTTAACCTACATTATGGGTGAACCAATTTAGGCAGATGTTGGATAAGTTATTAAAACTTTGAAGCGGTAATTTAACAGCTGAAATTTTAATAACTTGCCGGATTACTGGAAGTAAGAAAAAATCAAGCATTATATTTTGATTTCAAAAGTTGTCATGCAATCACAATGAGCTAAATCACTGTTATGAATGAATGAATGTTTCTTTATTTCAGGCAATAAACCCATTACTATAGTAATAGTACCTAATGTAAAAATGTATATAATTAAATATGATAATATAAATAAAATCAAGAAGGTTCGTTTGAAGTTTTCGGTGAAGGAAAAACATCGTGAGGAAACCTGCATACATCTGCGAGGAAATTCAAAGGTGTATGTGAAGTCCCCAATCCGCACTGGGCCAGCGTGACATGAGAGGAGGCCTGTGCCCAGCAGTGGGACGTATATAGGCTGATGATGTGATGTGATGTGAAATAAAATAAAACGAATAGTACACTTATTTGCGATTCGGGTGCCGATGCGCAGATAACCAATGCAGGAAAATAATATGGAACTCACGGCCTCATATGGCATGACTCAAAATATAGTTTCCACTCGACTCGGTCCATCAACTGGCACACCCGTACCACTACTTACTCGTACTCGTGCGGGCATTACAAATACAAGATGTTACATTATAATTACTCGAGTTGACCTTTTAGTGGCCTCACTACGTCATGACAACGCATAACATGCTCGCCGCAGCTCCGGCGTGCGTCTGCATTATTTAACGCATCTGGCGAACCAAACGGCTGCTTTTAATTTTATACCCGACTTTTAAAACCTTACTAAGCGCCAGGGAATTATTCCAACCACAAATTTAGATATTTGCCAGCCGATATGAAGGGTCGAATTGAATTATTGATACCGTTCAGCGAGCCGCTCGCTATTACGAGGAATAAAGTGGATTTAACGTGTCTTATATAAATGTGGGAACTGATTAACTTTTGGCTTGTTTCTCGGCAAATTCATTCCCGAATTTGAACTTTCGACATTGAATCAATCCTGGATAACTTTTCTTCAAAAGTTGATATGACCTTTATCACTTTTGCCTGCTTAATCAGCCTATATACGTCCCACTGCTGGGCACGTTTGCTTGGAATATACATAATCAACGGGATGAACAGAAGTTATTAATACTCTGATGTGATGAAAACGTTTATAGCGAGTAAATCGAATACAAGCAAAGAATTAAACCAGACATAGGGTTTGGTAGCGTAATCATTAATTAATTGAAGTTTTTGAGTTACACTTAACTGAAAGCCTGTAATATTTTATTGAAAAATTACCGAGCAGCAATGTAACGCAAACATGTAATCCACGTAGCTGTTCATTAGAAATCTTGGTGGTTAATGATATTATTAATTATTTAGAAAATGTTAGCTAGCTTGCTTTGTTGATAAATACTGATATGCCCAGTGTGGGGGGTGGGGAGACTGGCCAAGACCTGGATACATGGAAATGTAAGAGGGAGACCTTTGCCCAGCAGCAGTGGTGTACCAGTGACCCTTAAATAAGTAAATAAATACTTAACTTCACAAAAAATCATGTTCATAATGTTGTGTGTTTATTTCAGTAGGCTACACCCTAGATATGTAATTTATTGAATGATTGAAGACTTAAGTATATGTTTATCAACAAGCCACTGACATTGTCTTCTGCCATTTTCATCAGTCACGATAGCAATTACTTTGTTGACAGCGTGGATATTAAAATCGTAGATAAAATTTCCTTGACGCGGAATGACACCTTTTTTACAAAGTCATTCGACTTAATTTAAATAATTAAGTAATCTTGTTTGTAAATTATTTACAAACAAGATTGCACTTCTAATAGTTGTTTGATTTGATAACTGAATTTAAATTCGACTTACAATTATTAAGTGAACTCTACAAAGTTTGATAGATACATACATGGTTGTAAATTTTACCAAACTCTTTGGTAAGTTTTCGCGTATTTGATTTCAACTATGATTTGACAATGTCAGTCACAATTCAGTCATTGAATTAAAATGCCCCGTCAAACCAATTTTAGTGTTCCGGGATTAATGGACATGATTTTATTGTATGGTGAAGCACATCAAAATGGCAAAAGAGCGATTCCTAAATCGTAGAGTGCCAAGTACCTAGCGCTCAAGTGATCGTGAACGCGTTACAGTGAGCTACAGGGAGCAGCTGTTAACTATGAGCTTCCAGTCCAGTCTCATTAGAAGACCGGATCCTCCGTAATTTCTGTCCAGATAACTTTGGACGGATGAAATGTGATTCACCAGGAATGCGGTTTTGAATGAACGTACTTCTCATTACTGGTCACGCGTAAATCACCATGAAACAACTTGACTGTTTTTTTGACCGGTATGGAAATAAATCGTTACTTTTAGCCAATTTTTTGTTTTACTTGATGTATTTAACATCTACAGTTCTACATCATAAGGTAGTTTGAAAGAAAAACACGCAACTCATAACGTCTTCCGCTATAAGTGCTATACCTAACTCAATTGCCAAGGACATTACGAGATACGACATAGCTTTATTAACGACGCTAACGCTTTATTATTTGAACGACCGGTTAGCCTAGTGGGTAGTGACGCTGCCTACGAAGCTGAAGGTCCTGGGTTCGAATCCCGGTAAGGACAAATATTTGTGTGATGAGCGTGAATATTTGTTTCTGAGTCATGGATGTTTTTCTATGTATTTAAGTATTTATATCTATTATATATATCGTCGTCTAGTACCCATAACACAAGCCTTATTGAGCTTACTACGAGACTAGGTCGGTTTGTGTAAGATTGTCCCCTTCTATTTATTTATTTATTTATTTATTTTATTTATTAACTTTTGGCTTTACACATTTTGGAAGTGGATATTTAGACAGCTGACAACTGTCAATGAGCCTTAACTTGAGCATTTTGCGTTATATTACGGGCTGAATTATTTTGTATTAATTTTAGACAAAAGTTATCTTAATACACTTCTTAAGTCCTTTACTAACCACCATTTAAAGATTTGCTCGTATTGGATTTACACGCTGTATGAATATTTTATGTTCCTCATAGTTCTACAATACTTATTATTTATTAAGCATTGAATACATATACAGGATGTATCAAAAAGGGGCACAAACAATACAAATAGAAACTTAGGTATTAGATGAGTTAGACTGCAGTTTCAGATATATAATATTTAATCAGTATAAATGAAACCTAATTCAGCATGCAATTCAGCGAGATAATGCCGCCGGCAACCTCGGTACAATGCCTCGAGAGGTTTTTTTAGATTTAACTTAGCTTTAATTTAATTAAGTTAATGTTACTTATCATCTTGTATACATATTATATGTATATATATATATATATATATATATATACTGTTAAAAATAAATGCTGAATAATTTCATGCTGAAATAATAATAATCATAATCATAATAATTTTTATTGCCACCATGGTATTAAAGATAATAACATGGATAATCAGGTTATATATTTTTATATCTCATTGTAGCATGAAAGATCTAGTGGAATTTATCAAGAAATTCTAAATTTTTGAATAACTACCGGCCTTCTGTAATTTTTACCCAGTTTTGCTCAGTTCAGATATCGTTTGAATCATAACTAGGCGTAACCGGAAAAATCCAATCACTTTGAGACTATTCTGTGACTATTTATTTATATTTTGTATTTATTTTAGCAGTGTATTTTGCTTTATATATTAAACAGTGAAGCTTAAAAATGCTACTGAAATAAAAGCAAAGACTCAAAAACCGGCTTAAGTGCTGAAGCTATTACTTATTACAAAAACATATTTTAACTTAAAAATAAAGAAGGCAAAAAATCATGCCTAATGACCAGTGATCGTAACTTTTGTAGAAATTTTGGTGCAGCGTAGTGTTGTTAACGGAATTGGTACAGACAATATTAATCAAAATTGTTAATTAAGGTTAATATTAATGTTATTAACGCTACTTAAGCATTAGGATTGAAATTCTTTATACCAAGTTCGTTCACATCACTACGTTGCACCAAAGTACGAAAAATAAAAGTTACGTTTACTGCTAAAATAAAAGACCGAGGTGCACTCCGGGAGAAGTGAAAACTCAAATAATTTTAATTTGGCAAAAATTAATCCCTTTTATTATTAAATTCTTGCATTGTTTTTTTATCCATTTGATTACATTTTTACAACATAATTGATTATTTTATTTAGTGTGTACAATCCGATCCGTAACTTGGGTATGTATTTTTTTATATCGTTAAACCCATGGTGTAAGGTATTGTTGGATAGCGTGTTAAAAATATAATGGTTTACTAAAAAGCATTTTTAACTTAGTTATCCCTTTACGTGATACTGGGCTTTGAAGCCCTAATTTTTGTTCGACTCAAGTGTCCCCCCACCCTGACGGCTTCTATTGGAAATGCGGAAAGATTATTTGCAGTAATATATATAATGAATATAAAAGAAAATCCATCAAGGCATAACTAGTTATCGAGTAATAGTCGACCAACTTAAAAATGTACTTGGATTTAGTTGTCCATTCGTTGCATGCGTGTCGATGTAACAAAGACAGAAAGGCAACCACGGAACCTTAAACTAGGCGTGCCGCGACACGCATTTGCCTGGTTCTCTTTATTACAATTGATTTTCCACAAAATCTGCAGCGTGTCGAATATCCAGCCTGCTGCGTCTGATTTTATTGCACAATAATTCAATCAGCGTAGGAAACCCCAATGCTGCAATATGGATACATATATATATTTGAAGTTGTATTTAACCTCAATGTGGTATTCATAAACGTAAGAAAAAAAATAACGGTCGGCTGTTCATGGATTATAAGTCCTACTAATATTAAAAAATGCGAAAAATAATATTATAAATGCTAAAAGCATAAAAACTAACAATTTGATGTCTTATTATTTGTAATTTAATAAAAGTAATATAATAATTTATAAGAAGGTTGTTTTCTGACCTCACAAGCAATTAATCTATAAATCCCGTCCTTACGAAGCATTTTTGACGTGTAATAAAATAAACTGATTTGAATTTTGACAATTATACCGTATTCAATCCGAGTACTTCTATGTGGTTCAGGCTAATTAGTGGGTTTTATTTCTGAGAATTATAAGGTTTCTATATATTTTAGTCAATGATGTAATATAAAAAGAGGTAGACAGGGGAGAGTGGGTAACAGTAGATCACGGGTCACAGCGGATTATTCGCTATAATTCTTACGTGTGATGCTTTACGCGCACAAGCAAACGCGTGGCTACTGCTCGTCGATCTCTCACGCGCCAGTCGCCGCCGCGCTCGCCGAGCGGAATCACGTGCTGTCACACGCAGGCCAGTAGGTAAGTACGAAAGTATTTTTTACGTTATTTAGAAACTTGTCGTATTCCCAACTCTTTAATATATATAAAAGATAGTTATATGTTTTGCACTTTTTATTTGTTAAACCCGTTGTGGGTAATGTAATTTTGGCTTGGGAATAAGTAGTTATTTTTTGAATATTTTTTTTCTGTCGTAACCGCCTATGGGTCACAGTGAATAATTTTCATTTGGGTCACAGTGGACTGAGGTACCTCGAGGAGTAAATATATTTATGTTAAAGAGTTGAGTTAGCACCAACAATGTTCTTATTAAAATGTTTGTTAATGATTATTGAAGAAGGAAATATGTTTATTTGAATAAAGAAGAGAACTTAAAGGAAATTAAAGGAGAAAAACTGTTCTTTATTTAAACAAAATGAATATTCGTTTAGGTCTCTTTATACCAGCTTAATTTGTAAGACTTTTGTTATTTTTATAAGACTGTGATAGAAGGCTGTCTTAGAATATAAATAAATAAATAATTATGTAGAAAAGTAGTATTTTAGTTAACTTTTTTCTAATAGATCCCATGTACCCCAAGTGATTCCCTGTCACCCATCAAAAGATCCAAAGTGACCCATCCACGGGTCACAGTGGATAATTTCCCATTTTTTAAAAACTTGTTATAACTTGTAAGTTTATGCCATTTTTGCCAAAAATTGCACTTGTTTTTGTAGATTATGGACGTATCTTGTGGTTAATTAACATAGATTAATTATTTAGGCATAAACTTAGGATTTGTGGAGCTTAAAAAAAAGTGATCCACTGTTACCCACTCTCCCCTAAGTTGTCTAAACGAAATTCCGTGTTAAAAAATGGACACTAAATCTGATAGCTTACGTTTCCATTGCCGACGCGAAACTGAGGCAAGTTGGTGAAATTGACACAGCTTTAGTGTGCGACTTTTGAAGCGCTTTATAACCTATAAGATATATTTAAATCAATGATGCATATTTATAAGATTTCGTGTAGCCTCTTATAGTGCCAATAATTCAACCTTAATTCGGTGTTTAATGTGTAGCTTCAGTTAGCGCACTTTGGGTCAGTTTTTGTTGGATACTTGCACGTGCAATTAGGAAAAAAGATATATTTTCACATAATATTATGTCATTGTTTGTTTGATTTAACCGAAGCATGATTGCTTAAAATTTTCTCTATAAGTAGAAAAAAACAAAAGTTTAGTCTTTGATTTCCTGTTTTACGTCAGCCTTAACACAAACAAGTTGAAATGAGGGTATTTTACTTCATCTAATTTGAATAAATCCACGAACATTACTTTGTATGCAGGCTCTTTTAAGAAGCTTATGCTAATAGGGGTGTGACCTAAGTATTTTCTACGATGCCATTCGAACCAGTTTTTGGAGAGAAACAAAAATGTTTGTATGGAAGCAATTTCAATTAAAAAATACAAATATCCAACAAATTGAGTCAAAGACAGAGAGAGTCCTATAAAGTAAATTGCAGTTTCGGTCGCGAAATATTGCATTTAGGTCCATGTTTGTTATACGTAAAGAGGCTTTAAATTTACTCTTGGACGAAAAAAAAAGCACATTTTTCGTGAACTCTCTATTTAGGTCCTTAAGATAAACAATGATTTTAAGCACCTATAGTGTTAAATTATAATTTATTACAATAATTTTATGGTTTACTTACGAGTACTATCCAGTTAGCAATACTACGTTATCAATTTTAACGTGTGCGTGTGGACTGAGGGACCACTTGGTTTTTAATGCAAAAAATAATTTTAGTGAGTGGAAAATTTAGTAGTAGTAGCGAATTACTTTGTAAAAAAAACCTGGAATTCGTAAAGAATTCACTAAAAAGTTATACAGCCAAAGGTGTGGTCCCTCAGTTCACACACTGAACCTTCCACTTCTGGGCAAGTATTTACTATGCTGGCTTATTTTGATGTTACAGATTTAGTAAAAACATGTTTAAACGTATTCGTAATGACCGAAACGTAATTTGGCAATGATTATACACTAAAGCAGTCTTCCTTCATTGGTCTCTGAGAGACCACATAAAATAACTAATAAATCGGTACATTTGTACAAATAAATAATGCATTTTTCTTTGCCAGCATTAGTAAAAATCGCAAGGAAGATTATAAAAGTTAAACAAAAGCATAACTATTAATCAATTTCGTCAAATTTACATTTGTTTGTGGTCCCTCAGTTCACACACTATGAAGTAATAAAATAATTAAAATATCCTAAAATATAAACACTACGGAAAGGTTTGCAGTACTGAGGTTTAGTAAAAAGTTTTACTACATATATATTTTTTTTGTACGTGGATTGATGGCGTATAATTTAAGATAAATTGCTTTTTAATATATCCTTAGCAGTGTTCATTAGGGTGTCCACACAATGAAAAGCATTTTTGTAGTAACGTGAATAATTTATAAATTCTACTTTTTAAATTTGCTTACTTAAATGGCCCAAGGAAAAACTGCATACAGCCAACTACATTTTAGATTCTGTAAGCAAAATTACGAAATTAAAAACAAACTAAGTATATGGTATCAGATTTGGTGCGGTAAAACATGTAGCTCGTATATTTGCCCCGCGTATTATGTTTAAAAAATAAAAAGGCGGTATATTTACTTGAATTGATGTGTTTGGTTTGTTATTGCTGTGTAATAGGCAAATTAGTATTGTGTTGCAATGGATTTGTTATTTATACTCCTGATTTCCGCGTTGTTTATCTGGTAAGTACCTCTGGTTTGTTAGTAAATCACTAAAAGGCACTTTTTATATATCAAAAATATGCACTCGAGTCATGAAGCTACAGAAGCTACATGTTTTACCGCACCAAATCAGCCCGGCTAGCATACGAATCGGCCATATTATTTACGTTCGGACGTATAACTTTACGATTGTGCCCATTTTTACATTACTTAAATTACATAAAATATATATATAGCAAAAAGAAGTGTAGTGTTGCCAATATAAACAACTTTATTTCTACCAATTATTACATTCTTTTCATTCGTTCAATCGCAGTCCATGGTTAGAGACCCAATACGATACTACTTAATTAAAGAGTAATAATAAGCACTGCCCTGCTACTAAAAAGTTGTACTCTTGTATTAAGTTGTATTATAATCGTTTTTCGTTTTTATTTATATACTTTACTCCCGCCCCGTTTTTCCTAATATTTGTAAGTTTGTATCGTAATTCATTTTATGGTACAAGTGTTACTGTTTTCTTCGTGCATGCTTGTTGAAATTGAGGAAAAGTAAATGTTAACCAAGGCTAGAGCTAACTATTGTTTTGTTAGACGACAAGCTGCCCGCGCTGCTTTTCCCGCATAATTCAAAGAAAGTAGGCAAACCCGTGGGATAAAATATAGCCTACCACCACCCAGAAACCCCAATCTATACGCATTCAAAGATTTTTTGAAACACGCAATCTCACAGAATTTGTCCTCTTATAATATTAGGATAGATAATTTCAACAATTTCAACAATGGATAAGGAGAATTTGTCTATTAAGTATAATTATTTTCGTTAATTATTTACTCCATAATAATTTTATTAGGTTTCTTGAAGATGCGATTGTAATTTTGCTTACAGAATCTAAAATGTAGTTGGCTGTATGCAGTTTTTCCTTGGGCTATTTAAGTAAGCAAATTTAAAAAGTAGAATTTATAAATTATTCATGTTACTATTTAAATGCTTTTCATTGTGTGCACACCCTAATGAAAACTCTGCTAAGGCATGGCCTCCCAACTCGAACAACGTATAATTATTACTAAACAGTACTCATAGATGGCGACACAGGTACCGAGCGAAACATTTGAACCAGTAATCGTAAAGTTAAAATGATTTTTACACCTTAATAAAGTCAACATACCTTAATTATATCACAAACATCATTCCGTGCATAAAATAAAGGTACATTTTATAAGTTTAGTAAATGCAATAAAATTGATACTAATTCGTACTAAAACGTGTAAGTCGTACTAAAACGTGTGAGCTTTCAAGCTTGCTACGTATTGGGTACTGTCACTAGATGGCGTCATCACGGGTCGCGAAAGTTCTATGGAACCACAGGCTCCAAGCGTTTGGTTATGTATATTTTTATGTGATGTGTAAAATTGTCTCGAAAATACTACTTTTATATCAAAAAACTCAAATATACTCTATTTGTTACCCAGGAAGCCAATGCCATCTGGTGATGTATTACTAAAACTATTAGGTAGGCTGACAGCGTCATAGCCGTGGTAACTCGGATACGGCATCTACTGGTGGAGCTACGGGACTAAAATTGTATACAGAATTGCCTACATTAGGCCGGTACGCTTTTGCTCTATGAGATTGGGTATCTGTACTTGTATTCTTTGATCTGTGGCTAAGGATATATTAAAAAGCAATTTATCTTAAATTATACGCCATCAATCCACGTACAAAAAAAATATGTATGTAGTAAAACTTTTTACTAAACCTCAGTACTGCAAACCTTTCCGTAGTGTTTATATTTTAGGATATTTTAATTATTTTATTACTTCATAGTGTGTGAACTGAGGGACCACAAACAAATGTAAATTTGACGAAATTGATTAATAGTTGTGCTTTTGTTTAACGTTTATAATCTTCCTTGCGATTTTTACTAATGTTGGCAAAGAAAAATGCATTATTTATTTGTACAAATGTACCGATTTATTAGTTATTTTATGTGGTCTCTCAGGGACCAACGAAGGAAGACTGCTTTAGTGTATAATCATTGCCAAATTACGTTTCGGTCATTACGAATACGTTTAAACATGTTTTTACTAAATCTGTAACATCAAAATAAGCCAGTATATTAAATACTTGCCCAGAAGTGGAAGGTTCAGTGTGTGAACTGAGGGACCACACCTTTGGCTGTATAACTTTTTAGTGAATTCTTTACGAATTCCAGGTTTTTTTTACAAAGTAATTCGCTACTACTACTAAATTTTCCACTTACTAAAATTTATTTTTTGCATTAAAATGCAAGTGGTCCCTCAGTCCACACGCACACATTTTAACATGAATCTACAGCCCTATTATGGTAAACTTATTTGATATGTTAAGTATGTCGTTTGTATGCTAATATGAATTATTATGGTGGTTACAAATACATGCAACGATAAGCATGGCCTCTAGTCCGTTTTAGTACATAGCTTCACAAAACCTAAAGGTGTATGGACACGGTGAATATAATGTTAGCGGCCCAGTGGTCGACACTAGTCCAATACTTGTTTCAATTTTAATTGATAGCGATAAGGCTGAACATCAAGGTGTTAGTTGTTGGAACTAAGGGGTCAAATGCTGGGACGTTTGCCTTTATACAAATAAAGACGGTTCTAGTTTGTGAGCAATTACGTTTTTCCTAGACCTCGGCAACACTATTATTACTACTGAACGAAACTAAATCGCATATACCTAATTAACTTAATTATTTACCTCTCTGAATTTTTCCCACGTCGTTTGTTTCACTGCACCACTTTCAAAGAAGTATTTAACTACTCGTAGTTTTAAAATATAGAACTCTAGCTGGATTTTGTTAGAAGAAGCTTTTTAAGGGGATGCCTTGATTTGAGTCGTACACGCCCCCTAGACAGAGACACGCTGATGCCTTCCGCCCACGAGAAAAAGAGATGTAACACTCTTTGGGAATCGCTGTTTTGAACAAATTGCGATAAATACCTTACTTGGAGAAGGTTTATTAAAATTTCATAAAGTGAGATTTTAGATGAGATAAAATACTATAGTGTTAAATAAATTGTGTCGTAAAATAATGCATCATTTGAGTAGACTGAGTAAAAAAAGGAAAATACAGACCCAACTTTGGTTTTTTTTTCTATGGAGGAAATTTTAAGCGATCACGTATCGATAAAAACGTATCATAATATCTGAAAATCAGACCTTATTGTTTCTTAATCTAGTCAGAACGGCGTTTCAAAGCACGCGATAATTTCCAATGCACCGCCTTAACTCCCGGATGCGGAGAATAATTAACGGGTAATCAGGAACTTCTGCCAATATCGGATTTCTAACAAGCCCTAATAGTGCTCTCAGGTGCAGTAAAACATAATTATCGTTAAGCCTGGAAAGGCTTCATTTATTTAGCTTCATTTTATGTCTAGTATTATTTATATTTATAAAGGAGCAAGACAGAACTTAAACACTGAACATAAGTTGGTACGCCACGTCTTTATCCGATAATAAGGAGGTACACTTTTTTTTGTCCAACGACGGTGGCAAACAAGCTTACGGCCCGCCTGATGGTAAGTAACATGGGCGTTGCCGACCATTGATATGTTTGAGAGTTTTCCGTCACTTTGATAAGAATTGGCATAAAATGCATAGTGTCAACTTAAACTTAATTAACTTAAGTGGCAGTGGGCGGGGCAGATTGCACTTTACGCCAATAACCGATGGGGCGGAATGATTTCGAGTAGCGACCACGTAGCTATAGGCGCAACGTGGGTAGAATATGGATTGATGATCTGGCGATGGTCGCGGCTATCTGCTGGATGCGGCAGGCGCAGCACCGGTCATTGTGGCACTCTCTCCGGGGGCCTTCACCAGACCCCGTATCATGGTCGGCCTTATCACACGATAAGCGGCCGTCATTGGCTGACACCGTTCGATAGAACGAGACGACGCTCCTATCTTGTCACTTATCGCCTGATAAGACCGACCATGATACAGGGTCAGCAGTGGACATCTTTCGGCTGATATAAGGATGAGGCAAAAAATTAATACGTTTTCGTTGCTCTATAGCTTCGAGGGGTATTTCGTGATTTTGTATGAGTCAAGGGTAACATCTGTGTGCGCTATTAAAATTTTCCACTTCAGCGCGTAAGTGAATAAAAACCGATGTGATGGGTTTAGCGTATAAAGGAAACAGTAAGTTGCGGCATAATGTGATGTATAGGGCCCGGAATTATGCGTGCGGTGTTGAACCACTCGAAGGGAGAGAACACGAATGTTTCTCTACATATTGATAAATCATACATAATATGTAATAGTAAAAAAAATTTGGTTAAATGTTTAATGTATAGTTGTGAAATACTAATGTACAATTATATTTTCTCTTTTATTACCTATATCCAATGGTAGGCGAACAAGCACTCAGGCTATCTAGCGTTATGTAGTCCGGAGGGATGTATAATCTGTTCACGTTATAGGTTTTCGTCAATATACTATAAAGAGTGATGCATGGTGTTTCGGACCATCTCCGACACGACACTTTATTTTGAATAGAAAGTATCACGTGATCTTTGTTGTGAATAAAAAGTGAAGCGTCGGATGTGTCGTGTCAGACATCGTTAAAAACACTTAATCCTTAAAACAATCAAACGGATTAAACTTTCCTATATTTCGTCACTGACCATTGAAAGAGCATAGAAAGTATCATCGGAAAGTTTGAGTTATTATTTTTAAAAACACTAATACATATTTTCGGTTTATCGATGTATCGATAAACGTCAGTGTTCTCTCCCTTAGACTTTTCCAAAACCGCACGCAAAATTCCGGGCCCTAGGTGATGTATTCGGGATAAAAAAGACATTGCTGTTGGTGTTGACATAAATAGCTGTCATAGAGTAATATGCGTTTATAGAGTATCCAAAACCAATCAGTACATAACTTGCTTATTGATACATGAACATGATACAATTTTGTGCATTCAATGAGAGTAAAGTTTATCTCTTCCGTGCATTATTGTTTTTGTCTATAAAAAAAATACTCATTTGTGATTATATTTTTTTTTGCGATTATGATGAGTGAAAACCCAGATTGAAAGAAGTTCCCCAGAAAGATGACCTCGATTGGTCTTTGGCCCCGTTTTCTAGAATCCATTCACAACCAAATATTATAAACGATGCTCGTTTAATACTGTAACAAAATAGCGTTCCAATAATTATCATGAGTGAGAGCCTTCAATTTCTTTAGAGACTATCCCTACAAGTTTCACTCACTTATGTCTGTTCGGATTTCAGCGCACAAGCACCAGCTTGTGGGGCGAGTGGATGGGCGTGATGCACGGCGACGAGATGGAGTACGTTTTCGGGCATCCCCTCAACATGTCCCTGCAGTACCACACGAGGGAGCGCGACCTCGCCGCTCACATCATGCAGTCGTTCACTAGATTTGCTCTCACTGGGTAAGTAATCGCAAGCAAAATTTCCTAGTCTTTACCATCCATCTATACATATCTGACTGTTTCTTGAAAAATTTACATAGGTGTAACCTGTTAGTCCTTTTCTCGGCAAAAATTACACATACTTTTTTTTTCAGTAAATACGTTTTGTTTAATTATACTAACGTTCTGAACCCAGAACTTACTTACAGAATTAATCTCTGCTCCACTTTATTTTCAATCCTTCGAAATAAGTATATAATTCCTTTTTGTACCAGGATTTTAAGTACCAAGAGAACACTTGCCATCTTTTTTCTATATCAATTCTGTTACAATTGGTAAACATCAAGGCAATGTAAATTTTTCGCCTTCATGTTTTTCCTGAGATATAAAAGTACCGCTTTTACTTTTATTGATTGCGGTTCAAACAAAAAGACTTTGTCTATGGAGTTTACTTTACTCGGTTGGAACTCGAATCTTGATTATAGAAGGAAAACTCGTTTAACTTGCGTCCTAAAAAAATCAGCTTAGCTTTTGGACATTGCGTATTCCAATGGACTCTTCGTAGCGTGGTTTTAATGATTTGTGTTTCTACCGACGAAATGTGCTTTCTTTTAATTTTTGTTAGATGAAATTCAAACTGGCCTTTGCTTTGGTTACGAATTAATATCTACGTAACGTTCATTAATTTTTTATTTATAGTTCCAAATAATTTGTTTTAATTATCACAGAGTTTCATGGTCTTATTACTAAAGCCGTGGCTTGTGTCTTATTTACAGCTAGCGTTTGGACTATTTATTACGTACAGTCGATGTCAAAGAGAAGAGAATATGATGGAATAAGGTGCAAAAGTGTGTACACAAGAAAAAACTAAGAGAAAAAAAAATTGACGCGTTTTTTTAAACATTTGTATAGAGCGTTGGCTGACTGGGGCGACCTGCTCCATACAAATGTAAAAAGAAATCGCATCAAAAAAATCTAGTATTCTGCGATCGCAGATGACTCCTGCCATTTAGAACAAGCCGCGCTGATTCGGGTCGGGTCTTATGACTTGTGTGACACATAATCTTAATTCCTCGGTAGCTTCCGCGGTCCTGTACACTACTTTTGCCTTTGTATATGGGAGATATGACGCTCGATCTCCAGGAATCGGGCGTCCGTCGGCTGGTCAGTATGAGGTTATAAAGGTTAGTCAGCAGGTCAACATCATGATCGCTCATCGCTTTCCACGCTTCTATCGGTAAGTCATCAGGACCTACAAGCTTTCCGGTTTTTCATACCGCGAAGACATTTGCGGACCTCGTGTTTTGTAATCGGGTATACAAGTCCACTGTTTGAAGGCAAATCTGGCGGAGAAGAACTGTGTTCTGTGTTCAGTAACTCGTGAAAGTACTCCCGCCATCTCTTTTTCACTTCTACCGCCTCCCATACGAAGCTACCGCTCGAGTATCTAACGCAAAGACATTTTGTTATGTCTTGTGAGGCTTTCTCACGAGCCGCTATCTTAAAGATGGTCTTCCGGCTCTCCTTTGTTTCTAAGTGCTAGTAGAAAGGTGACATCTTGCGATGCCTGGCTATAGCTACGGCTCGTTTTGCAGCAAACTTGGCAGACTGGTAGGCGACTTTGTCTTCAGGCGATTATGACTGTTACCAGTTGCCACTCTCTGAATCGTTTCTTCTTCTCCAGACTAGCCCCTGGACTGAGTCATCCCACCACCACGTCTCCTTATCGATGACGCGGCCTACCTTATAAAAATCCAACAATCGCTTCCCCAAACTGGTGACTTTTTTTTTTTTTTTAATTTATTTAGGTCAACAAACAATCGCTACAAGGTTGCTTAGTTGAGAAATTATAAAAACAAATACAAATATGCGCGATCCACACCGTTAACCACCAATTAACATTATAATGTTGCAAGTAAACATTAATTTACTAAGTGTTATTGAGAGTTCTTGAATTTTACAATAATACAGTTAGTAAGCGTATGTGTAAGCTACATTTCAGACTAAAAATAAAAGAATAAAAACAAAAAGGAGACATTTTAAGGGAGTGTTAAGTGCTATTTTCAGAGAGTATATCTATTACGTATTGTCTAAATGAGGATTCTCTATTTCCAAATATATCTATCTTACAAAACAATCTGTTATAATTATTGATAATCCTCTGGAGAGGCGCGCGCGAACCGGCGTGCGTGCGACAGCGGCTCTCGGCAAACAGTCGGTGCGGGCGCGCCTCCCGCTGCCCGTGGGTTGGGATATTGTAACGGATTTTGTTGTTAAGGGCAATGCAATCATGCTTATTGTTACATATGCCATAAAGGGTCATAGCGTCTAACATCAGTCTTCTAGAGTTAAGATCTAATATTTTATATTTAGTTAACAATTCATTATATGATAAGCGGTTTTTATAACATCTATATTGCATGGTTCGTAAAAACTTTTTCTGAACAGATTCAATAGCGTTTCTATACTTGCTGTAATAAGGATTCCAAGTTGGTACTGCATATTCTAACTGTGAGCGAATCAGAGTCTTAAACAGGTACACGTATGTTAAAGGACGTTTGAATTCCGTACTTGATCTCATGACAAAGCCGTACATTTTATATGCTTTACTGACGATATTATTTATATGAAGGTCAAGGTGTAACTTAGAATCTAGAGTAATGCCAAGGTCTTTTATGGATGTGACTTGTTCTAACTTTGAGTTGCATAGATAATACGTTTTAGGTAAGGTTTGTTTTTTTTTTGTGAAAGTAATGGTTTTACATTTATTTAAGTTTAACAGGAGTTTATTAGCATTGCAATAGTCGGACAAACGATCAAGATCAGACTGAAACTGCTGGAGATCATTATTATTTTGTATTGTGTGGTATATTTTTAGATCGTCTGCATAAAGTAATATATTGCAGTACTTGAAACAATGATCTACGTCATTGATAAATAATGTAAACAGTAGGGGTCCCAAAATAGACCCCTGAGGTACCCCAGAACTAATGCTATATGGCTTCGATTCATGACCGTTTATGAGAACTTTTTGTGTACGCTCGATAATGTAAGATTTAAACCATCGCAGCAAATTTCCTTTGATTCCATTAAAAGCTATTTTTTCCAATAATATTTTATGGTCCACGCTATCAAAAGCTTTGCGGAAGTCGGTGTATACGCTGTCTACTCGTATATTTTTATCCATATTTTCAAAAAGGTAATTAGCATATAGTAGTAAGTTAGTAGTAGTCGATCGGCGTTGGACAAAACCGTGCTGCTGTGGTATAATATGATTATGAAGAAGTGGATAAATTTGACTGTGCACCATTTTCTCATACACTTTTGATATAGTGGGCAAAATAGATATTGGCCTGTAATTTTCAACATTGCTCTTACTTCCGCCTTTATGCACAGGTACAACGTAGGCCGTTTTCCAGGTGGAAGGAAACAAACCTTCCTGAAGGCATTTATTGAAAATAATCAGTAGTGGTTTACTTATTGTGGAAGCTGTATTTTTCAAAAATACTGGAGGTATATTGTCAGCTCCACCACTCTTAGTTAGATCGAGTGATCTCAGTTCTTTTTCAATTAAAGACTTTGATTTTTGGATCCTATTCCAGTAGAAATCCACTGAATCTTCGGGGCCAGCATCTAGATCTTAGTCCATCACGGCTTTGTGGAAGTCACTTTCGAATGGTCCATTCAAACGCCACCAGCGTGTTCGAGAGACGCGTCGCTCGGGTATTTTCTTTTTAGGTACTACCTAATAACTTAATACCTAAGCAACTAATAAACTATATTAATGTCCTATAATACTTGTTTACATCTTTGTTGATGTAGGGTTGGATATGTACAATTCTTTTATGTGTTTTGGGAGGCTTTTTGGAAGCATCTAACGATTAGTTCTGATGCCGTAAACGTTTTTTTGTTTATTTTTGGTTATACAGACCTGTGTGTATTGTATAAACTCCATTGCGTTCAAGTCGGTAATGTAACTATATTCTTCCTTAAGTACCTATGGAAAATATACGTATTAACTTGTAGAACAAGACGAACTTTGAAAGAAGTTAATTTAAATGAAAAGTTACATTAGTTTCAATGCACTTTTATGTCTCTGTGCCGAGATCATGTTCCGTTTAGGACCTAAATAATAAAGAAGGAAATTAAACATATTGCATACCTATAAGGCCTGATTCTTACTGACGTGGACTGCCATGGAGGTCCATAATAAACATAACAGTTAATGTCAGAGAAGAGAAAAGTCTAGGCATGTGCTTAGTTGTTACAGTCAACTGTAAAGAGATCGATAAGGCCAAAGTTACAAAAATACGTAGGTATATTTATTTTTATACGACCTTAGTGTGAAGCCAACAAAGTCGTGTATACAGTCATATTTTAGTAACTTTGGCCCTATCTTGAGTCGACTGTACAAGAAGAGTGTGCGGCGCAAACGTTCGCTTCATCGCCGCTCTAGCCTCGGCTCATGAAGCTTATGATTGTTTTAGAAGATTTTGAAGTATAGGTGTAATATATTTGTGACTACATGTGACTAAGTTTGTTATGTTTACCAGACTACAACGCTCTAAATTACCCCAATTTTCACGCCTTTTTTTACCCAAGTTGCTCACATACTACAACACCAGACTCTGATGATATAGTTCGGGGACATTGTCGTCACGAGCTGTCACGGGAATGACTTACCTTCTTTTATTCTACCATGATGATCAATTATGACTAGCCAGCGAATCGGCAAAGCTTATGCGTTACCTACCACTAATATTATCTTAATACCCCAGGAAAATTACGTTTTTTTTCAAACATTAATTAATAACAGCGTTATTTTTGTTTGTTTAATTTTCAAATGTTATTCTAAGATGCCTTATCCAAGAATCCACCAAAATTTCCATCGGGAAGTAAATATATAGAAATAAATGACACATCCATTATGTTTTTTGTGTGGTTTATTTATTATTCTTGAAGAGCTCCTGTAAATTAACCAAAACAAAAATTAAAATATCTGTTCATATTTTTCCTCTTTTTTCAGGAATTGGTTAAATATCGATTTTTTTGATGACTAATATTTTGGTGGATTTTGAGTCTACGTAATTACTAAAATGATAATATATCAGTCACACACAAAAAAGCTGCTGTTATGAATTATATCCAAATTTCCATTTTTTTTTCATACTAATGAATATAAAGTGCTTGGGCTATAATTGAATCTTTATGCAATAATAATAACTCAATGAATTTTTACAAATATCCCTCTCATTCGCAGAAAACCCCACAAGCCAGAGGAAAAATGGCCGTTGTACTCCCGCGCATCGCCTCACTACTACACGTACACGGCCGACGGCACGAGCGGGCCGGCCGGGCCGCGCGGGCCGCGTGCGAGCGCATGCGCCTTCTGGAATGACTTCCTGAACAAGCTCAACGGTCTGAAAGGCATATTGGTCTTTTTCCTTCGTGTCGTCTTTGCTTCGCTTTTTGTGTTTTCTCTATGTCGTGCTGCGTTAGAATACTAATTTCCGCGGCCGATTCCATCGACTGCACTTTATACTAACCGGGTACTAATCATTAATATGGCGTCATATCTTAAAGAACGGCCAAGCTCCCGTTACAAACAGCCTTTAAAGGCCATCGTAAGGAAGTTTATTTTGTTTCTCACTGAGACAAAATTCAAGTATGTGTATTGCCACCAACTACTCCTTTGTATAAAAAAGATTGCCGGGATGTCTTATCTGTACACACTACCCCATATGACTGGCAAATAAATAGGAGGAAAAAAGAAATTTAAACCCACTTTAAGCCAGCACATTTCATCAACCGTAAATAGGTTCATCGAACATTTACTTCAGTATTGCTTTTCCGATGTTAGGTATAAAGTCCTTTCATAAAAAAATAAGCGTGTTTAATTTGTACCAGTACCTACATTTCTTTTTACAAAGGCACTTCTGTCAAAATCCATTTGAAACATATTCATTGAAGTGTAATACTATAACGAAAAGGCGAGAAATCTAAGTGGACTGTATCAAAATGAGTCCTCGCGCAATTGCCGTGATTTTACAGGATAAAATGTTAGCGTCTGAGTGGATGGATTGCGTATCGGCTTACCTGGAGATCTTCTAGGCGAGGCTCAGCATACGAGAAAGGCACTCCCTCAGGCTAAGCTCAGTGCTGGATCCAGTTAAGCGGTACCCTCGGTCCTACCACTTTCAAATGCACACACAGGTAAACTGTCGCCGATAGCAATCTTGTTCTACACGTAAGGTGAAATGAGTACTGCCTTGACCCGAGAAGCCCAATTACTCCATTGTGGGCGATATCGAAAATAATCTCGTAAGAAACGGACGAGCAACGAACTATTTTCTTCGAATCTTAATACTATCTGTGTTGCCATACTAAACTCGATAAATAGCGTGGCAACTTGTGTTGCTATAATAATAATTTAAATTTACCCAAAGTAGGCAATATTGAACATTCCGCCCACCTAAATGCGACGGCATGCTCAAGAATGCCGCGGTATTTACTACGACAACGAAAACTTAAATCTACGAAAGGGTGCTGTTTGAAACAGTACGTTACTAAACTAAAACTATTTACTACGACACTAGCCTTGGAAGGGCCATGTGATAAATTACAATTTTATTTTAAGTGTCATTTGCCACTGGCAAAGGACAAATCTTAACTACTGGTCTTTTGTACTGCCCGGCGGCAGTTTTAACCGTGACTACCCTACATATTCCATCTGCACCGGGGTGCAGGGCAACGATACGACCTAATGGCCATTTGAGGGGGTCCAACTGTTCATTAACTATGAGCACCATTGCTCCCACGGTAATGTTAGCATGGGTTTTGTCCCACTTTGCCCTCTGCTGTAGTGTGTGTATACGAGTATATTCACTTTGCCATCGGTACCAGAAGGACTGATGGATCTTTTGAATAAGTTTCCACCGTTGCTGGACGCTTATATTTAAATCTACCAATTTTTCCTCGGGCATAATCGAAAGAGGTTCTAAGGTCAGCAGATGGCCCGGGCTTAACGCTGCGAGGTCATTGGCGTCTGAACTAAGAGGCGTCAAAGGGCGCGAGTTTAACATCGCCTCTACCTGTGTCAACACTGTATAGAACTCCTCGAAGGTCAATCTTTGCGTACCGATAGCACGAGCGAGGTGTGTTTTCACCGACTTGATTCCGGCTTCTGCTAAACCATTGAAGTGCGGACTCCCGGGGGGACTGAACGAAAACTTAATCTCCTGGGACTCGGCGGCCTTTTGCATAAGAGAACCAAGGTAATTGCTAGCACCGATGAAATTTCTGCCCTGATCGGAGACGAGATGGCTGCAGCGACCACGACGAGCGATGAAACGGCGCAGAGCGGCCAGAAATGCATCCGTTGACAATTCGGATGCCAGTTCGATGTGTATAGCTTTCGTAGAGGTACACACGAAAACACAAATGTACCCTTTAAAGGTTTTGGCAAAACGACCACGTCCGAAAGCTATATTGAAGGGTCCACCGTAATCTACAACTGAACTCGAAAAACATTTAAGTTGGTTAACACGGTACGATGGATAGTTTCCCATAAACGGAGCAGGGGCAACTTGTGGACGAACACGAAAACATTTAATACAGCCGGAGATTACCGTTCGAATGGCGCGTTTACACGACAATATCCAGAAGTTTTGCGCAATTAGATTCTGGAGAGTTTGCGCACCGGGGTACATGAAGCGAGTGTGATACTCCTGGATTATCAGCGAAGTGAGGCGATGAGAGCGGGGCAAAAGGAGCGGGTGCTTTGCTTCGAAGCAGATCTTTGCATTAGCCAAGCGACCGCCCACCCTGAGAAAACCCGCCTCATCCACGAACGGTGATAGTTTGCGGAAACTCTTAGGAAGTGAGTTTGGTGAACCTTTTTCTATGAGTTCCAACTCTGACGAGAACACACTCTCTTGCACGACTTTAACTAGCATCATAAGCGCCTTGTGAATCTCTGATGGCTGTAAAGCTCCGAAGACACGATAAGCGACAGTTTTTTGTTTACAGTTCGCTGTAAACCGAATACAATACGCTAACACATGTTGAAGTGTTTTTAACGATGAGTACCTTTCTAAAAGGTCTTCGACTAAGTCGTCCTTATTGGACGATACGAGAACGGTAATTTTTTGTTCTTCATGAAGAACATCTTTGTTTATTGACAACACCGACTTGGGCCAGTTTTCACTGGGGTCCCTAAGCCAAGAAGGTCCGTTCCACCAGCAACTTAGGTTAACTAAGTCGCTAGGTAGTAACCCACGCGATCCACAGTCTGCCGGGTTATCAGTGGTTCTGACATGACGCCAGGAGTCGGGAGAAACTATTTCCTGGACGTGGCTCACACGATTAGCCACGAACGTCTTCCATTTGGACGGACACGATTTGATCCAAGTCAACGCCACAGTTGAGTCCGACCAGGCGAAGATCTGTTGTATCGAGTGAAAGGGCTTTAGAGCCTCCACGACTGACGCTATCAAATCTGATAAAAGAACCGCTGCAACCAATTCAAGACGTGGCACTGACAATTTACGTAGTTGCGCAACCTTGGACTTAGCGCAAGCTAATTCGACGAAGATATCGCCATTTTTACTCACCGTACGAAAATAAACTACGGCACAAAAGCCACGTTCTGACGCATCACAAAATCCATGCAGTTGTAACACGTCGAATTCCCCGACTATACGGCGAGGAATAGCCACTGAGCTCAACGACGAAAGTTGGGCCTTAAGTTCCTGCCATTCAATCTGGACGTTTTCCGGGACATCGCCATCCCATGAAACACCGGAAATCCAAAGCAACTGCATCAGGTACTTGGCGAGGAAGGTTACAGGCGAGAAAAAGCCTAACGGGTCGAAGATCCTGGCTATCTCTGACAGAATGGTGCGTTTTGTGCACCGACCTTGATGAGTAACTGCGACACGAAAACGAAAGCAATCGGATTGAGGTTGCCATAGCAATCCCAATATTTTTAAAGAAATGTCTGACATTTCTTCGAAATTTATAAAATCCTGTGAGTACAGGTCCGAGGATGGAAGGTTTTCCAGGAATTCACTGCTGTTGGAGGTCCACTTCCTCAGATGGAAACCTCCCGACGACAATATTTTTGTGAGTTCCATCTGAAGTAGGCGAGCCTGCTCGACAGAGTCCGCTCCCGTGACGACGTCATCGACGTATATGTCTCGAGCGAGAACAGCTGCACCACCTGGGCAGACTTCTGCAGAATCGCTGGCAAGCTGAGCCATGGTACGAAGAGCTTGGAACGGCGCCGAAGAAATACCGTAAGTAACAGTCTTAAGACGATAGTCACACACAGGACCGGAAGCCGAGGGCCGCCATAGAATGCGCTGAAAGTCAGCGTCCTCTCCAGGAACCAGAATCTGCCTGTACATTTGTCTGACGTCACCCGTGAAGACGACGGCATGCCAACGAAAGCGCATAAGCAGATCGAAAATGTTCGTCTGGAGTTTAGGGCCAGCGAGAAGAGTGGAATTCAAGGAAACCCCCTTGGCGTCCTTGGCGCTAGCGTCGAAGACGACACGTAGAGGCGTTGACACTGAGTCGCGCAATATACCGTGATGCGGCACGTAATAAAACTGACCCTCGCTTGTAGAAGGAGGATCCACTTTTTCCATGTGACCACGAGACTCATAGTCTTCCAAGAATTCGACATACGACCTTTTGAACTCAGGATTGCAGTTCAACTTGCGTTCCAACGAAGCGAATCGCCTAAGTGCGATTTCGCGCGAATTGAAGAAGGTAGGTTTGTTCGCAGGATCGACGAAAGGTAAAGGTACGACGAATCTGCCTTCTTCATTTCGATAGTATTTTGCACGAAAGTAATCTTCGCAGCGTTGGTCCTCCTCTGATACGAAAGGTTTAATCGGAGAACTAACATTCTCTAATTCCCAAAATTTCTTTATGGAATCATCGAGCGACAAGGTTTGCGAAAGATTCGAAACGGAAAAACAATGTTTTTTATTTTTACGACAGGAGGCGATGGCGTTTGAGGCGAGTTGACTTTTGTCACACTCGCCCATGACGATCCATCCGAAGAGCGTATTCAACGCGATAGGTTGTCCAGACTCCCCTCGCCGAAGGCCAGGTAGCAACGACGACGCGAAAATATCTGCATTAAGCAGCATGTCCACCGGCGTCGAGCGAGCGAAGTCAGGGTCAGCGAGCGATAAGTTGTTTATGTGCGACCACCTTGATGAATCGACAGGTTGGGTAGGTTGGTCAGCACATATCGACGATAAAACGAGAGCTTCGAATTTAATATTCGACGACAAAGTTGTATTACCGAGCGGCTTAATTTCACACGATAGTGAGCCGAGCGGTTGAGCGACAGAATTGCCAATGCCATATACGGCATGTTGGCCACGACAAATGTTAAATCCTAGCATTTTTGCACAGGATTTCGAAATAAAATTACACGCGCTAGCGCAATCGAGAAGCGCGCGCACTGGCCGGAAGTCGCCAGAACTATCCCTCATTAAAACTTTTACAGTCGAAAATAAAATTGTATTTTCCCCAGTCAGCGAAGTTAAAACTGTGTTCTATTTATATTACTACTCGGCGGAGCGTTACCAGCATCGGTGGGTGAGGGCGTCTGCATATTCTTGGTGAAATGTAACAAAGTGTGATGTGAACGACTACACACACTACAACGAGAAGCACGACAAACTTTCACTCTATGAGCGCTTGAAAAGCATAAAATGCACAGACCCTTTTCCTTCACAAAATTAAAACGATCATGGTTGTCAAGTCTTAAAAATTCACTACAGCTGGTAAGACTGTGCCGACCAGTACAAAAGACACAGTTCGGACTCGAGACGACAAATGCTGTTTTATTTTTAGTCAACGGTTTAGTATTCCTGAGTTTGATGTTTGAATTTTCTAAAGCTTTGCTTCGCTTTTCAATAAAGTTTTTCAAATCATCAAAATTTGGAATATCAATGCTTGAAGAAAGTTGCAATTCAAATGCTTCACGAGTGGCAATATCAAGTTTTGACCATAGCAAATAATACAGCATGAAGTTCTGATCGGGAAGATTAAACTTTGACAAGATGTTTAAGTTCTCATTGAATGTTCGGAATACTCTTTCTAAATCATTTTTATGTTTAACCGATTCGCAGTTCAACATCTTTTCATAGAACATGACAGCAATTTGTCTCTTCCTATCATAATAGTCAGACAAAGTCTCATAAGCGGTGGCATAATTGTCACCTGACAAAGGAAAACTTTTAATTAATTCATATGCGGAACCCTGAACACTAGACAAAAGGTAATGTAATTTTTCAACATCACTGATAGTGCTCCGCTTATGAATTAGCGAATCAAAAAGTTCCTTAAAGGACACCCAGTTCTCCAATTTCCCATCAAAAGGTTTGATCGATATTTTAGGCAATTTAGCTAAGTTGTTTTCTAACGATAAAGGCTTAGTTTCAAATTGACCACTTTGAGTACTTTGTCTTAACCTATTCTTCACTGATTTCAAACGACTCTCGAATTCCTTCGTAATTGCGTACTCGTCAAGACGTTGCGCTTGTGTGAGCGGCCGTAAAATTCGGATTTGTGCATCATGAAAGTCCTTTTCTATGTCTTTAAAATCGGACTCATTATAACCTTGCAAATCCGAACTTTCGATATGCTCTAAACGCATTATACAATAATCCCGCGCGACCCGGAAAGTATTCCCAGTCGCGGGTTCATTATCACTTAAATTATCGTCACTCATTTTGTTTTAAATACAAACCAAAACACTTAAAATCATGCAAAACAGCGAAAAGACAATGTTTACGAATTGACGTTTGACGTTTAAGTTTCGACAGATAATGAATGACAGATTATACTAAGCTATTTCTACTAAGCTACGTTCCGTTTTACGTTTACGGATTGTGCAATATATTATATTGACTCTATGGTATGGAAATTGTACTGCCAACATTAAACGAACGACAACCGAAAGCGACAAAAAAGATGGCGTACAACTAACACGATAAAATATGGCCAAGGCAATTTCTCAAGTACCCTACGAAATGTAAAAAAAAAACAATTATTTTGTAAAATCACGGAGAAAATACGTAAAAACTCACGACAAAAGGTACTTTTCAATAAAATGCGGTCGACGGACCAAAAATGAAGTGTAATACTATAACGAAAAGGCGAGAAATCTAAGTGGACTGTATCAAAATGAGTCCTCGCGCAATTGCCGTGATTTTACAGGATAAAATGTTAGCGTCTGAGTGGATGGATTGCGTATCGGCTTACCTGGAGATCTTCTAGGCGAGGCTCAGCATACGAGAAAGGCACTCCCTCAGGCTAAGCTCAGTGCTGGATCCAGTTAAGCGGGACCCTCGGTCCTACCACTTTCAAATGCACACACAGGTAAACTGTCGCCGATAGCAATCTTGTTCTACACGTAAGGTGAAATGAGTACTGCCTTGACCCGAGAAGCCCAATTACTCCATTGTGGGCGATATCGAAAATAATCTCGTAAGAAACGGACGAGCAACGAACTATTTTCTTCGAATCTTAATACTATCTGTGTTGCCATACTAAACTCGATAAATAGCGTGGCAACTTGTGTTGCTATAATAATAATTTAAATTTACCCAAAGTAGGCAATATTGAACATTCATGATTCCTGCTTTTACGTGGATGTGCTCCGGGCTGCTTGTAATCGCTCTGAACAAGTATATTTGATGTTTCTAAAATGTTTTGTGAGATCATTTTTTCTATTAATATTTCAGAATTGGAGCATGTTCCATGCGACGGAGCAGTAACCGGGCCCTACAGCAGCGTGGCCGGGACTACTCTCCCGGTAGTCCTTCTTACAGCTCTAACCACCACCGCAGCACTTTAAATTAAAAAAAGGTAAAAGGAATAAGTGGCTGAAATATGCGTGTAGTGTTACAAATAAACGATGTGTACCCATTGAACTCAAGCGACTTAGGGATTAGAAATTCAAACGTGGGGATGGATAGAGAATGAATTCGATATTTTATAGCTGTAAAGCGTTTTGGATGAAGTTTGGAATGACTGGAAAAAGGAACTGATTCTTGTAGTTAAGGTCTTAGCAAATGTACGCCCTAGTTTAAAATCGAGTTAATTTCTGTAACCTTTGTAGGTTGAATCATTTCCAATAAATGTAACGTTATAATTTAGGTAAGTACACGATGTTCCGTGTCTAGTTGATTCGTATGTTTGATGTTGCAAAATTTGTTTCAATCATAATGACTAATGATGTTAAAATATTTTTTTTTTTAAGGGTTGATGGTGGAGATAAAACATGCCATCCGTAATTTTAATATTTAGAGGCGAACCGCTTGTAATTTCTGGGAAACTCTACTTGGTTTGCGGCGAGAAAACGCAGGAGCAAGCGGCGTTCCCATTATATTGAAATTAGGAATGACAAACATAGGCTCAGTTTTTATTTAATGAGAAATTTATGTCTTTAGAATTTGTGTGTATAATATAAGTACAATAAATTAGGAAGTCTGTTTAAATAAGTTAAAATGCTTTGATTGTTAAAGCAATGCTTTCACTGAAATTTGGATTTATCACTATACATATCAAGTGTGCCTCTGCTTGAATAGCAAAATGAAACATATCTTTATTATAGTGAAATTTAGAATTTGATATTAATATATGATCGTATTGTAAAGGTAGAGCGTATACTGTGCGACGATTTTTTGTTGAGGTATTTACTATTATTATATCTAGGATGCTACTAAATTCGTACCACTCGAGGATCTTATGAACTTCAAATTCTTATGACTTCAAACAGATGATAGAATATTTTGTAAATAGTACCTTCTTATGAATAAAATGCAAAGTTATTGTTACCTACTTCCTAACGATAATATAAAATATGATATGTAGATTGATTTACTTATGAATAACGAGCACACATAGCATAACCTATCTTCGTTTTATAGGTGAAAAACGCTATTTTCTTTAGAATCTTTACCAAAATATTATAGTAATCTAAAATATACAATAACGATACTTTTAAATACACCTGCGTTCACGATAGTTATTATCTAAATGACAACAAAACAATTTATATTGGGATACTTTATCGCTTACTTTTAAAAGTACCGTCAGGGGTTGCACTTTACATAAATAAGGAAGTTGTGTCAATGTTATAAAAGCGTACACAGATATTTATGGACGTATATTAATGCCCCTGACTGTACCTACATGTTTATGAAATCCTGCTCCAAGTCCTAAAATAACTATGCAAAATATGTCTAATCCGTAGCTTAAAAATGCTTTAAGTGAAAATCGTCTTATGAATTTATATTACGATTTGTATATTTTTAAACATGAAATTTGTACCTACTAAGGTTTGATAGTCGTAATAAGAATGTTATGGTAGAAGCGATTGTCAATTACTATACTTGGGTGAGCAAGGAATATGCGGGGAACATTGAGTAGGAAAGATATTTGTACAAAATTTCGGGAAACAATATTAGGACTATTCGTATTTGCGTGCTGTCGCAAAAGGTGTTGCGGCGCGAGATATCATAAAGTACGTATACAATCCTAGAAGCTCCAAATAATGAGGTATCGTCACAGTAGATATATCTCTTAAATAAAAGCAGTAGGTACCTACAGTAACTCCTGTGTGAGTGTTTCAATCGGACACCGCTAAAATTAACTTCAGAAGAACTAATACATAATCTGGGCTCCAGGCAACTTCACGTGTGCGGTCTATTCAGACAACTGTAACATTCTGGTGAATATTAATTTAAATAGCGACAGCTATTGTTGTATTGTTATAGCGACAGTTGACAAACTGTCTTACACATTTAATTTTAAATTAAATACAACGTACTACAAAAATACCTGTTAACCCGTATTAGCTGTCATGTCAGTCAACCTGAACTATTTTTAAGCCTCTCACAGACTGAAGCGGCTTGCGGTAGCGGTCAATAGTAAACATGCCAATAGCTGCCACGCCAGTTTGATTCAGGCTTTATCCTTCGATGCAATAAAATTTACCTATAAGTATGTGAATCTTTGTACATCCGCGTGTGTCTGTGTGGGGGGGGGGGGCATCGTATAACGGATGAACCAATTTGATGGGTTTTTTTTATTTAAATTCTATTCGTGGCGTCAGGAACGTTTTCAATTTTTGGTTCGTAAAGTTATAACAGAAAGGTAATATGACAAGAATAATCATTAAAGAAATAGGAGTGATCCCCGTATCGCTTCAGTGGAGCGTAGGTCCAGTAAGGTATTAAGAGGGTCTATTTGAGATACTGTTTTAGCAAATATATTTACTGTGGTATCGTTTACCTAAGTATTCATTACATACCCAAAATTTAACTTAAGTCGCGCCGTTGTTCTTACCGATACATTGTGGCTTGTCCGTTAATCTTGATGTGCATTTATGTATGTATATATATGTACATTGTACAGTATTCACTTGATTTCAATCTCAGCCCTAAATGTTTTGGCGTTCAAACGTACATTTATACAAAGAATTATAGGAGCTCTTATCTTCAATATTCTTCGTCGTCCTTAACCATTATTTAGGTACTAAATATTACTTTAACATTATAACATAAGTCTCATTGATGTAAACAATTCGACTTCTTTGACACGTCCACTCCTCTGATTGCGTACTTTATCGTAGTTAAGGTAGATACAACTAGAGTCGCAGCTTTGTTTAGCCACGTTTACCTCATAGTTTGCAAAAAGTACTCGATTGCACCTAGTTAGATGTTTCTTATTTTAAAATGTTCTCAATATTTCACTGCGTTAATGATGAATAGGTACGTGAATTTGTCCTCTCATAGATTTATAACGTAGATACGAGAGTAAATGCACACCGACTGCTTATTATGCATGATCCATACTTATTACGAGACTCCTGGGAGAAACAATAGATTTACATGTATGTATTTTCTTTAGGTATTGTTTTCGTCGTCTTTACCACCTGCCAACACTATTAGCCTCTGTAGTAGCAGTAATAGCAGTGTAGTGCTGTACAAATATTACATGTTAAAGTATTTTTTTCCATTGTATAACAGTAACATATGAAATACTTTTGACAGCAATTATAACACCAACTTGACTCAACATATCGCATACAATGATATCAATGTGTGTCACGCGTTTGTTTCGAAGCGTGCCGCTCTAACGTATCAGAATGAGTCTGTGCGACTAAGTGTAGGACACACACTAATTAACTACAAGATTTGTTGAGTCAAATTGCCCTCTATGGCTATACACAGATCTCTCACGAGTTGCGGATATTGTGGATCAGCTTTTACGTTGAATGAAGCACAATTTGAGAAGTTGTATGGGATAGCTTTAATTAGTTAAAATTAAGGTGTTAAGTGATCTTAATAAGGGTAATGCTAAGGTAGTGATGTATAATCGACTAAGGTTCAATACCTGTAATGAATCTCATATTTAGTTACTAATAAAATGTGTAAATGTTGGAAATATTCCGCACCTAAGTACCTATCTCAAAACAGATTCAAGTAATTTATTTATAACATAAGGATAAGTAACAATTTTTAAATTGAATTATGAAAAAGATCATACACACTAAGATATACCAAATGTATGTAGTAAAATAATATGGCCATTCATATTTTAGTCTTGTTTATGCACATATTTTAAAGAATAATCAGAATTTAAATTAAACGTCTATCAATGTTTACTGTTAAACATTAAAACTAGGTAATTCAAGTATATTATAATTCAATATGATATTATTTTGTTCGTCCCTACAGACCAACTTATTTTTTGTAGGCCTAACATTCTCGACCTGTGTTTGCAAAACAGTAATAGTTTAACGTTTAATAACCATGTGTGGTGGCTGCAAAGATACGTACGGTTTATCATAAATCTATACAATAGATTAGAGCTCCTAGTAATAGCCAATTATGTTAATAGATTGTATGTGATGCCATTAGTGGTTGTTGATATTTGAAAAACAACGGCTAAATCTTTTCTTGTAGATAAACATTAATTATACTTTTGTATTTATTATCTCATACAAGTAACGACTATCTGAAGGGAATATTAACACTGACCGAGTCAGCTAAAATTGTATTTGATTAGTTGGACGTACCTTGATTTCGTTTTTCGTATAATGAATAACTAGTTCAATAGAGTAGAGAAACTTCGTGCCATACATTTCTTAAATGTGTAGAGATTTATAGGAAACCTATAACGGTGTATGTTTGTTAGGAAAGATAAATGTTCAGTGTTATGTGTGTAAAGCTTCTACCCGATAAACGAGCCGCTGTGTGCATTAGGTACCGCTTTACATTAGGTGCTAATAAATGTATACACGTGGATATGTGCACTAATTCATTTTGCACTACTTAATCTTGACAATGCGAATGACGTTGACAATATCTGTTTAATTTGTATTTAAAAATGTGACGTGACCGCTACATGTGGCCCACAATGACGTAATCATGAATCATGAATGACCTAATGACGGAATCTACCGAACGGTGTCAGCCAGTGACCGACGCTCTATCTTGTCACTTATCGTGTGACACGGCCGACCGTGACACGGTTTCATGAATGGCGTGCTTGGCGGTTACTTGTAGGCTTTCCACGTGTAGCTGAGTGTGATTCTTTTAGGACTCTTGTGTCATGTTTTATACGTACCTACATTTCAATATTAACACTTTGATGGACACTATTCCAGACACAATAGAAACAACAATAGAATTACGCCTATAGGCGTCTACTGTCCATCAATGTGTTAAGATAATTATATTTAGTGCTAAAAATGCAATAGAGAACGAACATTGAGATTATTTTTGGAGTAAGCCATTACTATTGGAGATAATACCGCTGCACACTAATAAAGCGTAAACATTGTAGTTTTTTGTTAACATTAATTTTGTCAACATATTGAAATAACCTAGCAGTGAATTAGTAAAACATGTTGAGTAAGCGATTTCAGTTTCGCTTGCATAACTAGTCTAAGTGCAAACTGATCATAAATTGCACTGAATCATTAAGTAAAGCGGCACTTGTTGGTTAATGGTTTACATTTAAAATTAAATTAAAGATAATTAAACTTGTATCTATTAGTTTCACTTTGTTCAAGTCTTGCTTTATAGATTTTGAATATACTTACTATTTCTTAAAGATTAGCTATCAATTATATTTATTGTTTGTACAGTTATACGGAATATGAATACTGTTAGACAATAGTTATTATATTTTGCTTTAAGTATCCAATTAATATCTCCTGGAAAATAATCAATAAACTTGAATTAAAATGTGTTCTTTTTTTGTTTCATTCCCTGGCCTAAATGTATCTTATTTTGTGCACAATGTCTCCAGGGAGGTTTCTTATGAATCGGCACCAGAATTGAGGTCAGGCACACAACATGCCATGTAAAGACAGAGGCATATTGAAATTAATGTTCTTCTTTTGTACCGATAGCAATTTCAATGGCAAACTCAAGATTGACTGAAACGTTTTTACAGGTTAATTACGTTTCAGTATATTTTTAGAAATAAGTTGCATCTGATTCAAATTATTATTATTATTATTATTTATTTAATAAACATAATATAGAAACTTAATTATTAACATGGTCTCACAAAACTGTCGGGACAGTTTGTCTATGTGATTATTATGGTACAGAGTTAACTAATTTGTTCAGTAAATGTTACGTTCAGCTATGCCTTAGGTGTTAATGTTATTAATGATAAATAAAACACATTATAATATAACTAAACGACAATCACGACTTCGTGATAATCCTAAATGAATCAGATGAACATATATCGAGTAAGTAGTATATTAATCGTTAAATGCATGGTGCAGCCATCTTCTTCGGCGGTCGGATAGCATCATAGTGTCGGCTATCCACCAGCCAGTCACGATTTGACGTCACAGCCTTCGGGCTACGACTAGACCCAAGTCAAAAAAAATAAAAAATAAGGTGAAGCCATAATAGTCTTAGTCGTTTCCTCATTGAGGGTCGTGACTACCACGAACGTCTTGCACAACCTTCCTCCAAGCATTTCTATTTTGCGCTATCCGCAGGCATGCCTGAGCGCTGGTCCCTGCTGATGCTTTAAAGTATTACCACTGGATAGGCGCTCTTCCTTTACCTCTCTTTCCTTCCACGTGACCGAGCAGTATCAAATTTCTATAGACTGTTCTCTTATCTAGCCATGTGGCCGAAAAATTGCAGTACGCGTTGAGTACCTACTTATGGTGCAGATAAGAGTTCGAATCTTCAGCTGGTTCAGGATTGATTCGTTTGTACGGCGGGCTGTCCTCTTGATGCCAAGCATTTTCCGCCAGCACCACATTTCGAACGCATGAACCCTTTCCTTGGTCCTAGCCTTTAACGCAAAATTACTTTACTTTACTTTAAAGTACATGTTCCGGCCGCATACAAAAAGATAGAGAAGATTAAGGTCCGCATCAAGCTAACTTTTGTTTTCAACCCTATCCCGCGGTTTCTCCATATCTTCGTTAATATTTTTACCGGCGCAACCTACATAACCAAATAAGTAATAAATATTTGTTAAGAAGTACGAATTTTAATTTTGTTCTTTTCAGCGATACTTATAATATTTGAATTTCCCTTTTTAGGGTTCCGGGCCAAAAATATAAAAACGGAACCATTATGCACCATAGGGTTCCGCTTTTATCTTTTTGGTTACGTTATGAGACTCTCACAACGTTAAATTAGTTATGCCATCAATTTAAAATTTCGAATGGTTGTAAACCAAGTTAATCCAAGAGTATGCAAAATGAATTTCTTAACGTGCATTTTAAATTTCTATGAATAATTACGGATTGGAGGGGGCAAAAATTCAAAATCTAGTTAGTAGGCCAAGTGGGGTATCATGAAGAGGCTTGAGTTGCACATTCTTAAACCACTTCTTTTTCTACAGTGGTAAGTTTCTTTTATAAAAGAAAAAGTTGAAAAAAAAATACTATTCCTACTTTTACTAATTATACCCGTCACAAACGAGCTTAATTTTTCAAAATAAAGCGGAGTTGTGATGGCTATAATGAATAAAAGTTTGTACGGAACCCTCGGTGCGCGAAGCAGACTCGCACTTGACCGGTTATTTTTCCTGTATTATTAATACAATATTATACGAACCTGTATTAAAAAAACTAGAAGTGACAGTCACTAGGTAGTGTTTATGAACGCAATGTCGACGATGTAGAAAAATATAGTGGCTGAGTTAAATATTAATGATACACCCTATCCTGCCCATGCCGACACCATAGGGGAGATTGGACACTTTTTCACTTAAGTCGTAATAAAAATGTATCTCTTTTACCGAATCAACTTTTTATTTCTTATATGAGTAGCACATATATTTGGCTTCAATTATTACGAAGAACACTTACACAACTATGATCAGTCTCAAACAGGCAAGAGATTTTCTAAACATTGTCAAAAGTGCCCAAACCTCCCAATGGTCGGATGGTTTGGGCACCTCACTGGGAGGTTTGGGCTCTGTATCAAATACGCCTCTTAATGGTACATTATAAGAATATTAAGCAATATAACTATAAACACTTGCAATAAAATCGACAGACAAACAAATATCTTAAACTACTAATACTCAAATAGAAACAAATACTTAGATTTAATTATCAATACTCAGTATCCTTATTAATTATAAATTCATCTAATAATTAGTAACACTTATAATGATAATGATAAAAAATCTAAGTATTTATTATTATTCAAATTCGATATTTATACGCAATTACAAACCGTCGAATTTTTTTTTTGACAGGTTTCTAGCCGTAGCCCGAAGGCTGTGACGTCGAATCATGGCTGGCTGGTGGATAGGCGACACTATGGTGCTATCCGACCGCCGAATAATTTTATTTTAACAGAACCTACTTTTGACACCGATTGCCGAAACAAACATTAGTGGCGGGGGAGCATTGAACATGCCCAAACCTACCTTCAAAATTAATGCTCGATGCTCCCCACCCCCTCATTTCACTCATAAATTCAAATATGTTTCTTGTAGTCTAATATTTCACCTTTATTTATACGTTAATATTAGCTTTCGGAAACACGTAACTAGATATCAATACAGAGACTAACGTTTTTTCGCAGATCACGTTATTATGTCCTTCGAAAACACATCAAAATATTTACTTTTGCACGCACGAAACGGTTGACGGCATGTGACATTGGCAACTAAACATAATGGCAGATGACATTAGTCTGAGCGGTGTTGCCTGTTACTAAGCTAAACTACCACAATATACAAAATGATGTATCTCCTACACGATCCGACTTACAAGGTGGTGTCCGAACCTCCCGACTGCCCAATTCTCCCCTACCTCCCCTACTATGAATTATGTAGTACCTACCTATTCAGATGAAAACTCGTCAACTTTCAAACTGGATTCTAATTCGTTCAGCTTATATTACATTTGAACATGTAACAATCAGTAACAAATGTCTTCTCGACTTGTCATAGTTGTGTGTGTGTGTGTGTATGTATGTGTATACGTATGTATGCGCGTGCATGTGTGATGGGTCGAGAAGACATTCTCGATTTATCATGCATGTAACTATGTGTGTATATGTGTGCATATGTACACATATACGGGGCCCACGAAACTGTAACCTGCTTTATTTTATAAGATGAGTTTGATAGGTTAAGTTGCATGAAAACGTAGCGCGTCTCGCCATCAAACGTAACAATTTGGCGAGAATTTAAATGTATAGTAGTTATGTAAGTTTTCATTTGATCAATAAATAAAAATAAAAAAAAGCACTAAAACATACGTACAATCAAGCTGCAGCTTCCATTTTTTGAGCCTATCCAATCGCTTGCTAGAGCCATCTAGTTAAACTGTCCTTAACGAACATTACCTGAGTGAGGTTCGCTTTCTGACTCATAAAAACTACTCTGTTTGAGCAAACTGGTCGTAGTGTGGTAAAAATAATGTAGATGGCGATGAGAGATGAATATTGAAGATTCGTCAGACATGAAACCCCCGACGCAAAAAGAGGGGTGTTATAAGTTTAACGTGTATGCCTGTGTATCTGTCTGTGGTAGCGTAGCTCCCTAACGGATGGACCGATTTGAATGCGGTTTTTTCTGTGTCATAGATAATTTTATTCCGACGGTTCTTAGCCATGTTCCACGAAAATCTGTTCAGCCGTTTTTGAGACATGAAAATGAAAATGTCGGGGGTTTTTCAACGTTCAAGTTCTGTGGGCGTAGAATGGTTGACATTTAATCACTTATCACTATCGATAAGACGTCCGTCACGTTCTGCCAAGTATGCGAGTGCGAGAGTGACAACGATAACTCATGAAAAGGCAACCATTTTAGGCCCGCTGGGGGGCGCTGTTTCACTTTTTCGGGCGCTCGTACCTGGGCAACCGAGCTCAGCTCGAGTGAAAGTAGAGTAAAAGATTTTTCCTTTTTTTTTAGCGGCTTTTCTCTTTTCTAGGACGCGATTTCAAATAAACACGGTGCTCGCGAGAAATCCAAAAGATTTTAACCACGCATTTCTTGGGTCATTAGGATTAAAAAAATATACCTATAAGAACCGGAGTCAAATCCGGCTTAGTTTTGAAGATATTATAAATTTTCATGTAAACTATTTATTGTGATTACGAAGTGTATGGTCTTTTGATCGCGACGTTGCCACCTAGGTTGTTAACTTTAGCATCGCTATTGACAGACATCAAAATGACAGCTACCACTCACTAAATTCATCCTTTTTTGGAACGGCTTTAAAACGGCTAAGTTTCGCAGAGAAGCAAGTAGTTGTCATCCCCATTTTATAAAAAAAAAAACGAAAAAAAAAAAATTTTTTTTGCTTAATTTGACTCGGGTTCATTTCGTTTCCCCTAATAACCTCAGGAATGTGCGGTTAAAATCTTTTGTATTCCTCCCAAGCACCGTGTATGTATATCAAGCTCTGCAAGTTCTTTCCGTGAAACCTTTATTTCATCTTCAACTCTGTTTTTTATTTGCAGAGTGAGCGCTGAAAAAATGCTCTCTAAGTACGCTTCCACTACATTACTACTTGGTACTTACCTACTTTTTTATCGATATCGGTATTTTTTTATCGGTTCGGTTGAACCTAATGCGCCGATAATAAGACGTTGCGTCACGGTCAAATCTGTTTGTGTAAAGGGCCAGAAATTCAGCAAAGTCAAAGATATCATTTTACTTAATCTCAGAAATTCGTTTTTGACGCCGCTTCAGTATTTTCTTTGACATAGTTTGATGTCTACTTCAGTTTAAAATGGTTTCATTAGACGTTCATTTTCCAGCTGACTGCAAGCGCCGCTGTTTGCCTTTGCTTTTGGGTTTCCCTGTGATCTTAATGGAAACTTTACCGACGTAAAGTCAATTTAATACAGTTGGCCGGCAGTTTATCTTTGCGTTGTTATGTTTACATGCTTCAAGATGCTTTGCTCGACTTGCATTTTACTGTAACAACCTAAATATAGAAACATAAGATCAAATTTACATTTACGAGTAACCTGATACGAGGATATGATTATTTACGATTGCTTTGACCTACTTTAATAAATTGAAGTGAGGAATATGGCTTTAAATCATTCGCTGTGAGAGTAATATTTGAGCTTGGCTATGAATTACTTAGACCAGCCTTATTTATTATTTCGTCTTCGTTTGTCAACCTGTGTGTCAAGTCTCAAAGCCTCGAGCCTATTACACTATTCTGTTTCAAAGACTCTCTTTTAAGAGTCGGGAAAGAAAGGCAACAAGTTATAAAATAACAAGACGGGTCCATGAATCTGCGTATATTAACTAACACTCAATTCAAGAAAACGCTAAATATTTATGTAATAGAAACGCTAAATTATTTTATTCGAATGTTTCATCGTTAAGACCAAATATAATATACAAAGAGTAAATACTTAGGCGAGTATTCCTTTTATAACGTATAAAAATGTGATCGGTGTACTAGGTATATGTTTGAAATAAAAGTAAAAAAAATGGAAGTAAGTCAATTTTATTTATGGACAGTACCTAAATTTTTCTTAGTTTTTTACCTCTTACGTGACTAGATCAAGATACTGACACTTACTATTATTTCTAATTACAGCTCTGATATAAATATGAACTAAGTAGATACGAGTACATGAAACTAGTAGGTATTTATTAATTTTAAATACATCTTATAAAATAACAATATCACTAAGTCTGCTGTAGCCGACACAGTTGTAAGTAAAACCCGTAAATAGTTGGCACTGAACTATGAATAGATTAGGTATAAATAACTGCCTACATATAACTTAAACATTCAGGTACGACTACTGACATATGCGACTACCTAACAGAAAATTATACACAGTTATATTTTGCGCGATAGATATCCCAAGTGTTTTGATTCCATTTACCTACAACATTTGAGAACAAATCATGACAACATTTTGATATTTTAGTACCGAGATTTGTATCCGAATCGCGTAGTCCAAGAGCCGTAGCAACATCAAATCATATAAATTGGACACCAAGAGCTCCGACATGTAAACTAAATTCTGGCATCCGTTAAGTCAATACATTTTATAACCTAAAAACGTTACGTGCGTGAATTACTTTGATTGAATTGACACCTTACCAAATTCTTTATAGTTATTCGTATCTGCTGGTGACAGTAAATATCTCGTAAATTGTAGTGGTTGCAAGTAATGGGGTGTGATAGACGGGAAACTGGCATTTATTTCGTCATTTAATATTGACGAGAGTACCTAAATTAGCGAACGCTAATACACGTACAGTGTGGTACATGTGGTTGAAGCGCTCATAGCCCAGCGGCGCCTGCGAGTCGGGAACGATTACGCAGGTTAAGCAAAGATGGCAGCGGTCAGCCTTTGGATGGGTGACCGCCTGATGTTTGAGTGGTTAATATAAATGAGCGCTTCCGTGGTTTGGAAGGCACGCTAAGCAGTTGATCCCGGCTGCTGTCTATGACAGTAGTCGTAAAGCCGAGTTAGAGGCCTTCGGGCGGCTTGAGAACTTCTAACAGTCGAGTTGCCCACTCACTTGACAAAGGGGGGACAACTGTTACTCGCGTCCGCAGGAGCTACCTACCACAACCCTGCACGTGTCTCCTGGGTGGTACTAAAGAGTGACAAACTTTAAAGGCCAAAATAATGTATGCCATACGATTAAATAAAAGTGTGGTACAGTCATCATCATATCAGCCGAAGGACGTTCACTGCTTCGAAGTTGACCAATCCTGCGGCACCTGCATCCAGCGGACTCTCTCGTTTAGATATCACGGATATTTAGATTAATGGATTCCGTAATGATAGTGATTAGTCAATATAAGTACCTACCAGACAATCAGAACAAAACTACAACCTGTCAGTATACATCACAATGTACTTTTTTATGTATGGTACAGTGTCCATCAGATATATCGGAGCAGCCAAAGTGCTCACAAGTATCTGAACACGTCTCTAATGCTTCCATAATAAATACGTGCTCAGATAGTTGTGAGCACTTTGGCCGCTCCGATATATCTGATGGCGACTGAAGTCTACGAAACACGGTGACTGTACTGAATTGATAAATACTGAACGTCTAGACTTGTCTGTGTATTTCGTGAATATAATATGATAATCCATTTATTTATCTTATTAATGGACCTTGTACGTAGTTTACATTGTGCATGAAAACTGAATAATGAAACTGCAATAAAGAAACAAATCTGGTGTTACAATCAAACCAAATTACCTCGAGTTACAAGATATTGCAACCAAACGAAAGTGGAATGCAACGGCTCAAGTTGATTTTCATGCTCATAATATTCGGTTTAAACGTCAGGCAACTCGTTCAATTGATCCATGCCGCAGATCAAATCGGCGTGCTCAATGTCCTCGGGAGCAAGAGGGGAGAAGGCCAAAGTCACCGAGTTGAGGAATCGACCACTGGAGACCAGCCGAACCACGGTGTCTTCGCAAGCGACGAGAAGGGGGCGGCGGGCTGTAAAAAAATTAATATAAATAGATTTATTTTGACTTAGAAATATGATCCAAAGCTGCTTAATGAATATTTTCATATTCGAGTAGCATTACACATAGCCTCAGTAGTATAACAGCGCACTTGTACCTACTACCTAATACCGTATGCTTAATATAAAAAAAATTCTTTAGACTGTTTTAGATTTACAGGCAAGCACTACCTATTCCTTGTCTAGTTTCTGTCATTTCATATACTAACTGTATGGAAAAAGTTTTCTTTGATTTCTGGGCGTTTTAGTAATCAAACCTTAGTCGTTCCCTAAGAGTATTTTGATCCTTAATAGGAATGGGCTCGAACGGCATTAAAAAAAAACGTCAAAATTGATGATTTTCTCGCTGACTGTAGGGTACTTTTTTTCACAATCTGTGAATGTAGATTGTCATCACTTAAAAAGTTAGGAATGAAATCCTATTGCCATTTTTGCATGGCGTTTTAACTTTCCGCCCCGTATATATAAAAAAAAAACACCAATTTTGTATTTTCAAGTAATTTAGTAACTGATGTATCGGTAAAATACTTATCTAGTTGAATTCCCTGACCCCAAAAATTTATATTTAGACACTAAGTTTGTCATTCCACGTAAATAGAACTCAGGATATTGATAAATAAACTAAAATTCAAAATGGCCGCCATAAAATTAAAGATGGCTGACGGAGCAGTTGGTTCCTATCAAAAACTTAAAACTATGGACCTAACAAGTACCTGAAAAAAATTTGGTGCTTTTGTCCAGCGTGTCCACATTTTCGACAATTTGTTCGAGCACTCTGCCCGTTAATCATTAATTGTGGCTCATTTTGTATTTTAAGTAACTCAAATCAATGTTTGTAAGTTGCTGTTCTGTTGATTTCTTGCCACTCGCAGTCAGTCGCTCACTTAGTAATACTATAACCTAAATGAATTATTTTTGACACTTAAAACTTTAATTTACAGTCACTCGTTTAAATACTACCCATTTTTCAGTAATTATGATGTGTAGAGTATAAAAGTTTTCTACCATATTCCTACCAAAATATTGTTTGGTTTGAATTTGACATTGCTGAATAATCTGATAAATTCGATTTATGTAAAACACAGTTTTCGCAAAATTCTCCTTACAAAACGCCAATTTCATAGGTAAGGACTTAATACTTAATTATTCTTGATCAGCTTGTCCGCAGAAGCCTCAACAGTATTAATTTATCTCCAAGACTTTTCCAAATGATGAGGAGGTTAAAGATCAGAAGAACATAGCTTATTCTGATGTAAACTTATTCAAAACTTTAACCAATATGCGCCATGTCCAACTAGATAAAAATGGACGTACACAGGAAAAACATAATTAAATTACAATCTTGGAATTCAGCTTAACCACTCCCTTCAATACATGCACGTTTGATTCAAAGAATCAATATCACATGAATGAATGCGGCCATACATGCGACCATCATACTCATGCTGGTGGGTAATGCTCGAGTTCCAGGTAAAAAGGGAGAAAGAGGAAGACAAATTACTTTTATCCGTTTTTCGTTTGTTTCTCGAATCCCATAATATCCGATAAAAACGTTTTTTCTTCATAAATTAATCTTCCAAAGTTTTAAAACTAGTAGCTCATCTTTTTTTCTGCTACCGCCAGTAAGGACATTTCCACTTTCGTCTCAGAAAACTTATAATTGTGTCCTTACTTCATTCAATTTGTCTCATTTGAATGGCTGATTATTATATATGCTTAGGATCAGCTAAGTAAAGTTTATGTAAATAAATTAAAATGCAAAAAACTAATGCAAGCCAAGAGTGTCAGTTTATTGTGTTACGTTTATTTGAGGAAAAAAACCTTAAATATTGCGTGAATCTAGGTGTGTAGTTTTTGTTATAAAAATTTATAAAAGGTGGCCGGGCCTTATTAGAGACACGGTGTGAGAGAGACGGTCAATGCCACTTTCTCTGAAGTAATATTTGTGTAGACTAATTGGTCGTCTAGTATTCAATCAACGTACCCTACGTCTAGTGATTTTACCCTTATGTATGTATGTATGAGAATGGAATTGATTCCCAGCGGACAACCATTAATACTTACGCAATTTTCATGTTTTAACCAAAAGCAATTCAGCACTCTTTGACATTCATAATTTGTAGGTATCAAAGACCAGCGTCCGGCAAATAGTTGGAGTTAAACAGCAACTTGTTGCTAGCTCTCCCTGCACACTGTTCTACCTGCAGGCAAGTTTGATGTGTGCCTATATCCAGGACTTTTATGCCATCCACCGTAGTCACGGGACATACGAGTAACAACGTTGATGTTTCTGTCATTCTGATTTCGAAAACAATATGCAAGATATGCAACCTTTCCCGTCAAATATCTCGTATAAAATATCGGCCAAGCAGTAGATGTCCATCGGCGGATGGCACTAATGGTGGAAATCTATGAAAATATTACCTTCCTTAGAGTCGAGTCCACACACGCTATCGTAGACTTCTATCTTGGTGTGGTCGAGGCCGGTTGCGCCGCCAACGTCCACATAGTCAGGGAGGCCCCGTTTTTTGCACTAGGTAAAAATATATAGGCGTAGTTAAAAATTATATAAGTTTACAATACCGAAATACAAGTCACAACTAAAATTAATATTACTAAATATCTTCAATAATGAGAGTGAACTAAACTTTCATCAAGGTTTACAATTGACTTATCATTAACATTAAGATGTGAAAGAAGTGACAGCGTTATTAATAATAATAATTAATTAATTATGCACTGACTAACACCACACAAGCGAAAAAGTCTCAAGGTCAAGGAAACAACTGATATAATTGGTAAACCAATTGCCAACATTTTTGTTACATAAAAAAGCACATGTCAAAGACAGGATCAACATGAGAGAAAAATGCGAAATTCTTAGCTTAGCGAAATAACATTTAATCTCCTGCTAGTCGGTCACAAATTCCAAGCAAGCATTGATATGCTCCGTTATTTGACGCTACAGTCCGTCAGCATGTCGGAAACACTCCTCAATGTATCTACATATATCCGTCTCGTGCTCGCCTTTTTATTTATTACCGCGCGATTGTTAAATGACGCGGAATTTCAGTGTCTGGGAGGCAACCGGGTGGCTCGCGGTATTTGAGCTCCTGAAGCGCTGTGGAGCCGCCCTGTGCAACCCGAACTGAGCCAACTTGGACTGGAGCGGAAATTGGAAAGGGCATGAAAAAAAAATTGTCACCATCGCGAGGTTCTCGATTTAGAGCAGTATTTTTTTCATTATATCTACAGCATACACAATTTTCGGCAACCGCTGTTTCAATAGGCTGCGGCTGCAGAAAAAAGAAGATAAATGTTTGGTATTTCCGTCTGTGTTATCACAACCTGTCATTTTACTGTCTGACACTTTTTCACAGCTCATATTTATTTGAACGTACATATTTTACGTGGCTCTAGATGTCCAAATATTATCGTTTTCTTGTTAATCAAGGCCTAATACGGTATTAAACGGTGACGAAAGTCAAATCGTTTCTTTTTATGGAACGTCAAAAACGCTCCGTTGTATGGAATTTGTAGGGATTACTTGCTTGTGACGTCACAACCAAACAACGTTATGATTAGTTTTTATGAATTTAAAAATCTTTAAAACAGCAAACATAAATGAAAGATTGATACTTTCCGAGCAAACAGTTATTTTACTTTGTGGACACTGTATTATCTGACTTATCAGATAATAAAACAAATTTCGAAAATATTGGTTTATTATTAAAATTTTGCAAATGTGAACTCTTTATTCTAAAAACTTCTTACCGTTTGGATGATTTAAAAATCAAATTCAATTGTTTCACACCCAGTACACAAAAAGTCACTTCGCCTCCTGGGTTCGACCCATGTTTGAAGAATCTTTTCCTGAATATATTAATTAAACTATTTCTTTATTCCAAAAGTCATGCAAATTGTTTACTCGAAATAAGTCCTCATCGACATGCTCTTGTAATTTTAAAGTTTTGCCTTTTTGTCCCTAAATTCACTAATGTGCTCCGCTTCTGCCCTTTTTGGAAACATCAAAACTCGCTTTCACCAATAGACAATTTAGTAAAAAAATATTAAGAAATGATTTTAAATATTCAGCTCAATGAACCATCTTGGTTAAAAGCATCCCTCCCTATTCGGTTCGGCGGCTTAGGAATCCGCAGAATCTCGAGTGTTCCTTTCCCAGCCTTTTTGCCGTCCACCCATAGCACGTCATGTCTCGTAGGTAATATCCTAAGGGCTTTGCCCACTAGGTAAATATAAGATTGCGGGCTTGGAGGATACAAATAATGATTTTAAAATTGCTTACCCGGGCAAAGATTTTTCCAGACAACACAAAATCTCAAAGGAGCTGGGACGCTATTTATTGCGATTTAACATACAAATCGATTCGGAACTCTAATCTTGTGGATCCGCCTTCCCTTCGTCTGGTGACGGTCTACGGCTTGGGGTCACTCCACACGTATGTCCCTGTGCCACGGAAGTGGACCGACTTGGTCACCACGGACAAAATTGTCAAGACAGTGAGTGCAGGCCACTTTTCAAGACGTGCGACTTTTAATGAGATAATCCGCCGGTCTCTTGCCACCATCAATGTGCCTGCTCTACTTACAATTTTCATATTGTAATTGTTTTCTTTTGGTCAAAGACTTTATTTGATTCCGGCAATTAAAAAGATTGTCCAAGTGGTTGAAGTATTAAGTAGTATTTTTTCGCATTTATTTCTCTGAGTAAATTTAAAACACTTAATATTCATGGTCATTATATTAGTTCCGGCTGATTGGATGTGTTTTACTAACATTTCATTCTACTTTCATAAAAAAGTAAACAAGAAAATAATTACATTTACAGAACAAAATAAGTAACGCAGGCTTCGTCAGATTGGAGTACAGTTTCACACACAACCGACTTAATAAAATAATAACATGAAACTTGTTTCTAATCTACTTTGAATTTTATCAGTGAAGCATTTTCACTAAAACTAGTTACGTGATGTATTTAATCATATTTCAATCGAACTCTCAGTGAAAATTCTAACCATTGATCACATGTTTTCTAAGCCACGGTGATCACGGAGCTTCTTCCAATTCTTTTAATCATTTTAATTTTTTGAAGCTAAAACGTCCAATAGATGCTTAATTGAATATATCAAGAAAGAAATTTTTACAGTCAAATCCTGAAAGCGATTTCAAAGGAGACTCGTCAAACATGGTTAAGCTTCTGTGTAAACATGATAAGCTATTTTTAAAATACATGATGAAACGAATCATTATATTCGGATTACCTTTCTTTTGAAAAGCTCCTACTTACAGGGATTTTTTATAGACCACAGAAACGAAGATCGAAAACATTTCCGCTATTGCCTACCGTTTACCGCACTAAGAATAAGTATACAGGAAAAAACAACTAGGGTCTCCGGACACACTAAAGGACGCAGTCAGCGATACCAAAGCACTCACAAACTTTCTGGAGAAGCTGGGGTGGTAAAAGTAGCGCTACCCCACCGATTCACGCAAAATAGGCACACTGGATGTTGCGGACTTGCGGAAACGCCCAGTATAACTAACTACCGAACTAAGAAAAAAAACCGCTTTACATAGAACAGCTTGATTGAAAATATTCCGGATTCTTATTTCTATCACGCTTTACCTTTATAGCATTTTGTTAAGTTTTTTTCTTCAAATGAAACATCGTTTACATACCTAAGTAGGAAACATCAAAGGGATTTATATATAGTCTCGACATTATAACGATTATCTTACATTATTGCTTACCAGCTCTTCATTTAGACTACTGTACCTACCTATAAAATAACCTTTGAACATCCTTACACTGCAATTATCTATACCTTTACAATGTGTTAATAAAATAACACAAAAAAATGAAAACACGCGATTTACTTTCTACATGTGTATGGAGCAGGACGCCCCAGTCGGCCAACGCTCCATACAAAGGTAAAATAAAACTGGTCAAAATTAAAATCCTATTTCTTTCACTTTCTATCTACGGTCGATTCTGAACGAACACAGTGTAGGGTTCCGTAGTTGCCTATCTGTATTTGTTACATCGACACGCGCCAAATAAATAGTGCGCTTGCATTGGCGCAATTTGTACGAAAGTGGGCCTTTTCAAGTACATTTTTGTTGGTATTTTCAAGTACTTTTACTCGGTAACTAGTAATTTCTGCTTCACAGACGGATCAAGAAGGAAATCAACAAAGCTAGCGGGAGCGGGTATAGTTATACTCAAACTGCGTGAAAGAGTATCTATCCCACTGGGCAGGTATGCCAGCATTTTCAAGTAGAAGTGTGCGCGATAATGAGGTGCGCACAGATAATAAAGGAGACAACGCAGCAGACTGGAAGGGTAGTGATCTATACGGACAGTCAGGCAGCATTGGAGGCACTAGGAAAGGCAACGGTAACATCCTCCTTAGTAAGAGAATGTAAGAAGGAGCTCAACAAGATAGGAGTATACCCAGGGTGTCAGGGTGGCGTGGGTGCCGGGACATCAAGGGATAGAGGGCAACGAGAGCGCGGATTAACTGTCTACGGAGGGCGCGGGCAGAGAATTTATAGGCCCAGGACCAGTCCTTCCTTTCTCGGCTTAAGTTATAAAGGGGGGGGGGGGGTCATAGAAAGGCTAAAAGAATAAAACGGGGAGGAAGAATGGAGGGACGCATCTGGATTTAGATAAACAAAGATAATGATAGGAGGTATGGATTACAGAAGAATCAGCTAAAACTGGGTAAGAGCAACCTGAGGTTGCTGACTGGTATCGTAACTGGTCACATTACTCTAAATAGACACTTGAATGTAATCCTTATTCCCACAGGCGAGTGAATTTTGCAAAAGGCTTCCTTTTTTCTTCAAGATTACGACGTAACTATTAGTAATACACTAAATAGAGTAGGTATATCCCATTTCCTTAACTTTTACCTCTAGGCGGGTTATATATTTAGTTATCTTGCCTAGGTATGTTCAACTCGTACGGTACGGTGGATTCTAAAACACAAGTTGCATGTTTAACAAGCTCAAAGTTAAACCTCAAACTTCCTTGATATTCAATAAATATATTTTCAAGGCGCCCAGATTCGCCGCGATAAAGTTATTTTACTCGCATTTTCTCTAGGCAGCGTCTCATCAGCTTGTTGAAGTAATCGATTGGAGGTTTTTACAAGCGTCTTTGAACTTGCCTGTGCGAATGTAGTTGTCGATTTGTGTCTAAAATCACCATGGACCAGCGCTTGTAATTGCCAGTACCATGTTGCATTGGGACCATTTAGTGACTTGTTTTTTATTTGTTATTTTTATTCAATATTTGTCCTTTTGCGTGTGGCACGAATAAATGTGTTTATAAACATTATATTTTCTACTCCTGTACCGTTATCTGTCATTTATATAAGCTTTAGCTCAAATACAATGACACCGATGATAAGTCGTCGAAATACTCTATGCTCTATGGTCCATAAATGCACTCTTTAGGGTACTTTTATTGTTCATACATTTTCCATAAAAGCACTGTTTACCACAATGTCAAATCATCTGATTTTTTTTAAATCAGCTACTATATATTGCAGTGGTACGAACTTAATTAGCAAATTTTTCGAAATAAAGAGTTTTTATTTCCTATCAAATATTTGTAAAACATAAATTATTTACTAAAATAAAAATAAATTATCATGTATTGTGTGTTAATATACATATTTTACCAATTATTGGTATTATTTATGGCCAGGTGAAGACGTAAAATTTTGTACTTAACACGGGCGGTAATTCGTAAAGCCCCAGAGCGCATATTAAACCGATCCGGATTCTGTTTGGTTCGGATGGCAAGTGCAGGGAAATTAAAAACAAAACAGACCATAAACAAGAGGTAACAATGTGTCATATTTCTAATTTCCCACCAAAGTTCCAGTTCAAAATTAAAAGACGAAATATGATAACTATACATTATTAATAACTGCTTAAGATTTGATTCGTGTTTGTGAAGTGAAGAAAAATGTGTACGTTCCTTTTAAAATGGACGAAAAAGAAAATAAATGCACCGCTGAAGAAATTGCGTGAGTAGTAATAGAACTAACGGAAAACTTACTGCCTGAAAAGTCAAATGCTATTTATTTAAAATTAGTCGTAGAAAAAGAATTGTATGCAACGGTGTATAACTTGGTCTTAAGAAACTCGTGGCGTCTTTAATTGCGATGCCCGCCAACTCAAGACACTCGCGTTTTAAGACCCTACTTATACAACGGTCGCATAAAATACTATTGTTTCTATTTTAATATAATAATATATAATGTGGGTCTAATTGCATTTTGAAGTTGTACGCATTTATTCAGCAAAATTAAACCGTAATTTTAACAATCCGCGTAGGTAAAGATCAAAGTTTCACGTATGTAACTAATATAATGCCGTAACATTTATAATACTCGTATTTTGTATTTTATAATCAAACTTTTTGAATGGTCGACAAGGTTTTTACGCTACCTAACTATATAAAAATACTAAATAAGAAAGCTCGTAATAAGTTTCACAAATTAAACTTAGCTTTAAAATAGTTCTTAACTTAAAAACCGATCTAGCTGTAGCATGAAATAAAAAACCTGAGATGTGTTGCAAATCCGCTGCTCTTGCTTGCATAAAACTTTGCACTTAATTTATGTGTCCTTATTACGCCTAAGTACCCTCCTTCTGTTTATAAATAGTACATTACGTAACTAGGGCGGTGAATTCGTGAATGCCCCAGGTCGCAGGTGTTTGTGGCCCGAACCGAAGGTGAGGGCCATAAATATGCGCTCTGGGGCTTTACGAATTACCGCCCGTGTTAAGTACAAAATTTTACGTATTCACCTGGCCATAATGCGAGTTTTCATTTCGGGCCACAAACACCTGCGATCTGGGGCATTTACGAATTCACCGCCCTAGTCACGTAATGTACTATTACAGGACATTTTGATAAGTAGGTATATAAAAATTGTCTCACTCACGGGTCGATACAAAATTTATTACTTATTCGTTTAATCTATATTTCGTCTCATTTTGCATTCGCTTTTCAAGTTTTAAATCTTCTTTGGTAAGACTCTCTATGGTGAGGCCCTGTAACTTGATTTTTTTTGTTATGGTTTCAATCCTTGGTCTCATTCGTTGTTCGTCTCCCTATTTCTAAGACAGTGTTATTCGCAGATTATTAATAGTCGCATTGGCTATCCGTCTCTCAGTTTTGGCCTCATTTACAAAGTCCTCTCATTATTTTAGGCACATTCTTCGTTCGTTGTTTGTCTATTCTTCTCTTTTTATATTCCTATGTACATGTGCTTATTCCCACTACAACGGCCAAATACTTGAACTAGAAAGCGAACTATCGTAAAGTGTAAGTATGATACGAAATGAATGGGACAAGTAGCGATAAAAAAAAATTAAGCTCGCCACAAAATTGAGACTAATTATATTAGTAGTACATGAGATTAAAAACGAGAGAAATTAGCCACAAATGAGTCTCCCTAAGAAGAACGTAGCGAAAACTGAATAAGACTTGCTTATTAAGAAAGACGCAAGTTGCAGAATATGACACAAAGAAGTGACAGAATAGTGAACAAGACAAATTGAATAAAGCATGAATGATCATTGCAGGATAAGACGAAATAAGATTAAAACGAAAAACCGATTTTTCATCCATTCGTTTATACATGCCCTTCGCGGAGTGGAATCCTAATTAACATACGTGTGTAGAAATTCTCTTTGGATAGCACGTGCTTTGAAGTAACACGATACACATTACAAATGACTCTCACACGACATTTAAATAAAAGACGCGATGCAAATGTATTAGGTATATCTCGTGTGCAAAGAATAAAAACACCAAAAAAAAATTTGTACAAAAAATACTTTGGAAACTTTGTCTGTTCAATATTTTTATGTATGACTTTGAATTCGACTTCCTTATTCCTTTTGAGCTAATAACATGTATAAATTAATAGACATCAACAGTAAGTGCTAAATCAAGAGCCGTTATAGACCTACAGTCCGTGCACTACCTACACTTTACAAGTTGTTACACTTTTTTCAGTTTATTTATTTATTTATTTATTAATATTACATTGTATTTCACATATTACAATGTATTGCTCTGCGCTTACAACATTATTTTAATACTAGTAAGTAGGTACCTAGCTAACTAGGCAAGCACCGTACTTCGATAACTCCATTAATCACAACAACTCGTTGTCGTGGACGCTCCCGTTATAAAATATATTTTTTAATACATTTGCTCAAAAAGTGGTACTTTTTGTGGCTGCGTAGCGTACGAGAATCTCAATTTCTCGAACTAGTGCTTTTTACTTTTTAGTTCCAAACTATACTTTCGAAACGCAGTAATTTTATATTAGATTTTTTACCCGATGGCGCTGATTCCAATAGTATGTTGTCACTGTCAGTGTCATTTGTAAAGTATGGGTTCGTTCAAAAATAACTTCGAAGCAAGCATATTTTATCGCAATGATATATTAATTTATTATTTTTCGCAACTGTATTAAAAAACGTCGTTTAAAACACGTGTGAAATGTCTTTTACCACTCGTACCGAGTCTTGCCACTCGCTTTCAGCTCGTGGCAAGATACCTCGGTACTAGTGGTAATAAGACATTCTTTTCACACTAGTTGTAAAATGTACTATTTAATGCGTTTTTGCAGGACTTTTTATTTTTGAGGATGTTTACGCACAGATGTATTGTGGTAAATTATTTAGTATATCGACCGGGTTTGACCGAGTAATTGTATTGTTTCGATATGCAGAATCACCTGGGTATTTTCATAAATGTGTACAATTAGCGTGTGTTGTTAAATACAATTAAATTCAGTGTCAGTTCTGTGACAATTTGTTTTGTTTAAGAACTCACACTCATTTTTGTTTAACAATTCACAATACACTTGAAAAAATATCCACCTAGTCATTTAGGAGCCTATTCACAAGCGATTTTTCATATAGCAAATATCTATAAGGTACCATTTTAGCGAAATCAAACTTATTGACCCCAGCAAAAAAGTAGCGATCTAACGTTAATACCAATTTAAAGGATTTGACATACATTTATTGATGAATGCTAGCAATCCGCGTCATAAATGTTACCGATTCATCATTTCATTGCATTTCCGATAATGAACATGCTGATGACAGCCTACGCAAATCAACGTCGGCGATAATGACACCAATCCGTACACGGTATTCAAATTCGCACCAAACGTGTAAAATGTTCAAGGCAAAATAATTTAATAAAGGTAAGTATTGAGACGATTTACAAAAAGTTTTTTTGGAAAAACGGTGTAACGCATATTACCTTGCGAATAAATACTCTCAACCGTTCCGTATATTCAACACAAGGGTAATTCTAACTAGGACTATTTTATCGCCAATACGTTTAATTGGGACGTTAGAAAGGTTTATCTCTTGACAGAGCGGGAAAACTAAATATATATAGAAAACGGTTTAATATATAATTGCGTAACGGAAATCAAAAGTACACTTGAATGAGACGCGTCACCATTTTGAAATTCGAAACTTTTCAACTGGAATTCTGATATAATACAAGTATCTGGTTTTAGAAATCCGTAGGTATCAGTTTAATATACCGTAAAATGGGATAATAAGGGATTGAGGCAGTAGATGGCACGCGAATGTTTTCAGTTGGTCCTTTGATTTCCTGGCTCAGATTGCCCTAAAATTAATTTTATTATACTTTTAGGCATATTTTCTTATCTTGCGGCAACACGGAGTAGCCAAGTTATAACAATAAAAAGTGGAGTCTCTAGAAGTGAGAGATGAAAGATATGTGGCTTGGAGTGGAACCAGGGTTGCGGGGAGTAATCATGCGGAAGAGGAGCGATAAATATGAGTGGAGAGTGGGACGGAAGGCGGATCGAGGCAAGCTAATTTCACAATCCGATAGTTTTTGCGCATACATTTTCCCAGCTCACCCCATTGCTATCCGCTCTAATTACGGGGTGAGATGGGATTTCCCACTATTTTTTGTGTTTATTTTAAAATATGAAATAAAACGACAGATACTTAATTAACAGAAAATACATACGGCCGGGACATATTTTATACTGTATAAAACTCACCGTGCTCCATGTAAAAATACCTTTATTATTGAGCATTGTATGTCTAGTATTTTGACCTAACTCACCCAATTTTTCGGTACTGCTAAATAATTCACAACGTATGTTTACGTATCAATTTCGTAAGAACGTTTTCATAATAAATAATATTAAGCTTAGGTAGAACATACTGTTGGGAATTTATTTAGCTTGATTTAAAACCGAATAAACAAGAACAGGAAAATGTTATTACCATTAAAGTGAAGGTATCTTTAGCTTTTATATACGTAATAGAAAAAAAACATGTCAGTATTATTTTGCAATAGATTTGAATTCCAAGAAATAACCTAACCTTGGTTGGGGAGCGGAATATAATTTCCTTCAGAGAAGTAATTTGCTACCTGAAATGAAAGCATCGGAATAGTTATTTGTGTCACAAGGGAGCAAAATAGTATATTTACGGCGAGGGCGGTGTATTGTATCCTGAATGCAGCGAGGGATCCTACAATAGAATCCTGAGCGTAGCGAGGGATTCTAACGTAGGATCCTGAGCGTAGTGAGGGATACAAGTGTTTACGCCCGAGACGAAAATAATTTTGCTACCGTATATTAGGAGAACAATATTTCTTTGCTATTCCGCTGAAAAACGTGCTGGTCTATTAGTGAAGATAAGATGCAACTATTTGCGTAAAAACATGCAAAAAATTACAGCAAACCACCACCAATAATGACAAAAACCTCGACACGTGTTTCGCCTCTCTACGAGGCATCATCAGGAGATGCTGGCAGGAGATGTTGCTTGCGCCACGTCCACTGAGCAAATGACCCACCCGGAGCCATCCGCCATATTTATATTCTGTCCCCCCATACTACCGTTCATGCGTGAAAGAGATGGAAGAACACGTAACAACGGTGATGACACAACATTCAATTGTTCGTTGATAATAACGAGCATCAGAAAAACACGGTCATATCCATGAATCCTCAAGCACCAATTCTGTATGGTCTTCCAAAAATTCATAAAGACAATATCCCGATTCGTCCAGTTGTCTCGTATTTGAGTGCACCGACTTATAAATTGGCTAAGAGGTTGAATGGTATCATAAGACAGAAGTCTAATTTTGAACCAAAATACTGTTTAAAGAATAGTTTGGATTTAATCGAAAGGATCAAAGACATCAACATGCCACAAAATGCTATTCTTTTGTCGTTGGATGTGGATAGTTTGTTTACAAATGTACCATATTTGAATACTTTAGACATTCTCAGGGCACTTTTTGAAAAACAGAGGCTGCACCCAGGAGAGGTAGATGAATTAATAGAATTGGCGACAGTCTGTATGCGACAGAATTATTTTAGATTTGGGGGGCAATATTATCTGCAAGGTGATGGTTTGGCAATGGGTTCCCCACTTAGTCCTTTGATGGCAGATATTTTCATGGATCATTTTGAGAACCAACACATTGTGGATAATAATAATATATTATATTATTTTCGGTATGTTGATGATTTGATTATTTGTTGGACGGGTAGTATGAGTCAACTGGATACTTTTGTGAATGAAATCAACAACAAGCATCCTAAAATCAAGTTTAAGAAGGAATTAGAACAGAATAACTCACTGAATTTCTTGGATTTAACGATTACTAAGGTAGATAACAAACATCAATTCCAAATTTACCGTAAGCCTACGCATACAGATACTGTTATCCCGGCTTCTTCCGCTCATCCATGGCAACATAAGTTAGCTGCTTTTCATTGTTATGCACATAGGTTATTGACAGTGCCTCTTTCTGATATTCATTATAAAATGGAATTAAATAATATATACCATTTAGCAATTTCAAACGGTTACAGCAAGTCTCATGTGGATGGTATTATTAGGAAAAAACGGGCTAGAATGACAAACTATCTTCTGTACGCTGCACGATCTTCGGACCCACCTAAAAAGTACAAAGCAAGCATAACTTATGTTGGCAAGTTGTCTGATAAGATCTACAATATTTTAAAGTCTAACGACATAAACGTGGTTTTCAAAACGAATAACACCTTGCGCTTTAGACTGTGCAATGGCAAGGAGAAAGTGGAAAGTGCCAAAAAGTCGGGAGTCTACAAACTTGCCTGTGATAATTGCAATAAAGTTTATGTGGGACAAACAGGCCGTAGTTTTAGCACAAGGTATAAGGAACATGTTGCGTCGTATCGGCATAATCACCCGGACAAGTCTAATTTCGCAAAACATTTATTGGAGAATAACCATGCGTTATCTGACAATCATTCTTTCAACATCTTGCATGTTTGCGAAAAAGGATTGCGTCTAAGTGTTCTAGAACAATTAGAAATAATTAGGTACAGCAATAGAGGCGTTATTATCAACGAACAATTGAATGTTGCGTCATCACCGTTGTTACGTGTTCTTCCATCTCTTTCACGCATGAACGGTAGTATGGGGGGACAGAATATAAATATGGCGGATGGCTCCGGGTGGGTCATTTGCTCAGTGGACGTGGCGCAAGCAACATCTCCTGCCAGCATCTCCTGATGATGCCTCGTAGAGAGGCGAAACACGTGTCGAGGTTTTTGTCATTATTGGTGGTGGTTTGCTGTAATTTTTTGCATGTTTTTACGCAAATAGTTGCATCTTATCTTCACTAATAGACCAGCACGTTTTTCAGCGGAATAGCAAAGAAATATTGTTCTCCTAATATATCATGGACTTCCGCAAAGTAACGCCTGATTCAATAAATTATTTTGGTACCGAGTGACACATACTATTTTTCACACCGACTGTTAAGGGAAAAGGGGGGCTTGTCAATGTTCGTGGTGAAATTGGAGCACAATACCTTGGGCTGCTGGAAGGCCTCGATCCTCGGGAATAAACTAGGTATCCCGCTGGCACACAGGGACAGTCCAGGGGTACACTTCAGGAGTCCAGGTCCAGGTCACACTTGGAAACACTAGCTGTACAGCATTTGTTTGGACACGTGCAATAGAGTTCGTTCTCAATTATATAATGACGTATGTCGCGGGCATGTGCATCGCACCACTCGTAGGTCAGTACTAAGGTCATGTATGTGAGAGTAATGAGGCGGCCGTTTGGAAAGCGGTGGGGATGGGATAAACTGCATGAACATCGCCCCCGCCCTAAACATATATTAAATGTTTAGGAAAACTAGTTAACTTTAATTTATAGGTAGTCTTACAAGCTTATTCAAGGGTCGCTTTAGTACTGTGGTTGGAGTTTGAACGTCAACCACACGGATGACGCCGTCTTGTCCAGGATAAAGTTGGATGATACGGCCCCGTCTCCATTCTAGGGGAGGGGCGTTATCCTCTTTCAAAAGAACTAGGTCCCCTACGGACGGCGGCTCCATAGGAGCAGTCCACTTGTTACGAGCTTGCAATGTAGCAAGGTATTCAGAATGCCATCGAGACCAAAAATGTTGAGTTATCTGTTGTAGTACTTGAAAACGGGTTAATCGATTCATTTTGACGTCTTTAAATGGATATTCAGGTACGGCTGTTAATGGTTGACCTATTAAGAAATGCCCAGGAGTAAGGGTTTCAAAATCATTTGGGTCTTTAGATATAGGGCAAAGCGGTCGGGAATTCAGAACCGCTTCGATTTTAGTCATCACTGTAGTGAGTTCCTCAAATGTAAGTGGGGTATCGCCAATAACACGCTTCAGATGAGTTTTCGCAGATTTCACTGCAGCTTCAAACAAGCCACCCCAGTGAGGGCACGACGGAGGGCTAAATAACCAATTAACATGGCGTTTCGAAAGTTCTTGGCCTATCTCGACCTGGTTTTCAGACAGGAATTTTTGCAAGTCTTTAAGGTGGTTACTCGCGCCAATATAATTTCTCCCATTATCAGAACGAACCAGAACTGGATAGCCGCGACGGGAGACGAAACGGGTGAATGTAGCAATAAAGGCTTCCGTGGTTAAATCCGACACGATCTCCAGATGTACGGCCTTTGTGGATAGGCAGATAAATACGCACAGGTAGGATTTAATAAGTGTACGGTTTCTATGGCGTTGCACTTTTGTAAGAAAGGGTCCAGCAAAATCCGTTCCTACGCCGCTAAAGGGTCGGGAGGCAGTTACCCTGTCCGTAGGTAAATCACCCATAGGTGGTTGGGTTGTAACAGCCTTAAGGCGATAGCAGGGGAGGCAACGAAAAATTACATTCTTTATGGCACGGGGTGCGGCTATGATCCAGAACTGACGGTTTAATATTCCTTGTAGCGTGCCAGCTGTGGCGTGGGAATTTTCTACGTGATAGTGAGTTATTATCAAATTAACCAGGGGGCCATTTTTTGGTAATAATAGTGGATGTCGGGACTCAAAAGGTAAATCTGAGTTACATAATCGCCCTCCAACTCGAACAAGCCCTGCTTCGTCCAGAAAGGGATTAAGGCGTCTGAGCGAACATTGAATTTGTTTCCTGTGTCGGAGCCGCTCTATTTCATCCGAAAAGGAGAGAGTCTGTGTAAATTTTACGAGGTAGCTAAGGGTCTCGGCCCGCTCTTGAGGTGTCAGGAATGGAGAATATATTCTTGATTTAGGGTCGCGTATATTATTGATAAATCGTCGGATAAAACCAGTTACTCCAATCAACTTATTAAGGGAGCTGTAACGCTCTAATAGGAACGATGGATCTAGCGGAGAGTCAGGTAAACCGGTCGCCAATAAGCATTTGAGTCCAGGCAATTCATTTTGCAATTCCGTTTCATGAGGAGGCCATGAATCCGGGTTTCGTGCTAGCCAGGGTGGCGACCACCACAAGGCTTTATCCATAAGAGCAGTCGCACTCAACCCACGCGAAGCGCAATCGGCGGGGTTCAGCTCTCCAGGAATGTGGCGCCAAATGGTGGGCGTGGAGGAATTACTTATCTGAGAAACTCTATTGGCTTCAAATGTTTGGAGACAATGCGGCGGAGTACGGATCCAGGCTAAGACGATTTTGCTGTCCGTCCAGGTATATATGGCATGCAGCACTAATGCTCTCTGTAGACAGGGAGCAACGTGCTGCACTAATTTTGAAAGGAGCACCGCTCCTTGCAATTCCAACTTGGGAATTGTGAGTCGCGTCCGAACAGGGGCAACTTTACTTTTCGACATCAATAAGTGATCGAAGCAAAGGTCTGATAAAGTTTCAACCCTTAGATAAATTACAGCCGCGTAACCCGCCTCCGAAGCGTCGCAAAATCCGTGTAAGGAATAAGACAGAGAGCCTGAAGGAATAATGTGCCGTGGTACGGACACCTGGCTTATATTTGTAAGATCCTGAGTAAATGCACCCCACTCAATAGAAAGTTCGGTTGAGAGCTCATCGTCCCAATTCAGCCCAGAGAGCCAAAGACGCTGAATAAAGATCTTGGCCTTGAAAATTATGGGGGCTATCCACCCGCATGGATCATACATACGCGCAATAAGGGAGAGTACCTTACGTTTAGTCACTGTGTGGTCAGGATCAAAGGCGTATCGGTATGTAAAGGAATCGTTAGAAGGGTCGTATTGCACACCTAATACGGCTACAGTTTGGGGGTTTTCAGGATCGTAAAAGGAATGGGGCTGTTATAGGTGTTCTGGTGGCAAATCTTCCAAAACCTCGGGTTTATTGCTGATCCACTTTTTCAGCTCATATCCGCCCGAAGCCATGAGCTGTACTAATTGGTGCTTCAACAAGCAAGCCTGCGAAACTGATTCCGCGCCTGTTAAACAATCATCAACGTATACATCATTTTCAACGGCCACTGCAGCATCAGGAAAGTTGGCCTTCTCTTGCGCTGCCAACTCTAAAAGCGCGCGCATGGCAACGTAGGGACTTGACCGTAGACCGTAAGTGATGGTATTTAGCTCATAAGTGAGCAGAGGATCCGATGGAGATTCCCGCCAGAGGATCAGCTGGAATCGGCGATCTTCGGGTGCGACCCAAGTCATGCGGAACATCATGCAAATATCGGCTATAAAAACCACGGGGTGTCTTCGGAAATTTAACAAGATAAGGCTGATGTCTTTCTGTAATTTTGGCCCAGTATGTAGGCATTGGTTAAGAGAGGCACCTGAGGAAGTGACACAACTACCATCAAAAACTGCTCTTAATTTAGAACTATCACCCGATTTTTTTAATATTCCATGATGAGGGATAAAATAATGTTCAGCGGTAAAAGGGTCAAATGATGACACTGTCATGTGATTCAGGGTGATTTAATCCCGCATAAAGTTAATATATTTTTCTCGAAATTCAGAATTGCATTGCATACGTTTTTCTAGGTTCAGAAATCGCTTTAAGGCTAAGGTTCGTGATTCTCCAAGGGTAGGTCGATCTAGCAAGAAGGGGAGTTTTACTTGAAACTTACCGTCAGGTACACGTAATGTAGTGTTTCTAAAAAAGATCTCACATTCACTATCAAAAGGATTTGGGGGCGGTTGTTCAGGTGTCTCCTCAATTTTCCAAAAGCGCTCCACAATGTGAGAAAGAGAGACCCCGGTCATGGGTGAACGATGTTCACCAACCTTACAACTAACAGCACCAGAAAGTATGAAACCAAAAATCGTTGAAAAGGCAGTTAGTTGACAGGAAGGTAATGAGTACTTTTCCGCATTGAAAATTGCTCCAAACACGTCAGCTCCGAGGAGAACATCTATTGCTCCCGGGAGGTGAAAGGTGGGGTCAGCTAGACAAAGATGTGATATATGCTTAACAATAGTTGTAGGCAGGCAAAGTTCTGGGTGATGACCGGTAATTACGTCCACTACCAAAGCTTGTGTCGTGATAAGGGGGTGAGATTTCCCAACAGGCTTAAAGGTCATCAAGACATTACCGTGGGAGGTCATTGTCTGCACATCGCCAATACCTCGTACAGGTGCACACAAAGGATTTACGGAAAGGTTCAAACTGTGTACAGCCATTTCAGACGTGAGTAGGCAGCCCTGGGCACCGGTATCACATAAGGCTCGGGCTTCAACAAAATATCCACTGCGGGTTCTAACATGTATAAGGGCAGTAGGGAGCAAAATCAAAGAGTTAATAGGTGTTGTCGCAGGAAGAGGGGTGTTGAACCGTTTGTGGGGTACGTCTAGTTATTGTGAAGTTGTACGTTCTTGGGAACGAGGCCGAATCATATCTCGATAACTGGGCTTACCCCCACGGTCTGCTTGAGATGGCGCAGGGGAATAATCTCGGCGTGCTGGAGGTGGGGATCGATAACGACGGTTTTCACGCGTGGGGGTCGGAGACCGCCTGGTAGAGGAATACGTGCTACGGGATGGCTGTGGAGACTTACGGGGCGCATTAGAGCTATAAAAGACGCCCCCGCCCTTGCGGGTGAAGGCGAACGGGAGTTGCGGAATTTCCCGTCATGAAATGAAACGGATGGTTGGTTGCGAGGCTCGGGGTATGTCGGACTACGGGGATCATTAAAACACAACAAAGTGTGATGAGTCGTGTGATGGCATGTACCACAACGATAATCACGTTGACAATAGGCAATGGAATGTTTGTCTAGGCATCTGTAGCATAACCTTGCCTCTTTTACAAATGACGCACGGTCGCGCGTTGACAAATGTCGGAAATCCGAGCACTCACGCAAATAATGCGAATCACTAGAGCACAGGTAACACAAACGACCAGACTGGGTAGGCGCGGTTGAAGGTACCGTTGTTGTGTAAGTGCGCGTATGCCTGGGGTAAGTAGTAATAATAGGGGAACGTTGTCGCGGTCTTGTCGATGACGAAGGCAGAGCGTCAACCAGTGAAGCATTTCCAACATTGTCGTGATGACGACACTCATCTTCCAAAAAGGTCAAAAGTTGACTAAACTCCGGAAGACCGTCGCGGTCTCCATACCGGCGTTCAAACCGTGACCTCAGGTCACTGGGCAATTTAGTAAGGCATATATGCACTAACATGTAAGACCACTGGGTCACAGGCAATTTAAGTCTTTCGAGACCTCTATAGGCAGTGAACATTGGGTTGAGAAAGGTAGTACGAAGACCAGTTAGTTTCGAGTTAAGCTCGGGCAAGGTCAAGATTTGAACAATATAATTGTCTGCCAGAATGCGCGTGTTATGATAACGCCGCTTTAAAAGATCGCGCGCAGTATCATAGTTGTCGGCTTCTATGCGCAAGTGTTGTAATAGTCGACGTGGCTCGTCGGTTAACGACCCCAGTAAGTACTGAAGTTTAACTATGGGAGTAAGCAGGGGTTGCGAGTCAACCACACTATCAAACTGGTCCAAAAAGCTAATCCACGACTCTGGACGGCCATCAAATTTAGGTATAGGTAAGTCGGGCAGTCGGCTCTGCATCGGATCCGACATGGTAGGTCTAGCCAGCATCGGCGGCCGCAAGGGGGTACTACTGGCGCCAGGTTCGCCGCCCTCAAGTTTAGGTAAAACCTCGTTATATTTAATTTTGAGATCATCTACCATATCTCTAACTGATCGGGTTTGCCTACGGATGTATTCGTATTCGGATCCGTCTATAGTTGGGTCTAAGCTGCCGAACAGTTCCGAACATGCATGGGTAAACCGTTCGTAATGCGCATCTAACTCACTTAACCTCACACGCAGTCTCGGAACCGATAAGGAATCTAACCCCGTATGGGTATCTTTAACCCAGTCGCTAACAAATCGAACAATCCCCATATGACTTTTGAACTCTGCTGAATCAGTATACAGATTTTGGGCCAGAGTATGGTCACCATTATCGGACATTTCGAATGTAAACTATAAATATGGTGCTCGAGTTTAGTGTTTAAACGTATTTATTAAAGGATGTAATTTACTTCGCGGTCACAAATAGGTAAACAACAGATAACTCAATAAATATCCTAAATGGCTCAATGAATTTCGCTAAATATGGTCTGCAAGTGGGGCAGCCGTCTCGGGCTATGGAACAATAGGCTCGGCTCGAGTACGTAGTTGCTAAGCGGCGCGGCGCATCCAATCTTCTCGTAAACAAGTGACGTCACAGGTGGTTTGATTTATTATTTTAAATACAAAATTCTTAAGATGCAATGTTATCAAACTCGGATCCCTGTATCAATATATCCCAGTACAATATAAGGGTGTAAAAAAGTAATTTAACGTAGTTGGGAAGATGAAATTACGTAACGGCACCGCCAACAAGAGGGGATGAAACCACGCTATCTGCTACCAAATGTTAAGGGAAAAGGGGGGCTTGTCAATGTTCGTGGTGAAATTGGAGCACAATACCTTGGGCTGCTGGAAGGCCTCGATCCTCGGGAATAAACTAGGTATCCCGCTGGCACACAGGGACAGTCCAGGGGTACACTTCAGGAGTCCAGGTCCCGGTCACACTTGGAAATACTAGCTGTACAGCATTTGTTTGGACACGTGCAATAGAGTTCGTTCTCAATTATATAATGACGTATGTCGCGGGCATGTGCATCGCACCACTCGTAGGTCAGTACTAAGGTCATGTATGTGAGAGTAATGAGGCGGCCGTTTGGAAAGCGGTGGGGATGGGATAAACTGCATGAACACCGACTATAAGGAAATTTAAAAAAAGCTATTGTTAAAATATGTCTTAATTATCTTAATTTTTATTACTAATTTTTAAATATTACGAAATATTTATAAATTTTTATACAACTTTGTTCTAGTTAAAACTTGAAATATGTTCGTTTTGAATCGACTACGATGAAATTACAATCGATTATTTTATTAACATCTGTGTTCAATTGGCACATTGCGTACAAATGTTCCAATGACAATGTATAAATTAAAAAAGTAGCTTGAACAGAAAAGTAGCGTTTTGGTCCCTCTCGTCGTGGACCAAAACTTACTTTTCCGAATGAAAGGTGTGAAAATGGTATTACCTGATGAATAGTCCCGGTTTCTAAGTCAAGCAGCGAGTGAGTTTTCACCGCCTGTCCAACGTTGAGGTCCAGTACACGCACGGAGGTTGGGGCAATAGCGATAAGCGAACAGTTGCCCGTAGCGCCGTGGTTGCGAAGGGTGAATATGCCCTCGGAACCGAACATCACCACGTTGCATGCTAGACAATGTAATATCAGCTTAGCTTAATGGAATCATTATTGCTAAACAGGTTTCACATTACAAAAGTACTTGTTTGTACACGATGAGACGAAATAAAAAATACCAAAATAAAAACCAATCACTTTCGAGTTCAGAATAAATTGCATCCAAAATAAAATAATATAAAATAATTTTCAATTCTTGTTTAAAGCAGTAACGCTGCTAACGAAAATTATAAATTTATAAATCAAAGGAAAAATTGAAAAAATAAATGCAAATTTATAAAATTTATAATTTTCGTTAGCAGCGTTACTGCTTAAAAACAAAAATTTGTTTAGTATGAAGTGGCGCATCGTTACTGACGATTTCTCAATATAATTTGAGACGTTGGTGCCGTTAAGAAGCCTAAGTCTTCTGGTTGATGTCGCTACACGCCTCTCTAAGGCGTTGTATGAAGGAGCTGATTGAAGGATTTGGTGCCCGAACCGGATTGTTCCGATAGCTCAGTTGGTTAGTAGCGACGGGCCATATTCATTCGCCTGTGGTCGCCGGTTCGAATCCGGCTCGGAGCATTGAATTTTTCAATTTTTCCTTTGATTTAATAATGTATAAAATCATTTTCATTTCAAATACGAAGGGTTTCATCAGATCAGCTCGGGGTGCCATAGAATTGCATTATCCTCGAACTTACACAATAAGTATGCTAAATTTCGACTCATTCGGAATTGCAAGTGGCTTGAAAACTTAGGAACTTACATACATTCGAACAGTGCAAGTTAAATAATAATAAAGTCTTTTGAAATAGGTACACAAAAATTACGAAGAGTCATGCCTAATTATGCACGAAAGCATCATTATATTAAACGTAAAATTTCAATTTTCACATTTCGTAATATATAATGATGCTTCAAAAAGTCATTTTTCGCTCAACGAAAATTGAACGTAGATGACTGCATAAACTATTTATGAACAAGTTATAAATGATAGGTTAGGTACGGAAAAATAACAAAATCCTTCAGTGGAACATAGTTAACGGAAATATTAAATTTGGAACAAAAGTCTTTTCGGCCAAATTACTTTTTAATAACAGTGCGTTGTTTTTTTTTCGTCTCAAAACATCGTTCATGTACGGTGTTTTAAGCATTAATGTCGATACAATTTCGGATACCGCTCTAGGCTATATCCAAAATAGTCTCGTAACGAAATTCACATTAATTTTGCGATATTGAAATAATTTCACATTAATAATTAGGTCGTTAGATTTATAATTTAAGTATTATTTAATATTAAACTCATGGCAAAGTTGTACCCTCGACCTCAACATTATGTATACATCTTTTTCGTTGTCTATTATGTTTGAGTCCACATTATTATATAATACACTCAATATTATATCAATATACCGATGGCCGATGGGGCGGAAAGGTGCTCGAGTGGCGACCACGTACCGGAAGGCGCGGCGTGGGTAGGCCCCCGACGAGGTGGACTGATGACCTGGTAAAGGTTGCGGGAGTCCGCAGGATGCGGGTGGCGCCCGATCGGTCACTTTGGCACTCTTTGGGGGAGGCCTATTTCCAGCAGTGGACGTCTTTCGACTAATATGATGATGATACTCAATATTCAAAATCTTTAGCCAGACATCACCAAACAGTTCTTTCAACACTCAGAAAGCTCTTTTATGTATTAATACTAATAATGCATTTCTGCAGTTCAATTTTCAATCATGGAATCGTACTATTTGATCAACAGGATCAACCTTTACATTTGCTTTTTCCTTTGCCTTGCCTTATTTCTATATTACTTTTAGAGAACCAATTTGAATTCATATATTAAGTTGGTTCGTCTTTTTTTTACTGACCGGAATTTTATGTACCTAGGTACTATCTTGGTGCGGATTTCACAAACGAACAAAATGCTCGGAAAAAGACCAATTTTCATTTCTTCATTTTCTGACCTGACTAATAATAGAAAGTTACACTTGATAAGTGTACCAATAAACCAAAAAAGTAGTTACCAATCTTGTGAATATACTGCTCACAACAAAATAAGGGCCACTTACATTTTTCTATTTAATTGTTAATTATTGGACATAAAGTAATTGATAAGTGGCTAATTAATGATGTTGCATCCTTCAGAATCCAACCTCTTTCATGCTGGTGTTCAAGTGTGATGGGAAAAAATATAACATTTTAATATAATTTTCACGTAACGTTACATACTTGTCTTGTCTTGTCTTTGTGGCTCGAAACGTCAGGATGTGTTGCTTACATAATAAACGTGGTAAATTCCGTGTAAATAGTAATAATCGAAGAAGACAATAATAATAATAGCAAGGTAAACTTACGCCTGGAATTCTTCAAATGCCGTACAGTGATGGCGAACCCCTTGCCTCTAGCCGGGACACGGTATTGTATCAGTGCCGCGTTCTGCCGAGCCACGAGCTTGCGCGCTGGACGGCGGTCGCACGACTCGACGACGCGCTCGTCGTCCCACGCGTCCGCGGGCCACACCTGCCCGTTTAGCTCCCAGCCGTCCACCCACTGTAAGATAATCATCCGTCACTGCCTTGTATATAGGGTCATTTCGCTGGTTACGCGACTACCTTCGCTTAGCGACCTTAGAAGGTTTTTTTCTATTGAATATAACATCAATTCTACAGACCCTATGGACACAATTAGTTGTACATGCATTTTCTTGTTGTTTTAGAATAAAAATCTACTAAAAAGCCGAGAAAATATCCTTTCAGTTCACGAACTCAGCTATGTGGTCGCCGGCACATGAAATTAGGTGGTCGCTAACCAGCGAAATGACCCTACATGGCAGTAATGGCATGGTATGGCATGTCAGACTGTCTGACGTCAGACGAATACGCAGGCAAGCGACATTAGTTAGCTATATCAAGGTTTCGTATCGATAAGTTAAAAAAAGTATACGACTCTGTATACCGTCTGTCCTTCTGTTACAACGTAAATGTGCTATCAATTGGACAAAAAAACTGTAAAGAAGTGTAAGATTTTTAATTTCTATAAAAAATTACGGTCTAAACTAAAAAAACTAGTTATTAGTTCAAGTGGCGTATCACAATAAGGCTTGAGGGGCACATTCTCGAACCGCTTTTTCCTTTTTTCTACTGTGATTAAATTTAAATACTTCGCGTTAAATTGCCCGTGTGGTGTCGGGTTAGAATTTCACCACCCCCTTTCTTCCCGTGGGAGTCGTAAACGTCGGCTAAGGGAGCAAAGTTAGCAACCTATCACTGCAATATCACATCTTGTCGATCTTTTTTACCCACATTTATGCTAAAAGTGGCGCTGGAACATAATATGTTTCATGTGTTCTGCCTACCCTTTTGAGAATAAAGGAGTGAATGTACTGTACTTTTTTTGATTTAATTGTATGAAGAAAAAAAAGCCATTACTAAAATAGTTGTGGAGGCTAGACAATTAACACGTAAAAAGTGATAATAATAGATAAACCATCATACCGGGTGGAAAGACACGACGATCCTTCTCGCAAAGGGGGGTAAGTTTAAGTTATAGTGAATCGATTCGTAATGTTTAGATTTTTGTTACGAACGACTAGTAAATATATTAAAATTAAATATCGTTCTTCTTAGTGACAACCCTACTATTTATTACCACGTACTATCTACCTACATGAAAGTGTAATTTGACACTTTAAGTTTCCAAAAAAAAATATATTCTGTTACTCTTAAAATGTTACTGAACCTAATGAGGGTTGTCAATTGCAGTATTTTGCATTAAAAGTTAACTGCCAATAACTTCAAAACGCTTACGAATATGAGCTTAGTTTATTGAAAGGACATACAGTACTAAATCTATACAATCCCCCTTTTGCGAAAAAGATCGTCGTGCCTTTCCACCTTGTATATTTTTCTTGAGTCACCAAGTAACATAACTCGAAGAATGTTTACTTTAAAAATCTAGTTCACCAAGGAAATAACTGTTTGCTGAGTTTTATTTGTTGTTTGCAATATTTGCGCGTACCTTGTAATCATATCTTATGAGGCAATTCGCATACGTTCATAATTATCATTTTAGGTCAGTACTAAACCGTTTGCTTCACAGTGCAATAAAATAACGATCTTTACGCAGCCAGGTTTCCGATTTAAAAAGGTAATTGAAGAATGCAATCTCGTTGAATGCAACGTCGTTAAAGGACCTACTGCTATTCAGTGCATTATCGATTAAGTTTGCCTATAAAATACCTCTTACTCCGTTTCAATTTCATGGAGAATTTAAATCCCTTCTGGTTATAATAAAGGTCTGAACATCGAAGCTATCCAAATGCCGTCTAAGTTTATCTAAAAAAAATCTATGGAAGAAAATGTTATTGAATTGTTATTGTCCTTGTGAAAGTTCGGTTTTTCGAACATCGAACAATAGATACTAATCTTGGATTTTCCGGAAAATATTATGTTTATTTTTAAAACTTAAGTATGTCGTTTTAAATTTTTGAGATTTTTATGAACCACGGCGTTGGGAACCAAAAATAGCAAATACTTGTACTGTTTAGTACTTGGAATCGTCGCAATTATTTAATCAATTGATTCGAACGAAATAATTATTCCACTTCATAATACAAAATCACTATATAGACACATAAATTGAAACCCATATTGACTAAGGCAGTTTTCGAAAAAAAATATTGAAGAGACGATCTCAAGTTACAACAGTGGAGTTGTAATAATTAGAGAGATAGAGATAGAGATAGAGAGACAGTACTTACTGCAACCAATCCTCCATTCTCGCAGGGCACGTCGAGGTAATTGAAGGTGACCTGGATTCTCTGGTCAGGGTCTGCTATCATGTAGATTCCACACACTACTGGTTCATCTGACGGCGACTTGAAGAATATCTCTCCCTCATCGGATGTCATCAGAAAACAATCTAATCAAAAAAAGACAAAGTTTTTTTTACACTAGGTAAGGTAAGTTTACCAACTGAACAACGAATTGAATTTTATGAATCATCTATATGGCAAATATTCATTTATTATAATATACAATAAATTACAAATCTGTATATGAAACTAGGAACGAATGTGACTAAAACTAAACTAACCTACGCTATATTTACACATAAATCACCTAGATTATAACCACTTGGTAGGGTGCCCACTGAATTGAGCGAGGAACGAGCCAGTCCTATGGTCACCAGTGGAGCGGATGAGCATATTGGATATTTTTGGGATCAATTTAAGGCCTCCGGCCCCTATGGACCTAAGGTCTCCACGGCAAACGCCGCAAAAACGTGAGTATCACCTAAAGCATAATTGCGCTGCATATTTGCGACGCTTTGCAGCTTCAGCAGCCTTCAACGAAGTCGTGCCGAGGTGGGACGGCGCTAGGGTGTCAACGCATGTAGCGTCCCAGATTAAGAGCCGTCCCCGTTGCCACGGCACCGTCGGGCCAATTTCCGTCGTCACGCGCCAGACCATTAGGTTTAGTTATTCATTTATTATTTATTTATTCACTGCTAACTTTAGCTTGTTTATCTAGCTTGTCGGCTACTATAACTTTTCAACAGATCAATGTACAAAATGGGCGGGTTTCTGTCAGTTTCGTTAGGTAAGTTATAGGGTGTATGAAAGTATTATTCTGCAACAATCCGAGACAAGTAAGGTATAAAGACTGTCATTGCCCACATGATGATTTATACATTTTCTCAGTACCGTAGCGCTAAGCAGTCGGAATGCGGACGGAGAAAGATGTTGTATTTACGCAATCAGCCTCCGGAGAACGTATCCAAGTGAGAAACACGAACAATTATTAACTTCTACGGAATAACCGAAATTTTAGGCCGATAACAGTTACGCACCTTCATTAGGATCTATTACGCGATGCGTGGGTCGCTCGACTCGGCGCCCTCTCTGGTACCACGAAGACCCACGCGTCGATATTCTTTGACGACTACGACCGAACTCCTGGAAATAAAATGTCCTTAACACAGTCGTTATAATTTTATGGGTCGTGAATTCCATTCATATATCGGTCGAAACATGTTTTAAAAAGAATGCCGATGCGCATTTTGTATTCATTACGTATCGTTTATTACTTAAGCGAAGACTCGGGTAAATCTTTTATAAGGTAATATAATCGTGATAGCCTCAGAATTGCGCAGGTATAGAAACCCTTTGTAGCGGCATTGTACGGATCGCCGGGGAGTAAACTGCAGCGATCTTGCAGATGCGATTTTTCTCATCCCCGGCAGCGCATATTCGGGGGCATAAATCCGTGGATGCGGATTTTGTAGTCAAACACTAAAAACGTAAATAAATAACGTCCATTGTATGATATCACGCATGATGCATTACGTTGAGACTATGTAAATTACAATCGTAGCGAACAAATCAAAAACGAAATGAAGTTTGTTTTAGTATTGGCGAAAATATCTAAAACGGGCAAGGTAAGCGCCGCTTGGGCTGGGCTGGTTTCTAGTCGTGAATTGCAATACATCCGGATCCGCAAAAATCGATGCGGAGTTTTTATGCATGCGGATGCTGATGTTCTTATTTTTTTTGGATTCTTATTTCTTATTTATTTCGATGCGGATGTCTGCAACATCCCTGGAGTAAAGAACGCGGGGATATGAGTCATCTAGAAGCAGTCGTTCATTTCATAGGCTTCGGGTATTGTACTCGTACCTACTATCACACAGACATTTAAGAGCAATATTAAATCCCGCACTAACAACAAGTATTGTTCTATGTTTGACCTAAAGGTTGACTGGTAGAGATGCCTTATTGCATTAAGTTCGTCTTGTGTGTATGTAATTGTCACTGTGCAATCAGGTTTAAATAAATAAATATAAGTGATGGTGGAAAGGATTAAAAGTGACTAAATTATTCAGCTATTAGTTACACTCAAATTAGCGCACTGCGTTAGTGTGGATTAGTGATTACTTTTTTAAATGAAAACTAGTTCAAAAGATTGGTATTAACCGACTTCAAAAGAAAGGAGGAAGTTCTCAATTCAGCTGTATTTTTTTTATATTTCAATGTTCGTTACCTCAGAACTCCGTCATTGATGAGCCGATACGAAAAAAATTTTTTTTGTTCGTTTGTATATACTTCCAGGTGGGTCCCATTTTAAAAAAAAATCAGTTAGATGATGGGATCCATGAGAAATTGAGGGGAATCCTCAATTTTATTAGGCACGCGTGTAGTGATTTTGGTATTTTCTGTTATAACTCGTGTATTTACATCCGGAATCATACATTTGGTGGCAAGGAATTAATGATGAAGACCACAGATGACTTATCGAATTCCCCAATTATGTAGTTAAAAGTGCAAAAGTACATCACAGGTTCTGATAGATTCCGTTGAAATAGGAACTAATGAAATGCCATTGGTGATGATCTTGGGGAATCGATAAAAGTCCTCAAATATTATCGGCCCACATACAGCGATTCAGTTTTTTTCTATTTTATTTTATTTTATTTTTATTAGAAAACCAACAGCTTTACATAATATAATGATATTCTCACAAATGAGTTTTATTCTTATGCACAAACTGATCTATATTACTGAAAGTACCATTGTATGTTATCACTACTCTATGCATTACGGAATTCTTGCAATAGTTAGTGCGACTGTGGGGCACACTAAAAAGACAAGGGTGCCTTGTGTTAGTTTTAGGTGTAAAGTATTTGATTTTAGCCACACGGTTTGGTCAGTCCATATTACCCCTAATAATATCAAATAACAGGCCCATGTCGAGCATGACTCTTCTATCTTCTTCAATTCTTCTTCAGTCTTCTTCTATCGTTCAGCATTGTATTATGTCGTTTACAACTTGTATTATAGTCTGTATTTGTATTTCTAGTTCGAAACTTAAGATATCTTAAAAACATTTTCTGTAATTTCTCAATACGAGATGTATAAACTGCGTATTGGGGCGACCATATATTACTTGCGTATTCTAAAATGCTTCGCACATAAGCGAAATATACCACCTTTATGCAGTTAGGATCTATGAATGCTTTACAGATTCTCATTATAAATCCGAGGATTTTATAAGCCTTTTTTATTATACTGTCTATGTGGTCAGCAAGTAACATTTTACTGTCTAACATAACACTAAGTCTCTTATTGATTGAACCCTTTCTATACTAATGTTATTTATAGTGTAGTTAGCACAAATGGGTGTAGTTTTTCTAGTAAAAGTTATAGTTTGGCATTTAGCTGCATTAACTGTTATCTTATTTCTACGGTAATAGTCTACTAAAAAATCTAGGGTCGTTTGCAAAAGGCAGCAATCAGATATGTTGTTAACTTTAAGAAATATTTTTTTTATCGTCTGCGTATAACAAGTGTTGAACAGGAGAAGAAAAACATGTGTATATATCAAAAATGTATGCATTATACAGCAAGAGCCCTAGGTGCGATCCCTGTGGGACGCCAGATAGAGTCCTTATGAAATCGGATCTAAATCCTCCAATTGTCACAAATTGTGACCTATTATCAAGATAATGATTTGACCCACCATAATAAGTTTCCATTTATACCTAATTGCCCCAACTTCGCTAGTAGAATGACGTGGTCCACTCTGTCAAAGGCTTTCTCAAAGTCAGTGTACACCATGTCAACCTCAACCGTAGTAAATAGGTAATCAACGCATTTGCTATCGGTAATCAGTTCACGTGGTAAATTGTAAAAAAAAATATGAAATGTTCTCGTGGCTTGGCGGAGTACTAAATTGAAGTCGGTTAAAACTTTGTTTTCAAAGTAAATTATTGTGTTGTGTTTAGGGGAGGCGCCATCTTGAGAATTAGGACTATGCAATTGTTTACTGGCAACACTGACTGCGACTGCACGAATCAATTAAGGATTAGTGGGTAGTGACGCTGCCTACGAAGCTGGAGGTCCTGGGTTCGAATCCCGGTAAGGGCAAATATTTGTGCGATGAGCATGAATATTTCTTTCTGAGTCATTTATGTTTTCTATGTATTTAAGAATTTATAAGTATTATATATCGTCACGTACCTAGTACCTATAACACAAGCCTTACTGAGCTTACTATGGGACTAGGTCGATTTGTGTAAGATTGTCCCCTTATATTTATTATTATTTATTATGTATTGTTAGGATATTATAACTCCTCTGCGCAAGCCATATGTTACTGTTGTCGCTTCCTTCCAGTCCATAGGTTAGTTTATCACCAGTGCGCGAGTTAGATTAAAAAAATAATTAAGGTACTTATACATGAAAACAAAATCCAATATCATTGAAACAAAACACGTAAATGCTACAATATGTTACAGCTGGTCGCTGGGTCGGAAAGTGTCAAAGTTGCAACGGGCATCCTTTGTTTTCAGTATGAGATTTGAAAACTTTTTACAAGTAGGTACCCACGAGTTGAACACTTTGTAATAAAGCGAAGGCTTGCACTTGAAGCGATGTGCACAAATAACATTGTATTAGCTGTTATTAGTGCTTGCCAAAAGATCGATTTACAGATTTTTCTACGACGACATTTAAAATAAAGCAGTTGTGGATCCACAAAATAATTATACGAAGTAATAATCAAAGATGCAAAAAGTTCGCGACCGAAACAGCAAAATACTTGATTTTAGTCTCGAAGAGAATGCGTTGATTCAAAGTTGATTCTGTTCTATTGTATAAATTAATAAATACTAAATAGTCATATCGATGCATTCTAAAAAGAGATTTGTAGGCATACACATCCCAGGTAATAAAGAAAGGAACGCCGATGTCGTCTCAGGAATTAATGTTTATTCGCCATCACACGTTGTACAACTACTCGATAAATATGTTTATGAAGCGTGCATGCATGTGCACTCTATAACGATAATGACATGGAAAAACATGTGGACGTATGTAACTGCACCATAAGCTCACTAAAAATTGAAATTAAAACGATGTAAAATTGAAATCAGTATTTTTCTAAGTTATTGTAACCGTAACATGGTTTTACCCCCGTCTATTTCGTAAATCCTGTGAAACAATGTAACTCTCAAATCTTTTGGCTAAACTTAAATCCAAGTCTAGTTAGGTACCTTGTTTATCTGGTACTACGTCGTACATACATGTTTGTATTTAATAATGGAAACTATAGGTCTAGAGTTACGAGAAAAATTGTACGAATGCTATGTTTATGACCGTTTGTTTCATAATATTTACATTAAAAATATAAAAAAAACATATTACTGGTATAAAAAGTATTATATTATATTATTATCGTTAATTTTTTACTCTATTTGTAAACTAAAATTCATCTTTTGTTCACTCGTTTTTGCGTGTATTACTAACAAAGATCCCAACATTCGCATTTATAATTATTACTATAAAAAAAATTGCGGACGATCTGGGGGCACGGCAGTGCCCCCGCCAAGTCGAGCGCGAATCTTTCTTACACAAATCGACCTAGTCCCAAACTAAGCAAAGCTTGTACTTTGGGTACTAGCAGACGATGATAAACATACTTACCTAATAGATAAATAAATACTTATATACATAAAAAAAAAAACCATGACTCGGGAACAAATATTCGTGCTCATCACACAAAATAATTGCCCTTTTTTATGTTATAGGAGGCAAACGAGCAGACGGATCACCTGATGGTAAGCGATTACCGCCGCCCATGGACACCTCCAACACCAGAGATGTTGTGAGTGCGTTGCCGGCCTTTAAGGATGGAGCTCTGGGAACCTTACTCACCCTCAGGAACACAAGACTACAATACCTACGGAATAGGCAGCATTGCTATTATGGCTGTGGTGGTAAGGCGGAGGTACTCACCCAGTCGGGCTGCTCCAGATTCAAGCGTGATGACATTACGCTGTGCCCTACCTATCTTTATCGCCCTTACCGGGATTCGAACACAGGACCTCTTGCTTCGTAGGCAGGGTCACTACCAACTTGGCTAAATTCCGAACCAGTTAAAGCAGTTTAAACTTAATTGAGTAACAAACATCCATATATCCAAACTTTCGCATTTATAATAATAAATGTAGGATTTTAAATATAAAATTTTGATGCATTGTGTTTCTACACGCTTGGGAATAATAAACTTCACGATTTAAGTAGGTATTAACTTCCTGAAATATTACTGTTTCTATCCCTTACGCTTGCTTTGGCTACACTTCGTTTTTTAACACTTCATTCTGTTTTTTTACGGAGCCTCTCAAAGCCCGCTTACGGCGGCAGCCCCTGCCAATAACTACCAACATGCAAACTTTATTTTGCTTTCAAAGCTTTGTCAAAAGCAGTAGCGTTTGTTTGATTGATTTGTTCACATTTCATTTCATTTTCTTGTTGGAAGCTATGAGCTTGGGTTGATTCAATTGACAAGCCTCATTGACTTAAAATAACTCTCACAACAAATGTGCCAAAGAAAGATAAATGAGTAAACGTTATGGAAAAAATACACACGGATATTTTATACTGCGCCACAATACCACAAGAAAACAAATGATGAATTTAGTAGGTAAAGTATAAAAATATGTACATCGATTTAACTATCTCATAAAGTTATACCGAATCCTTAATCCGCTGACATAAGAACGATGAGACAGATTTATGAGTAAGTTATTCCCCGTCAGTTTCGATGACATTGTCGTAAGATTGAATCCCCCTTGACATGCGGAAAAACGATTTTCACTAGACCTGGGGACTGATTTTTGACTTTCGAGAAAAATCGGTCCCCTAGGTACGTATTATTTTTATTGTTATACGCTGATAATTGCAAACATTTTGTTTCATAAAAGTGATTTGCCTTGCTAGCAAAATAGCGTTGATGTCATTTGTCCGACTGTGCTAACACACTCGCTAGCATGGGGTGAAAGCTTCATAATCTCTTTTGCAAACGCCATCATGTTACGTAGACATGAGTGTGATTTGGGAATTGTATGGCAATATTTTCATTATATTGAATTTGAATTGGATTTATCGAAAACAAATCCAGGTTCCTTATCCTGACACCGTATCACGGTCGGCCTTATCACGCGTTAAGTGACAAGATAGGAGCGTTGTCTCGTTCTAACGAACGGTGTCAGCCAGTGACGTACATTCTTGCCTGTCATTTATCTTGTGATAATGCCGACCATGGTACGGGGTCTGGAGCAAGCATTAATTAATTTATGGATGCGTACCATAGTTGAAAATTTTACATTACTTTTTAATTTAAATGAAAACTTTATAATGTGGGTGAACTTCCTCCGAAAATTAGAAGCACGGCCATTCATTAAAAGGTGGTAAAATGCCAAGCTATAAACTCTTGAAAATGTCAATAAGTATAGGCACTACGACATTAACTCTGCAGTAATAACGCTGCGCCGTGTTCGATAAAATGCAATTTTAAGTGCTAAAACAAAACACTATACACCTCCCCATGTAAAAGCTTTCCTCTCCACTGTTACAGCCCCTTTTGTTGACTTCCCAAGTCCTGAAACTATACAGCTTGGCAAAAACGAACTAGAACATTTGCCGAGAACAATGTTGGAACTTTGACAACCTACAATGTTTTAAAGGTTATTACGGCGCGGCGTGGAATCAAACGAATCGCAATATTGCAATATCTGAACTTTATTTGTAGTTATATAGGTGTGTTTTGTAAATAGTTCTAAAACTGTTCCGGGAATCCCAACAATAAAACAATATTTCAGACGACGGTTTTATCGAAAATAAACCTAAACAATTCATAGTGTTAGTTTTTGTATAAAGAATGATGATTTAAAGAAATGCTTACCCAAAAAACTTCACTGTTGTCTTAGGACACAACTTTTTGTCAGATCTTTACTCGATCGATTTTGTGAAAAAAAATTCACTATACACCACAAAACATGTTGACGACGATGTTCTTAAATTATGAAGAGAGGACCCGAAGATAAGTATTGACGCCGGATAAATTCAATTTATAAGGGTTATCATCAGACTTTGATTTTTATCTCACGAGAGCTATTTATTAAGTAGCGGACGACCAAATTTTGTCATTATGAGAATAATTTTTTCACCGTATTTTTTTGGTGTTATTGATTTAGGCTTAGGACTTTTGGATGCTCGCCGTGATTCTAGAATCCAGGGAGTCGCCACTATGTTAAAATATTTTTTTCGAAGTCAAAGTGTAAAAATAGAACATTATATTAGATGTCATGATACCGAACCTGTAATAACCAGATGGGGCACTTGGCTAACTGCAGCTTTCTATTACAGTAGGTACGTATTTTGAAGAAATAAAAAATATAGTTGCAAACGTACTGTAATGTCATTACAGTACAGATTTTTGATAAATTTGTATCGTTACGAGTTTAAATTTGGAACAGCTGTCAAAACTCAAGTGGGTCTCTTTTCTAGTAGGTATCGATAGATATTAAAACAGTTATCGATACGAAACGTCAATTCAGTACGTTTTTTTAATACAAACCGTACGACATTTGATCTCGAGTGATATGAGTATAGGGACTTCATTCGTTTGTCTATGATTTAAAAAAAAAACATTCGTCATGACGGATGATCGAATTGCCGCCATTGCTGTTGTCATTTTATTGTTGGTTTTTTGCTGCTACTTATTACTACTTATGATATGTGTGTAAATAAAGTAGTGTATGCAACTGTACATAATTAGGCCTTAAAACACTCGTGTGATCCTATTATGAAACTCACTAACGCTCGTTTCATAAAACCACACTCGTATTTTAAGGCCTCTCATTATGGATCAGTCGCATAAACTACTATCACTGTACATATGGCTTTTTAAAGTTTCGACCTATGCACGAAAAGTGCTCTTTTCCGCACTAGTGTGGGAATGTAGCACCATATGTACTGTAAAAATAATAATGATCCATTCTTACTACCATTTTAACGATGAACACGAAATAGCAATAGATGAGGATTATGATACACTGATTCCGAAAGCCAGTAGGTACCTCTTCAGAGATTCAGTAGTGCCGAATAATACAATATATTAGATTGAAGAAGACATTTTTGTTATTGTTACTCAAAGTAGTTTGTTTTGTTAATAGTCGTGTTTTACAAGTGTTCATATATATGAACTATGATAATGACTTCGAAAAAAAACTTATGGCGACTCCCTGGATTAGAAACCACGGCGAGCATCCAAAAGTCCTAAGCCTAGTTATTGTTTTTAAATTGTGACTTGTAAAATGCTTATTTTACCAATAATTTCTGTTTATTGTACTTTTCAAAAGTAAACTCAGGAATAAATGAATATGCCTGTACGAAAATACATATTACTAGGTACTAACATCGTTTCTTTTCAGCGTAAACACAAACTTTCACAAAAATCACTGGCCTTAAATAAATCACTTAACTAAATTTAAGTAAATACTTACTGATTAGATTCCTCTCCCACTAAATATACGCAGCGCATCCGAAACGTAGGCGTGATGTCTAATTGTTTACATCTAAATATGAGGTGTTGCACTGAAGATGAGTCTTACATATTTTGTTGTACGTATATTAATAATAATAATAATAATGGCGTAGGGATGTGACGGCCCCATCGCCCACCAGATTTCTGGTGCAATCAGTCAACGTAAGGCAGCTTGTGGCGGGCTGTTAGGGAGTAGCGACCCTACGTACCTGAGTGCTTCTGGGGGTGTCCTGTGGTCAGGCAGAGCTGATCGGGTGGTTGGTTGGACAGGCCCTCCGCCTCTGGCTTGCCTTTACTGGCCGTCCAGAGTGGAGTCGCAAGAGCTGTTGCTCGAGGGTAGATGTGGACACCTAAGTGGCGAGTTGGCTATATGTTTTAAGTCCAGTGCCACCTCTCTACCCCCTAGCTCTCTGACCGGTGTTGCCCTTAGGCCATTTTTTAATGTCGCTATTAATAGGGGCCCATCTAGCAGTTAGCGAGTCACCGTCTGCCAGAGATAAAGATTGAAACAGTTTTATTAGGCAGGCGTCCGATGTTTCACCCAATAGCCCAGCCACTAGTCCATAATTTCAACCCAATAACCCGTTTTATTTAGATTCCATCAACCATCAATAGTCCCTATACACCCCAGCGGGTGCTGTCTCTGTGTGCGTCCCATGAAACGGGCAGGGACATCATCCGCTCGGTGTACTCCTTGCATTTCATTAAATTGTCAAAAGGGCCTCTACGTGTTGGCTCAGTTGGTACTTTGTAGGTACCTAGCTCCACGCACGCCTCCCAAAGGTCCGGGACATCATTGTCCCGTGAACGGGAAAGACATACATAATAATAATAAAAAATCTTTATTGAACAAAAAATATAAAATACATGATATAGTTTGGAGCTCTGGCGACTGCGTTAGTTTTCACTGTGTTGCAGCCCCCAGCGACGAGTGCCCAATTACATGGTCAGAGGTTGGAAAAAGAACATCCAGACTTATAATAAACTTATTGTAAGTGTTCTAGTGATAACAATATATTTTTACTATAAGATTGCGATGTATGCGTAACGAAAGGGAAACGTCTCACCACGTGTTCAACGATGAGACTTCAGGTCGGAAATATCAGACTTTATTTTAGAACGATCGAAAAAAAAAATTGGCACTGGACGACTCAATGTGAGCTCAACACAAGCACACATAAGTGTCTTGACGGTCAGAAGAGGCCGTTAGTACAAGGAACCTTGTGCTATTTATGAATCGTTAATATAGCTTTAGCAAGTTTAGTCTAGCCAGCCATATCAGCGCTCATAATAGGACTAATCCATACTATGTCAGGGTCGTCGTCATCGAATAGACGAAGAGGACTAAATATACTCATATACACAGACTGACTTGACTGACAATCCTTAAAAACAATGCATTCGGTGAAATGTTTGTCGGTAAAATAAGTGACTCAGGGATTACATTATGTACAGGCATGGAGTTCTTCGTGATTGTTTACAGACGACAAGACTATAAATAAAAATAAACTGCGGCTAAAAATAAAAAAGGCTATTCCGCTCAAAAATTTCAAGTCAAAATATAGCAGTTAATTTACCTATATTCTACCTTTCAACTACAAATTGTAATGAGAATTGCCGAGGGAAGAAAGACCTTATGAAAGATTTCGATAAAGTAAAAATACCTAAGCATCACAAGTCACAATGAAATGCTTAATAAAAGTAAAATATAAACTATGTTTTGCTTTGACTATTGGATACGACGAGTTGACATGCAAGTTGGCTTTAATTAAAACCCGCTGAATATGCCAATAACATTGTTTTACTGACGCAAATTAGACACGAGCCGAGCGATATGAATATGCCTGCTTACGACAGCCAGTGTCCCGAAATGTTTGGGCGAATTAACAATATTTCAATTTCATACGCGGAGACGAGTAACTGTTGCATTTTAGAAAATTCATTAATTAAAGCTTTTGTCTATAATTCACGCAACAATGAACCTTACTCAATTCGAACACTAGTGCATTTTCACTTTATAAGATTATCAATGACTTCTGAATTTAAATAATTCCTAATAAACCGGTTTCTGGCACGACGTCTAAAATACCTACCTATTTAAAGTTGACTTTGTCTACCCTAATCTAAACTTAAAAAAAACTGAAACTTAGTGAATGTATAGAGGCCTTCTCTTGTGCGTTGTTGGCGTCGAGACTCTCGGTCCAAGGGGTCCAAGTGCGCATAAGTTATTTGCGGAAATCGCGAAACGTTTGGTAGAGTCAGACAGATCGAAGAGGTGGCGGTTTTCTCGCGCAACGCATCAGCATTTCAATTCAGCGAGGAAATGCCGCCAGCATCCTCGGTACGGCCTTTTCTTAGATTTAACTTAGTTTTAGTTCAATTTAGTTACTGTTAATTATCATCTTGTTTAATTATCATACTTTAGAAAAGAAATGTTTCTTCAACTTAAAAAAACCAATTAAGCAGTGCTGCTAACGAAATTTATACATTTTATACTCGGAGCCGGATTCGAATCGGCGACATAGGCATACAACAATAAGAGGTCCTAACGCTACTTGAAAAAGTTAATGTGCCCCCATCCTTTTAAATGTTCTTACAGTCGAGGTTTGAGATATCTGTACACTTGAATGTTGCAAAAATACCTTTACATTTAAATAAGTTTACACACTACATGACAAAAACATACTTACAACGCACACGACAGTTTCAAGTTCTGTTTACCATTAGCTATACTACTTGAGCTTTATTCTTGTGTTAAGTACATTAGCTCTGAGGATGATTTTTGTTTCAAAACGCTTAACAATCAATATGATATGGCTGTAACATTCATTATCTATGAAGAATTGGGTATATAAAAACAAACTTTGCGTGTATGGACAAGGTGCGGCCAAGCAATTACATTCAGCCGGCACTTCACACAGGTCGGATTTCTCCGAAATCGACTTTACCTATTGGCATGGAAATGACAACATTGCTATGACGAGATATCATACCTGGAATTATAGTATGTAAGTGTTTCTGTTATCTAGTATACTTGGTATCAGGTCAGGTATCATATCAGCTTTTACCCGCAATCATCATTTCAACTCATACCGTTTGTTATTTACCGTTAGCTTTTCAGTGAAGGGAAAACATCGTGAGGAAACCTGCATAATACATCTACGAAGAAATTGCAAGGAGTAAGCAAAGTCCCAAATCCGCACTGGGCCAGCGTGGGGACTACTGTCCGTTCCCTCTCATGCAAAGGATGCCTGTGCCCAGCAGTGGGGCGTATATAGGCTGTTTTTTTTACTCGCAAGTTTGTCTGCGAGAGCGCCTAGACCCATGTTCACCCCTTTATAAGTTCACCCCTTTTAAGAACCAGCTTGACCATGAAGACTTTACGAATTAAAAACACCGTTGTTACCTACTCTAATCGATTCATCGGGTTTGGGAGCTACCGATGTCACAGACATCCACACAGATACACATGTTTGTTAAATTTTTATATCGTCTGGGGTTAACAAACTATGAGCTACCAACGTGCAAGTAAAAAAGTAAAATTTTATTAGTTAAAGCAAAGCGTAGTTTCAGCGTCCGAGAGGAAACCGCCCCAGGCCACGTTGGCTCAGTTTGGGTTGCACAGGGCGGTTCCACGACACTTCGGGAGCTCAAATACCGAGCCATCCGGTTACCTCTTGAACACTGCACCAGCGCGATTATTACGCGTGCGGCAGCGTTGCTGTGGGCGTATTAGTTTTTAGGCTTAGGCGCTTAGAGTGCCAATGGGACTATATTACGTTGAAAGTTTTTAATGATAAACTGTGGCTAGAAACATGAAAGCAGGACAGCAGGTTTCTTTTATACCTAACGTAAATCTATCCTGAAATATATTTTTTTTAACTAGCCCCCTAAAGGAGTGAAATAAGAGTTGTACCGAGAAGACGTTCTTTTAAAAACTTAGAAATTTTAAAATTCTTATAAACGTTCTTTTTTTATAAACCAGATAATTGACATAGCGTTTTCATTAAGATTCATTCCCTAAGGGGTGGTAAGGCCATATGGAAAACATAATTATGAGAGTTGAAACTTTGCACATGATATTCTTTTATAAAGGCAAACATGCAGAGTACCTACGGCGATTTCTGAAATTCATCTCCTAAAAGCTTTAATAAGAATATATATAGTTTTTATCGTATAGTGTAGAATATGTAGAATACGATAGATTTTTTTATGTAAGTATACAATAATACATTATGCAAAATATGCAATTTAAGCAGAAACATTTGTTGAATTTAGCAATTTAAACGAATGAACTCATCACAATGTTACCTTTCCCGTACAGATCATTTGAGACCCTTGGAAGGATATATGATAGTTTTTATCTCGAAAATCATCCCTAAAAAGGGTAGAACTTTGTTTGGGTTGGTGATAATTAAGGTTCCGCCTACAAAAATTTAATAGCAATATATTTTCTAAGACGTAAACAAGTTCGACGCGGACGAAGTCGTGGGCCAGCATAAATAATAAGGCTATAGATGTAACTAATGACACATCCATGGAAACTTCCCGTCGGAATATATGTAACTAATGATATATATATCATATAATATAATTATGTTAATAATAATATATTATACGTTAATAATAAGGTCATAAATGTAACTAATGAAACATCTTTAAAACAAGCCGGTCAGAATATAATTATATAACTAATGATACATCCTGGAAAACTTCCCTTCGGAAACTTCCTAACGGAAACTGGTTTTTAAATTCCCTTGAAAGTTTTCGAACATTTGTGAGCACGTTCCTGATATTACGAGAATGTTCTGCAACGTGTAAGTTGCTAACTGTTAAGCCTTTAAACAAAGTGAAGTTACACATATATGGGGACATACAAGAAACCTGTTTAATTATTACTGTTATTTTTACGTTAATGGCACGGAACGCTTCACGTGTGAGTTCATCTCGCACTTGTTAAATCATCTTATGTGCATAAATCGCTCTCTTGATATCTTTGACTGAATCTTTTACCATGACAGTTAATTTCCTGTGCTATAAATTTTTCTCGCAAAGGGCTTTCTGAAGAGGATTCAACGCTGCCACCAGCGGCTTCGGTTTGATCTAATTTTATAATATGACATCATTTGCGTACTAATAATATGAATCGGTTTATGCCTCCCTCCCAATCCAATACGGCGGCCTGGGCATCCGGGTTTTTCCGGCCTTTCTCTCCTCGGTCCACACAGCACGATATCCCTTATTGGAAAATATTCGCTCCATCACTTCGTGAAATATCAGAACAGTGGTTCAGTGGTTCAGTGGTGGGGCGAAGATTTTATTCTCTGCTTGCTAGATAGTGGCCCCTGCGGCGCGGACGTAGATCGTCTGGGTCACCACGACCTTTCCTGCCGAAAAAGCGCAGGCCGCTTCGCCCGCCACGCCTGCTTGAACGATATAATGCGTCGGGCCCTTGCCAGCATGAACGTTCCAGCCGTCCTAGAGCCACCTGGTCTCGCACGCGATGATGGCAGGAGTTCCGACGGTATGACGCTCATTCCGTGGTAAGTGGGACAACCCTTAGTCTGGGACGCCACCTGCATCGACACATTGGCTCCGCCCCACCTACCCACCACTTCGCAGAGGGCGGGCGCAGTGACTGCCGATGGGCAGAGACTGCCAAGCGCCGCAAATACACGAGCCTAACAGGCAACCATGTATTTGCTGTTTTCGCAGTAGAGATGGGGTGGGAAACTAGAAACTATACCGGGACTTAATAAAACGGCTTTTCGACACTGCTGGCTTGTTCCTAGGTCAAAGAATTGGCATCACTATTCAGTGAGGAAACACCTGGCACCCTACCGCAGAACGCCGATCTGGGGGACTGTATTTTAGGTAATGACATATTTTAGTTGTAACTTATTTCCGTAATAGTTCTAATGTGTTTAATAAAATTGATTCATTATTTTTTGTTATATGTTACACTAGGTACCTATTACTGTTTAATAATGTAATACTGTTATAACATATTTTTATTTTGTTTCACTTATCTGAATTGATAATTTAAAAATTTGAAGACCGTTTCTATTACACTTGCTGGTACTTTGCACCTCTTGATTGGGCTGGAATTTGGGATACTTACGTCAATTTGGTGACAATGCAAAATATTATGGTACCTACTAACAACAAATTCAAAATTCAAGTCCAATTTGAAGGAAAAACCGAGGTTAACTTAGATAACTTGTAATAGGTAAGTAACTTAAAACCAAACCCTTTTATGACAATATTTCGTTTTTTTTTGTATTAACAGTTATAACCTACTGCTAAAACGGACTAAAATCGTCATTAGGTGAATCAATTTTATATCTTGCAAAAAAGTACAGTCGGTTATAAAGCTTGTCTCAATAGTGAACATTTGAGTAATCTATTTCACATTGATTAGCTATCAGGAGTATCAGGTGTTATAAAGAAAGTAGGTAACAAAATAATGTATTCAATACCGTCTGAATGATATTTATTATAACCTATTACAAATTATAACTACCCACTTGTAATTAGGGCATACATTTATTAATTACGAATGTACTACTTTTTACTATTTTAAACGAATTTTTGTGTTAACTAGGCTAATAGAGTGTCATTGGGACACTTGATTCGTATTTTAATAATATATATATTATTACCTTAATAATTAGGGGAATTGATATTTGTAGGCACAGTAAATAAATAACTACGTTTCAATAGAGTTAGGTATTCAAAAATAAACATAAGAAACAGTTGACGGAAAAAGTATATACATGTTACCGATATGTGCGGCATATTACCAAAACAAAACACAAGTTCTATTCTAATAAATGTCTGAATGATATAAAAAAAAGATTTTTCAGTACTTACGGGTTACCAAAATGTAACGTAAGAACGTAACTACTTAGGCAGGTTATAAGCATACCTTATATAGCCTGGCTTATAATGGTGTATTCTCATTAGATAAACACTTACTTTTACACCTAATTTCAAATCAAATTAGTCATTTTGTAAAACAACGTTAGTTTCTTAGTACTTATACAAATTTTTTTTTATTATCTATGATTGCTGCTGCTTCTCTATTTATTTGTAATATTCATATGAATTACAAAAGTATATTCCGTTCTGGCCGTTTTTGTTAGGAATATTACGTAAAAATGTTACATTTTCAATTATTTGTATATTAAAAAAAACTTTCAACAAGTTTATCGAAACCGCATAAGAGATCCTTGAGAAATTCATCGTTCATGACAAAAATAGTGCAATCATTTTTAGTATAAATTCCAAAGTCAATATTATTCTCCACACTCACCGGCAAGATAAACCCGCTGATCGCATCACTCATCAGGACCACTGCACCGATGTACAGCAACAATTTCATCGTTAAAAAGTAAAGTCCACTCAGCGGCGATATGAGTTCGTAACGGAAAGTTAGGGTAAGTAAGGGTACCGGCAGGTGCTAGCGGCGTCGGACTTGTGAATGGGGCGAGAATGCTTCAACTCCCTTTATAGGATTAATAAATGTTTCTGCGCACCCTCAACTGCGCTCAACTCACTCTTTTTTATCCATATAGGTAGTTATACTGTTTTTACAAGCCAATTCGATCACAGTTTACTTCCCACGTGTTATTTGATCCAGCGTCACCATTTAGTAGACAGAAAACATAAATGACATAACGAAATTGCGTTGACAATGATACACTGGTCTCTGTCACAAACTCAATAATGTAATCACGAGACGATCTACAATTACACTGTGTTTGTGGCACGAGCGAACTTATCAGTACGACTTATTTGCATAGTAAATATTTTGAACGTAGGTAGTTACTTACGAGCGGAAATTTGGTATGCGGTTAATTGTAATGTATACATGATATTTAACGAATGGTAGTATATCTGGCGGTAGCTACTCATCTATATGTATTGCTCTTTATGTAGCTTGTAACAAGAGCGAAGCACCATAGCAGTTCACTATTTTTCATTACATACAAGGTTTTAGCTATTAGTTCATATTGCAAGTTAGAAAAACGAGTCAAGCAGTACATATTTAAGCAATGCATCGAAAAATGCAAAATTTGGTAAAATAAGAAAAATACTTAGTCGTGCACAAAATTGGCAAATTTTTTTTGTAACATGTTTGTCTCTTGTTGTGGTGCAATAAAGAGTATTTCTTTCCCGTTCACGGGACAATGATGTCCCGGACCTTTGGGAGGCGTGCGTGGAGCTAGGTACCTACAAAGTACCAACTGAGCCAACACGTAGAGGCCCTTTTGACAATTTAATGAAATGCAAGGAGTACACCGAGCGGATGATGTCCCTGCCCGTTTCATGGGACGCACACAGAGACAGCACCCGCTGGGGTGTATAGGGACTATTGATGGTTGATGGAATCTAAATAAAACGGGTTATTGGGTTGAAATTATGGACTAGTGGCTGGGCTATTGGGTGAAACATCGGACGCCTGCCTAATAAAACTGTTTCAATCTTTATCTCTGGCAGACGGTGACTCGCTAACTGCTAGATGGGCCCCTATTAATAGCGACATTAAAAAATAGCCTAAGGGCAAAACCGGTCAGAGAGCTAGGGGGTAGAGAGGTGGCACTGGACTTAAAACATATAGCCAACTCGCCACTTAGGTGTCCACATCTACCCTCGAGCAACAGCTCTTGCGACTCCACTCTGGACGGCCAATAAAGGACGGCCAGAGGCGGAGGGCCTGTCCAACCAACCACCCGATCGGCTCAGCCTGACCACAGGACACCCCCAGGAGCACTCAGGTACGTAGGGTCGCTACTCCCTAACAGCCCGCCACAAGCTGCCTTACGTTGACTGATTGCACCAGAAATCTGGTGGGCGATGGGGCCGTCACATCCCTACGCTATTATTATTATTATTGGCAAGATTGCAGTGGAAAAAAACGTGTCAATATTAATTCCGCCCAATTTTATCCAATAGCACATTACGTAACTAGGGCGGTGAATTCGTGAATGCCTGCAATGTAGCCAATTTTGTGCACGACTAAGTAACTCAAATGACAACTTCTCTAAATTAAACATTTGAATTATTCTGCTATCTGAACACAAACAATTAAAAGTCTAAAAATACTAAAATATATCAAACTATCACACTGTGTTTGATAACGAGTGGTTTATAAGTGAATTGTCGATTTTCGTTACGCTATATATGTACACTCAGGCATGTTTCTCAGCACATGCACCCCTTGCCAAGGGGCGGATACTCCGCGATTTACGTTCATCGCTACAAGTACATGCCGGTGCCTCAACGTTGGGGAACCGGCATGTACTTGTAGCGATGAACGTCGACGACGTCAGAGGGCCATACATCTTAATGTTTTGGCTGAGAAAAAAGCGCCTTTTGTAAAGATCAAAGGAGTGTCCCTTCTGTACTTGTACTATTATCTATTCTGTGCCCTTGCATATAAATTTCGTATGCAGGAGGGGGGGGGGGGCATGTACATAGAACGATTTGTACGTACACACTAAAACGATTCACGCAGATAAATAAGGATTCATCTATCGGCATAATGAGTGAATTAAATTTCGATCTCATTCTGATATTTGTTGACGTTTGTTTGCAATGGCTATACACAGCGTTGTACAGATCAGAAAACGCCGGGTCTCAGGAACGGAGCCGAGGAAATTGTCTCGTAGTGTGTTGATTAACTCAGAAGCTAGGTGATGGGCCCATTTCCAGCGCGGCTGATGCTTTAATGAAATTTGCGAGATTACAAACAAAGATCCAAAGTATTATATTACTATAAGTGTCTTTTCCACGAAAAGGACCTTACCACACGAGGAGAGAGGTACCACGGTGAAGAGTAAAATATACTTGTCTAAGACCTCAGATTTAAATTACATCTTGTGAAATAGGTTCCTTCAATTCCATTTTCCGGACGCGGATCGACTTGCGGCATTAGAATAATAGATAGATAATTGTCAAAACTAACTAACGGTCTCCTGAGAGCGATGGTTTTCCTGTCTTCTGGTGCAGCGTTTGTATTCATTTTTAAGTTAAGTGCCGCGCGTGACCTGACCAGACCTAGACCTGTGTCTTTCTTTCTGTCAGACTACTCCGATAACATTAGTGTTTTACTCTAAGGAATCGCATAATGTTGAACGTGTAATTATTTCTTATTGTCAATTTGTTCCGATTTCAGAAGCGATCTACCCTGGGAAGTGCAATATTAGAATATGTTACTTTTCTCCCTGAACTGTAAAAGGCCCTCTGCCCGCCGACACGTCATACGGATTTCTTCCTCAGTTATTCACCCTTAGTTTCATCACCAACCCCAATTTATCTACGCACCATCATCCGTTCTTGTTCCGGACCTTACGCAAAATGTTGACGGATCAAAGTTGCACTTCAAAACGCAAGTTGACGCGTTACTCGAAGTTAGTAATACTACTTTCGGGGATGGTGATTGACGCAAACGTAAAAAGTTACCTTACCGTGTGTGCGCGTTCTATCCAACGTTTCTGTCAATGTTTTTGTCATTGTGTCACTCTATGTAAATTTTACTAAAAAATCAGTTCGGTCCCTCGCCGGCCGCTACCGTGGCACGCTCGCTTCGCTCGCTCGGTTCGCGCGCTATAGGGTCGCAGTACACCTAATACTCATCCTCGCTTCGCTCGTCGTCGTACCTAACGCAGACCTGCCTTAGAGTAGAATATAGGTAGGCTACGTAGAGCGCCGCGCAGGAGCTACCGCAGGAATAAATTACGTTTAGAACATTACGAGTACCTATAATGGGACACGTAATTTTACATCATGAGTACTAAGTAGTGATCGTAACTTTTGTAGCATTTTTGGTTCAGCGTAGTGTTGTTAATGGAATTGGTATAGACAATATCAATAAAATTTATTAATTAAGGTTAATATCAACGTTATTAACGCTTATTAAGCATTAGGATTGAAATTCTTTGTACAAAATGCTACAAAAGTAACGATCACTCATCATAAGTATAGGGTATATTATATCTTAGATAGTGTAATCGATGTTCTTGTTGACTTTCAATATTTCTTATGTAGATAATAAAGTTTCGACAAGTAGGCAGTCGAAATTAAATCATTTGGTAGATAATACTTTCGACGTTTTAAGGTATGAACTTTCGATATTTTAAATTCGATATTCTCAATTTCGAAATGATTCTTTCGATATTTTGCGTTTCGACCATTCAACCGTTCGATTTTTCGATTTTCGATATTTTGTACTTCGATGTCTTCACTGCCGATGTACAACTTTCGATCTTCAAATACGTACCCATATAACCTATTAACCGATAATTTCACCAACATATTTAAGCGATTCAAAAACGAGTTTGAATTACTACAAAATTAATCGTCATCAATTCATCATCAATCCGCATTAGGACAAAGCCATCATCCAGAGCTTTTGTTCTACTATTGTTTACTGTTTTACTAGGTACAGTCAAGTGTAACAATATGGGTGCATACAACTTATAGTGCATTCATCCATACTTGTCTTATTTGGTAAACAACATTCTAACCTCAAAATGTATATTTATAGACTATAGCAGCTATTTTATCGTAAAAAAAAGCGTTGCCAGACAAAAAATCGTGAAGTGATGTCCGAAAAGTCGTTTCGGCATGATCTAATACTCACAAAATTGCTATTCTACCCTAAAAAGATGCATTTTGAGGTTAGAATCTTGTTTACCAAATAAGACAAGTATGGATGAATGCACTATAAGTTGTATGCACCCATATTGTTACACTTGACTGTACCTAGTAAAATAGTAAATAATAGTAGCAAATGAATACGATATACTCATAAATATGTTCCATAGATCTTATGTCAGTGGTTAAGGTTTTGGTGTGTGTTTGTGGATAAATGTATCTTTCCTTCTTTCTTATATTATTGAAAAGATGAATTCGATACATATTTTTGAACTTGATTGTACATCTCACATTTTGTCGATATTTTATACCCACATTTATGCTAAAAGTGGGTTGCTGGAACATACGTTTCATGTGCTCTGCCTACCCCTTTTGGGAATAAAGACGTGAATGTATGTATGTATGTATGTTTTGTACATCTAGTAGAAATAATTAATTTTGCCATTTATTACCTCAAAATCAATAACTTTACACCTGTCTGTTTTCAACATAACAATAATGAATAGTATTAACGTACAGAAGGTGACGTAACGCACTTCCTACAACACAATATCCCTACTTCATTCTTAAAAGATTAGGATGTCATTTAGCTTGAGTAATTTGATGTAAAGCAACAAAAGGCCTTTTAAATGTTCAAAGAGTTATAAATTCATGGTTGGCTCAGCTCTAATTTAAATAAAACGGACGATTGAGCGGGGAACCAATCTCTACTTCGAAAGACTTGCGTAGGTTGACGAAGTAAATCTCATCAAATTGTTGTAGGACAACTTGCAACATAAATGTAAATTATTATTTTTTACATTTGTATTATGTTTTGTAACTTATTTTATAATTTTAATATTATTATTTTATAATTTTTATTTTAATATTCAAATTTGAAAATAGGTGACAAACTAAAAAAAATACAAATTTAAAGACCACACAGTTACGGTTTTACACCCACCACTAGTTATCGACCTAGAATTTATTTAGACCTAATATATATTTATTTATATTATTTATTATTTTATTTCTTGTTTTTGCTTGTCTGTTTCCTCCTTAGTGTGTTCTTATTTTTGTTGACATTGTCTTCATATTATATCGTATTTACTATATTTTTAACGATTGTGAAAATTCTTATATTTGCAATATTTTTATTATTTTTTTATTCATTTGATACCTTAATAAATATGTAATCTAATCTATAAAATATGATATTATATTAATTAGCTGTCCACGCTTCTTCGCTTGCGTATAATAAATAATGTAGCAAATTATATTTCAAGGGAAGGTATACAATTTAGTCTACGTCCGTGCATATAATAACGATGTTCCCCTAAACATAAAAGAGGCAAAAAGCAACGCAGTATTCTCTAAAAAACTGAAGACAATGTTAATCGACCTTGTGTGACTCGGTCTCAGAGTTTATGCAAATGACCAACCCGTTGACCCTAACACATCAAACACCGGTATATACAAACTGTACTAAAATAAACTTAAAGCATGGCTAGTTGAGCAGTCGTTCTGTCTTACTTTTGAAGAGTATTAAACTTCAAAATAATATTTATAATTAATGGCTATGTTAATAATAACCTAATCTTTTTTTATCACAGATTGTATAATGTTGACATTTTTTTTTAAATATCAATAAGGACTGAGTAATTTGTCAAAATTTAAGGTGCATTACGAGCGTTAAGTGATATTCATAACTGAAGCTGGATCAACCATGTCGAAAATTACCCGCAACATACAAACTCACGAACTCCTCGTAAATTACATTCGACTTAATTTTTGCAATTCTTATATAACTGCCACACTTGATACCTCTAGTTTTCAAATTATGCTAAAACTGTTTGAGATTAAGGGTAGGAAATTCCTACCGTTAGTCTCGAACAGTTTTAGTTCCTACTATAGGAATCCACCAGTGATTTGCTAAGCGGTGCGGTGTTTCCATACAAGTAACATCAAACTGTCAAGCATGCCAGGTGTCTAATAGTTATATTAAGGTTATAATACGTATAGACACTTTTAGTTATTGTTAATGAAATAACTAAAAACAAATCCAACTGCTAAGCATAAGCATCATTATGCGGTACAATTTTAAATTGGCAGAGAGTAGGTAAACATTGAAATTACAAAAAGCTTCTAAAATGAGTCGACAGTTATTTAGATCTGAATCGTGTAAACAGTATTTAGTATGTTTCAAGGTCAAAAGCAGCGCCACAGTTCAATATAAGTATCTGAAGCCTGAATACACTGGCGCGTGTTTAATGTTGTTGTGCGCCCGTGTTACGGCCGCGACAGAAGGACGATTTTTCTCGCTTTATACCTCTTGTTCTAAGTTTTCTAATAAGAAATAGAAGGATATTGCGTGGAAAATCGAGAGAGCTCACGCGCCGTCGCGTGATAGCCGTGCTAACCATCACACATCATCATCAGCCTATATACGTCCCGTACCTACGTATGAGTCCACCATGTATGAGTGCTAACCATATTCGTATATAATATCTGACTCTATTTATAATTTTTCTAAAGCAATATTTTCTTAAAGTCTAACCTAACAAACTTAGGTACTTTATAATATTATATCCTATTTAATACTGATAGTTTCACTAATTAACTGACATGGAAAGGTAAAGCGCGGACGGGCTTTTGTGAACTAGCTAACGATAATTAGTGCCTCTAATTAACGTCAGCAAATTTGTATACATAGATATAGGTAGAAAAGTACCTACGAAGGAGATATAACCTTCATCTAGGTACGATATAAAATGAATAAAATACCTTAAAAAAACATAAAATAGCACACTTGAAAAATAAAATCTTGCAAATTCTAAAATGAGCCGTTAGTGGCATGGTACCTACTGAGAGTGCAACCAGCGTGAACTGTGTCATTCGAGAATTTGAAAATGGCATCATCCCTCTCTGATTACGGATTTTGTGGAACATTTTGGCACAGGCAGGCAGACAATCAGGCGTTTAACTAGCGTCGTCCAAATCTGCGTTCTCAAAGTCTGAGGGCAAAGCCCTAAGGATTTGTTAATGAGATCGCACGATCCTCGAACGATAGGAACGCCACTAGTGAAACACTTGAAATTTCGAGCACCCCAAGCCCGTCATAAAGTAGGTACCTACGGGGAGGGATGCTTGAATCTCGGACATTTCGCTGAGTTTTAAATTTATAATAAGTTTAAATTTGTTTTAGCTAAGGAGTTAATTGGTTTTAGTCCATTTTGGTGTTCCTAAAACGGACTGCAGCGAAGTATGTATGTTAACTCTGGGGTGAAAAGGCTGAATTTTGTACGAAGAGGGCCGGAACGAGACTTAAGATTAACCTCCCAGGGCGCCATCGAGACATCCAGGTACCTTTCGATAAATTTAATAGCTAAATCCTATGTAACTGGATTTATAGCCAGACTAAAAATAGCCATCCCGACGGGATCACGGGAAAGTTCATAGTTTCAGTATATTAATTTGAAGGGATCGGAATAGTAGAGGAGGCTGTTATGAAGTTACGGAATATTAATCATGTGTCTATTAACTGGTATGCGTAAGGCGCGGACGTGTCGACGGCCTCGCAACCACCTCTTGTCCCGAAGCCTAACTGTGAAGGTTTAAATATGTGCTGAAATTTTAAAGATACTCAGTTAACATGTGCATAAACATTCTCAAAATAAATGTTTAGCTGATAGTGAGATAGCGCATTGACGCACGCAGTCAAATTTAAACCTTAGTCTTCCAAACCGGTATTTTTAATAAACTTACGTTTGTAAATGTAACTCCAAACGACAAAATGAGTGATTTTTTAAGGGGAAATAGTTGAAGGGACGGAGAATGACATATGATAGTTTTTATCCCCGAAATCATCCCCTAAGGGGGTGAATTGGGCGGTAAAAGTTTGTATGGAGCCGCGATATTTTAAACGAGTTCCACGCGGACGGAGTCGCGGGCAGAAGCTAGTATGTCATTAAACAATTCTTGGACCACCATTTTGTGACTAACGATCTCATAGTAATCTCATCCGGTTATTACTAGTTATTGGTGCAACATACGCAGCGTTCGCTTAGGTACGCTAGGGATTCCATGACTCAAGAAGATTCACATGAAATTTTAACATGTGCAAGGAGTTCCTGAATCAAGGATATAAAAATGACCTGGGGCTATTGCACAGATCTTATTATTACTGTAGGTATGTTGATATATTGTTTATTACCAAGTAAAAATACTTCTTCTGCTTTAATAATCCTGGATAATAATTATAAATGTTTTCATCCTTAATATTAAATGTCATGTTAAACGTAACCAGTAGGTATGTGGGTATTATCAAAATATAATGATCTCGACAAGTATATTACGATTAATGATGTCAGTTCTCGTTACTAACTGCGTGTAAACGCCCCAACGTTCAACACCTTATTTATTGTGCAAGCGAGCGAATCGAAGGTAGGTAGTCTTCCGTTTCAGTTTGGGCAAAAATTGATTTGTATGTCCGGATGTCAGGTTGTCCGGCTGCCTATGGCCGTGAGGAGTGGTGACCGTAAGATTTGTATACCTACAGGGCATAAGATAAAGCGAGATAGACAGCAGCCTATCCCACTCACTCTCATAGCTAATGCCATGTATGCAGTCAACGATGCTTGAACGTTTGGACGTGGCTATACACGGTCAGAGGCGTTTATTGAAATGAAAACTTGTTCAGCGGCGCTGTGCACTTATTTGGGATGGGGATTGTGAATTCGGGTATAAAAATCGCATAAATGTTTCCTGATCGGTCGATTTTAATATCTAGCTGTAGGTATTCTGATTAGTTGATAGCAACTACAAGTGGTTTTTTTAAAGAGTTGCGATTGGTGGATTTAATACGGTGAAGTGTTTTGATTGGTCAAATTATAATGTTTTAAAAATCGTAAATATATGTTGACATATTTTTCCAAGGGGCTAAATATGGACTAAATGTACTAATTCAACCCCGCTTCCTAAGCTTAACATGACACACTTTTCGAGCATGAGAAGTAAAACATTGTATCAAACCGTCATTGTATATTTTGACCTATTCTTAAATATTACTTTATCGTTTGTCTACTTACGTTTGCGGCAGAACATTATTCATTTCATAAACAGGGTAGTGAATAATTATGATGCCGCATAACAACCGTGTTTATTAAAGTACTAATCTCTTACTTCCCCTAGGGATCATCAGGCGTGTTCTATTAAAGTAGAGCGAGCGAGCGATAAACCGAACTAAAAACGCGGACTGTGGGTTCAAAGTTTAAACAGCTGAGCAGCCTGTCCAGTTTTTAGGTTAGTACCTAATCTGTCGCTTTTTTAACTGTTTCTTCTATCGTCTATATGCTATATATCTATATGCTAAAAGTGGCGCTGGAACATACGTTTCATGTGCTCTGCCTACCCCTTTTGGGAATAAAGGCGTGAATGTATGTATGTATGTATGCATGTTCTTCTATCGTTTATTTTCTCCTTGTTTGCCTAAATTCAAAGGATCATTCCAAAATGGCAGCGAGCTCTGACGACACTGCCAAATGACAAATTAAATGGAATAAAATTTTCAGTAAAAAACAATCACGTACGTTCATGAGCTGTCGTAAGTGTACTAATTCGCTCAACGAATCAGGGCAAAGGGTGTGTTTCGTAGCTCAGGAAATTTGATATCTCGGTACCTACAGTTCTCAGTTTATCGACAATTTAAAATATTGCGAGTAAGATTGTATGAACCGCAGTTCATCATGACGTCAGTTTCAATTGATGTCTAACAGTGTCCTGAATGGTGATGATTCACGATAGCTTTTAAGAAACAGCCGATTTATTTCATGTAGCAACCCGTACACAATTAGTACTTATTAACAAGTAAATATTATAATGATTAGACATAAAAATCTGAATAAGAATCGACAAAGTGGTTTTTAGATAAAATAATATGCGGAAAACAAGAGTTATGAAAATCGACATTCAAGGCAAACGTATTCGAACCAACAATTATTATGAAAAATGAAATTATACAAATTGACTTTACTAAAAGTTGTTAGACAAACTGATATTAGACCAAACGTTACTAATACCAGGCCAATCATGGGAATCCCCAATCCTATACTATGAAACGAGTAATATTTGTATATATATTTACAATCACATTCTAAAAAACGTCTGTAACGATTTCGACTAAATGCTACATGAGACATGTCTAGGAAAATTCGTTTTCACCGTATTTTCTCAGGTTTACCCGAACAGAACTCGGTCGCCCAGGGACTTTAAATTAACCATTTCAAATTAAATTTCAATATACTAACTCACACACAGATCACTGACGTTTGTATTTTGTCAGATGGTTCAGTTCGCAATTTGTCAGCTCTTAATACTTGCCATTTACCCCACTTTAGGCCATTTAACAGGGCAGATTGCACTTTTAGCAAAAAATTAGGATTTTTTGCTAAAAGTGCAATCTGCCCTGTTAACCCAAACTCACGTAAGTATCTTGAAATACAGCAATTTAGGTTAACCATGTCGTTCACGGAAACGTGGTCGCTTACTATGGGCCTCATAAGAAGACTCAAAGTCACCCAAAGGGCAATGAAGAGGGCTATGTTGGGAATTTCTCTGCGCGATCGCATCAAAAAAGGTAACCGATATAGCCCTCCGAATCGCTAAACTTAAGTGGCAGTGGGCACATTGCACGTAGAACCGATGGCGGTTGGGGTGGAAAGGTTCTCGAGTGGCAACCACGCACCAGAAGGCGCAGCGTGGGTAGGCCCCCCACACCAGAGGTCGCGGGAGTCCGCTGGCTGCGGGTGGCCCAGGACCGGTCATTGTGGCACTCCTTGGGGGAGGCCTATATCCAGCAGTGGACATCTTTCGGCTAATATGATGATGATGATGGATGTAGTGTCTTGTATATGTAGATCGATACGCTCAAAGTGTTATTAATTTTTCCCATCATTTTCGTAATTTATCAACTTACTCTACAAACTTCTGTAACTCTGTTTTTTAAAAATCGATTTACGCGTATTTTCGAATCTTTAATTACCACAAATAGGCTTAAAAAGCGCATTACGTTTGAGTACGTGGCGTGGGCTCGGTAGCGTGGTGAGTTAAATCGAAACAAGACTAAACATGTAACCTTTGCGTAAGCCAAAGACTCGCTACGCGCTACGCTCGTAGCCAATCCCGCTCGCCAAGCTCGTAGTTTTCCCCGAGTGTAGCGGAAAGTTACTACGGCGTAGGGCGACTAGGCGTGTTCCTGGCAGTGAAAGTGTTAAGAAAGAAAGAAAGAAAGAAAACATTTATTCGTGGACTGACAAAACAATGGGTATAAAAAACAAAACATAGTAACTTAAAAGTAGCAGGGTCCACGAAGAGGCCCCGACTCAGCATGGTGCTAACCTAGAAGGCCAGCGCTGGTCTTCCGTCGGAACCTTTACATGAGTTACCTCCTGGAAGGCAACACAAAACAAATACAATACCTACGCTAAACATATTTTAAACGGAATATATTCGTGGTTATAGCTGAGAGTGGCACGGCAGATTGCAGCGTGTGAACGCGTCGGAAACTGTGTCAGTGTCACTGTCACTGTCAACTTGACAGACCGAACGCAACTTTTCTTTCGGATAGTGAATATAAATATATATACGTAAATACAGAAACAGAAAACAAGTTAAAAATACATTTGTGGTACAGGAAGAAAACTAAAAACGAATACAGTATGGTGCAATATTGAATATTGAACGTCACAAGCTCAACTGTACAGACATAAAACGACTGCTTTCTGTACAGGTTCATGACTCGGGTGACGAACGGTAATGCCAAGATATCCACACAATCAAAACATGATAGATTACACAATTTTTATGCGAACCAGATGTTGTGCTGATTTATTTATATGTACATGGGACATATCCTAACAGTAAGTACCTGACTGCAATCCTAAATCTTAATCTATAATCATCTTAGGCATGGCAAAGCGGTAAACTAAATTATAAAATAGACAGCTAAAAATAGATACATAGACAAAAGACAGAGCACTTAAAGGCAACTAGTTTCAAAACATAGGGTTTCCTGACTAAATTGATGCTCTAGCAAGTACTTTTTCAGCTTTATTCTAAAACTGTGTATGCTACCTAGGTCCCTGGCTAAAGGTGGCGGAAGAGAGTTCCAGCATCTAGTAGCTGCAAAGCGGAAACTCCCCCGGAATGAGGCTGTGGCATGTTGAGGAGTAATAAGAGGCTTTTTACACTGACGGTTTCCCCGTGACCTATTGATGATGAGCTTCTCAAAAAGATATACTGGAGCTTGGTGCTTTAAAACCCCAAATAAGAGACAAGCAAGATGCAGTTTTCGCCGGTGTTGCATTTTTAAAATATTATGTTTGTTGAGAAATGGAGTAACATGGGCCCTCGATGGTATGTTGAAAATAAAACGTGCACTGGCATTCTGCACACGCTGTATGACACGCTGCTGTTAAGCAGTAGTCGTTATAAATATTGTGTCTATATGTCTATCTAATGCTGACAATATCTTGGTAGTCTTTTATATGAGTGGAATAGAGACGCATACAATTCTCCGAGTTTGACGGAATAATAATTAATATAATGAAACACACCCTAACACAGGCCATTTTTTTTAAATATTATTATCTTCTGACTTGTAAATGAGATGTACGTTTATCAATAAATAATCTGAAATCTGAAACATCCAGCACGAAAACAAGGGTGGCATTGACGTCATCTTTGTACGCAATATCAAATAAAAAAAAGTACATTGAGGCTATTTTCTCGTGTCTCATTCATGCTCAGCACAACTTTCTCGACCTGCTGCCATGCATTTTATCGTGTTGATGTTGTCATGAGACGTAGGTATATTGGGAGTGGGCTTACGGACTATACTCGTACGTAGAGTATAAAATTTACCTTGGGATATGTGTACAAAGTAAACCGCTACCGGGAGTCGGTTGTCAAAAGGAATTTTTGATTGTTGCGCCCTTGCTTAAAATTTAAATCTCCATACGATAGTACCACTACGATTCATATATTTAATTTAGAATCGCGGTAAGATAAAAATATTCCTACGAAACTATCAGATAATACCAACGTCAACTAGTACCTTGGCAATTTTTCCGTTGGCCTAGAATCTATACTCGCATTAACATGGTTACGTTTTCAAATTGTCATGTTAAGCTGAGGTAAGAACTCCAGTCATGGACACTATTAAGGAGAAATATTTAGTTTTATATATTTTTTTTTCATTTCTCATCGTACTGATAGATGTTGGATTCGATAATTGGATGGATGGATGGGAGTAATAAAAGACAGTTTGGCTAATCAATTTTAATTATTTAATGTTATTATCAATTGTATCGTAACTCGTAAAAACGTAGTTTTGCTTAACTAACAGGAACATATTAAAAACCAGCTATGTTCAGCCAAAATCCAATAACGGACACCCAGCTAATGGACATACTCCATTCGTGGACATCCATAAATAACATTTACATCTACTCATGAACACACAAATAAAAACAATGATACTGACAATTCTGAATAATTAAATCACTAGAATCATCTCAAAGTGTGTAAACAATAATAAAGATCGAAAAAATCATTATTTATTTCGGTAAGTGTAACTGCATTTTGAATGTACCAGTTATGGACAACCAGTCATGGACTGATATCGTACATTACTGGACGGGATGAAATTTAAACAATATTAACAACAAAATTATAAGCCTTTCATAACAACCAACTGTATAGAAAGAAAATTAATTAAAACTAAAGCTAATCCAGTAATGGACAAACTGTTAATGACTGCTTAGTATCATGGGTTGAACCAATCGTAAACAATTCCTATATCGAGCTATAGGTACGTTGAGAATCAGAAAACTTTAAGGTTATATAATATAGAAAACGGAAATATTTAAATAATTACAACACCTTTCTAATGTAGATATAGTAAAATTACAACAAGTTTACTCACTCACCTGCATCGTGATCCTTGTAATAAACTGAGATACCGTACGCAAAATAACAACGATTCTAAAGCCGGCTGTCCACATTGGGCCAACGTTGGCGCGTGAGCAGAATGCAGCTATGCGTTAGAGGAAGAGGCCTTTATTTCGTTCTCATTGGTTTGCATAGCTGCATCCTGCTCACGCGCCAACGTTGGCTCAACGTGTACAGCCGGCATAAGGCAAACGACATGGCCGTTACCTGTTAGGTAGGCACGTAAATGTTGAACATGGTGGCGGAAGTGTTGCCATTTGCAAAAATGTGTTACCGGTTGAAATAAATGTAAGAGTGTGCTTATTTTTTATTGGCGTTGTTTAACCGATTCGTTGCGTCTTCCATTTTCGAAAACGTTCAGCTGTGGCGGCGAACAATTACTTCATGATACGACAGGCGTGCCATACGCCATAGAATTATGAAGACACGCCTGTCGTGCCATTCGTTCATCACTGTGAAGGGAAAATTGGTATAATAAGTTAATAAAGCCGGACTGTTACTAATTCTACTAGCATCAGAAATGTGAAAGTTTGGATGTTTGTTACTTAATAACACAAACGGCGGGACAGATTAAGAGGATCTTGTAGACAGGTAGTTATTATCCCAAACTCAAACACAGGATTGTAAATGTTTACTAAGCAGAAACCTCCGCCATCGCAATTTGAAATCTAGGCTCCCGCTCGTAGCGACATCTACCACAAAGTTGTTACAATTTCTGCACCAACGTCTCACACCAATGATATTGAATTTTCCCGAAAACTGATTAAAAATATTGTCAAATGGAGAAAATGTAAGGCAGGGGATTAAATAATCACAAAGTTGTCAGTGTCAAACTCTTAAGAAGGGGTATATTCTGTGCCTTTTCCGCAAAACGCACCTTCATACGAAACGATTTTAATTTAATATGACGCTCGCAGATCGTGACGTCACGATCTGTGAGCGTGGACGAAAAGGTAGTGATGCGCGAGTGCGGTCTTAGCAACACACGGTCGCCCGTCACGCAGCGCATACTAGCTCGTTTAATCATTTGACTTTACACATCACAGCACGATTAGACAAAACTACGGACAACAGGAAAGAACACACTTAGGTTTTATTTCAAATGAGTACATAGTTTCCACGTAGGTCGAATTGAGTGGCACATTATACGGGAACTTTATGAGAAAATCTTGCGCAATCATTGCCAATTGTGGTGTCCGATACTCTAAGACATCTCATGAGAAAATGCACTTTGTTGGATATAAAGTGAGGTCACGGCAAATTACTACACTTACATATTTTTATTTGTTCAGATCTGGAAAATATTGCTATATATTTTTTATAAGTGCCTATTAGTACTTCTAATGAAGAAATAATGTGTCTGAAATAAATATCCACTTAGCAATCTTACAATAAAACGGTGGGATATTTCTAATAAATAAGCTATAAAATTAATGGAGACACAGTGCTGAACCTTGTCAGAGCTTCTAACCGAAGATTTTCTTTGAATTGGAAAATAATTGTTTCAGAAGATCCAAACAAACCCTTTTTTTTGCTAAAGTTAGAGGAGCGTCACCACAAGTATTTTTCTTCTACCTAGGACAATAATGAATTAGAAATATTTCCTTAGGCCACTTCGGCGGTGCGGCATCGGTAGATTTGCTGTAGTTTGTACTTTACCAAGAGCTTACTAATCCAGATAAGACACTGACTGCTTACTTATACCATTATCGTACTGACTCCACGCCAACAAATCGGGAAGTCGCCTATCTTGTCGGTACGGTACGCATGCAATACCTAGCGCATTCGTACCACCCTGCTTTATTCCGACCATCCCATTAGGTGCACATGCAGTAAATAAATGTACACTGATTTGCCTGACATTTGACACTGACAGCTGACTGTTGACACACGATGGCCGTACCTTTTGATGTTGTGATGAATTTGAATCACATTTCAAACGTTCAGTTAATATCCGTGATTGAGAACTCTCGTTTTTACGAGTACCTATTACTCGAACCAAAACGAGTACCTATTACCAAAACGAGTACCTATTACTCTTATTGCTCCGCAGAATATTTTGTCCATCATCATTTTGTTAGACATGTTCTTAATAATTTCGAAGACACCTTTGAAACGCTCGGCCAACAAACGATGTCACAATTGTCACACTGTCCCGGCAAACTTGATAACCCGATGCGGTTCTGAGTACACAAATATCAAGAATAATGTCTAGTAGTTATACTTTATTTTAACCTTTCCGATAACGCCTAATATAAGTGCATATGAACATCACGAGTATTTATAAATATTATCAGGGCAGTTAGGTAGATATTAGTAGGTAAATTCATACGCGTTTGAAGTGCGCTTTCTTTGCTATTACTTACAACAAAAAGTTGTGTGTAACACAAAACTTGACCGGAGGGCTCACCCTCTCCCTCTAACTCGGGACAATTACGAACAAATAAATGTTTCGTGCGTCTTTTTTCTACGCGCGCCATGATAGCGTTTTACTAAATATATTTTAGTTGCACCACTTGTTTATTAATGTCTACATGCAAAGGTGTCAATCAAGTGTCAATTAACAAACTCGTTATTTGCAGAAATAATGAGTTTGTTATCACTATTGAAAAGTAAAAAAAAAATCAGTTGAACCCATGTAATGACAATGACCTAAAATACATATATAGAACATGGTTAGCTAAATACATATTATTATTTTTTACACACTCAACAAAATACACAATATTAGGTATTACGAGTAATAGATCTGGTTCTAGGAATATACACAGATTCTAATATAATTATCCATTTACGCTTACAATATACATTATAATGCTGGTTATAAATAGTTTGTATTCTATGATAAGGTTAAAAACCTGGTTTAAACCGTTCAAATAAACCAGACAAAGGAATTCTAAATGGACCTGTTACGGGCGACAGCAAATTAAATAATACTTGTCTATTTGGAAATACAATTTGCATCAAATACTTAAACATACTATAAACTATCTCGTAAACTGCTCGAATGTATCCAGTTAATACATTAAGATGAAACGACAGGAGTGGGACTTTGAAAGCGAAACCCATGGTAGGGGAGTTCCAAGGCATAATCTGCCTGGACCTCCCCTGGAGTTGTGGTTAGATCTATCAATCGAGTAGGGGAATCAATAACAGTGAATGACGGTGTTGCACCGGGAGAACCGGGGTAAACTGGATACAACCGAGATTCCGATTCTCTTTGGACGAACTTTGATGCGTCTCGTTTTACATCATTAGCTTCATTCGTGAAGGTGGCCGCTAAATGTATTCTGTCTGTCTTGATATTTCCGGTGTCGAGGTTAGACCAGGAGCGGGAGAGTGGTGGGGGCGTGCCGGCCATCGCTGAGGGTGGAGGCCAGTTATCACCGCCCCGCTGCTCGTAATGATCGTAAGGGGGGTAAGAATGGTAGAATCCGTAGTTCAGCGGACTAGTACCGATCTGGAACAGAACAGCTGTTAACAGGTTATCAAACGTTGTTGTTAAAAGTGCAAGAAAGCCTAGCCGTGTGTTTTTATGTTATGGATGTTTTAAATTAGTTAAATATGAAAGAGTTAAGAGGAGAAATTTATTAAGGAACACTGGAACAGGTATCATACCTTCCCTCTGTCATGAAACCCATCATAATTGTCTACCTAAAAAGGAATTGTGTTATCATGTAATGTTAGTTTTATTAGTGTCTGTTATTAGATATTAATTATCTTTGCACGTTAGTGGGTTAGGTTGTATTTGTTGTTTAATTTAGACATTACCTTTCACAATATTAAAATATGTCATGTGTTATTGGGTTATTTGTTAATAACGTTTGGAATATTTTTAATTATAAAATAATTAAGAACTACGTATTTACCTTTTTCAATCCTTGTATGGAGGCTAGTATAAGAGCCATTTTAGCCAACAAGAGCGCTTTTCCGCCGAGAACGGCTAGGAACTGAAAACCCATCGGTATCAGCACCATGCCGATAGACACGATTCCAAACATCATCATCACCATCATCTGATGACGGCGGCGACCTCGGAATTCCACTGAAACAAAGGAACTTTTTATATTTTTCTATTATTATAGATACTCGTGATGATATTATAAAGAGGAAAAGTATGTGACTTTGTAAGTTTTTATGTACTTAACATAATGTCTAAGACGAATTCTATTGTACATTAAATTCAATAATTTATTCGTGACAAAAACAATACATAAGACATGACAAAGGCGGACTCGGTCCCGTTCACAATATAGAACAAACTTTCAAGATGGACACATACTGTATTTTTATCCTGTATCTTCATTTGTACAATGACGCAGAGACAGCTAGTAACTGCATAGGTATTTAACATTTATCAGAATCAGAATTTGCTCTTGTTGTGAAACTTTCACCATCAGTCTTTCAGTATCAATACAAATATTTATAGTCGATGAGGATATCTTCCAATTAAAGACCGGCTTTGTCCTGGTAATTAGAGAGTTTTTGACTAATTGTCAATTAGAGGAACAAACTGAACTCAAGACAATTAAATATTGTGTTTCATTTATTATAAAATAATAGACTTTAAGTCGTAACTATTTAATTTATTGAACTACTTTTCTTGCACAATTTTATTTTAAGCATAACTTTGGGTATAAATATGTTAATACAGGACAAAATTACATCGGAAGCAGAACACGTGAATATATATATATTTTAATCTAATTTCCGTTTCATTAATTTAACTGAACATGACTGCCCTTTTTTAAGCCAATATATTCCAATGTTTGAGACAGAGTACCTAAGTAACTTTTTTCCAAGAATTCACTACGGGGCAAATGTCCGCCGTTTCACCAGCAACGTCAGAAGAGATCACGTGACTTCGCTTGACATGTCTACCATCTAGCTCGTAAACAGATTTTATATTTCTATACCACTAGGCATGACAAATGAAGTCCGAGAACATGGTTTCAAATGGTCGTTAAATTTACCTTTATCTGGCGATTTTCCGTTCTCAATGTCAAACTTGATAACGTGGGTTCTAAGAACTTTCGCCATCCTCTGCATCGCGAGGGTCCGCCATTCTCCTTCCTCCAACTCTTTCTCCGACCACGAGCTGTCGATAAACCAATAGTATTTTACAATATTTAATACTAATAGTTGTTTTAACTCTGCGTTCATGAATCACTCAGGACTTTAATTGAAATATTTGCCAGAGGGTTGTGAAACTAAAAAAATGCTACCCAATAAACGAAATAAAAAAATTCGACAGTTTACGCACTCGGGATAATCTTTTCCTAACGCGGCATTCCATTGCCGATGCTTGTATCCATACTACCAGTGCGTAAACACCACATACGCGGCCGTGAGCAGTCATCGCGCCCAGGCCCCGCGCCAAAAACACCGATTGTATGGAGATCTACTTAAGGGGTATTGTGCCCCGCCCATTGCCTCTTCATTGATTGCCCTTTGGGTGATTTTGAGTCTCTTTTGGTTCCATGGACCGTTTTATAGGTATTTAAAAGTATTGAATATGTTCTGAAATATAATATTTTAAGTCAATCTCTGTATACATGTAAACTCTGCGCTGCCGGCATGTAAATTTATCATCTACATTATTATTTATTAAGTATAAACTCATTTCTATTATGTTTAATTTCTTATCTATAATACACTGAGTCAAGGGGAAATGTTCTTGTTCATCAGAAAATATTTCCTAGGGTTGAAATTTGCATCGTCAGCTTCGTATGAACGAGGCCAAATGCGTCGACAAATCCGATAACAGTCATCGTTGTCGTTGTTATTCTAGCCCTAATAAATAAAATGTAGTGTTAAAATTTTATGAAATTTATTGAATAGTGTGTGAATATTAGTGACTTTACTTGTCACTAACAGAGGAGTCACCGCCGTCGCCAAATTCATCAAGCCCTAGAACGTGAAATACTTACTGATTTGTATTTTTATGAAAAATTGATTATTATTTAGATGTTTTCAATAACTTGGCGACTTTGGTAATTTCTGTTCAAGTAGGTACTAGTTATGCTGGAAATGTGGACGAGTCAACTGAATCATAAAAGTTCAGTAGAGATGATGTAACAATAAAAGATCTATATTGTAAGAATTTATATTAAAATATATCTTTATCAACTTAACATTATTAAGTAGACGTTAAAAATGTACACATTACTATCATAGACACAGTTATCCTAGAGATGGTGGTAATAACAGTCCATTACATCCTAATAATATCAATATTTACTTAAACTTAAAATTTTCGCAGTACAACGTACGAAGGAATTAGTTAATAACTAATTCCTTCGTACGTTGTACTGCGAAAATTTTACAACATATTTTAAAACATAATATGTTGCTCCTTAATACGATGAACTTCGTGATACATACGACTTTTGATCAAATTCTCAATTCGTATTCATGGAACATAACACAGTTAACTAATTTTCAAGAATACAAGAGCAAAGTAATGAAAAGCATACACTTAAACAAGTTGCGAGTCTTCAATTCGTTTGATGCAAACGAATATTAAAAGGACAAGAGCGTATGTATACACAAATCTAATCGAACATACGTCCTTACATAGTAATATTTTGGCTCATTTCGCAATTTGGATAAAACTGGAGCGCGCATTTTGCGTAATTTTATTCGACACATACTTTTACATGACGTTGACAAATTGTGTTGCGGCCGTTCACCTCTCTAACTCATGTTGTGAATACTATTGATGTGCATAAATCGTGCTAAAATAAAATATTGGCTTAAACAGGATGGTCCCGAATGTCATTCTCTCATCTTCCGTTTTTAAAACACATGTTTGAAGGTAAGGTAGGCAACTATGAGATTTTGATGTATTCTAAATACGAGGCCAATTAAAGAAAGCACAGATTGGAACCTATTAGATCCATTTTGTGGTACCTAAGGCTCATAAGTACAACATTGGACCGAATTCTGTAGAAGCACCAGTTATGGGAATGCTGCGCTGCTATCCCCTGAGTACAAAATTTATTTTCCGGTTGGCCTATATTTTAATCCGCGGGTTTGATCTACAAGTCATAGTTAAAAGGTAAAAATTCCAATTGAGTTTTACCTATTGCAGTCTCTAGAAAGAGGGTTTTCCGCTCAATTCACTTGCTTATTTCGTCATTTACACTGGCACTCCTTGATCATCCAGTCATAATTTAAGGTAAAAGTCCCAATGTGCGACAATATATTGCCTAATAGTTGACAATTATTATAAGCGCTGGGCCGTTTCCCTTAATATCTTATTGGTTAAACAGACTATCTCAGTAAACACTTATATCGCCGGTAACATAAGAATAATTTAAATTGCGCACCTCAAAATGCTCTTTTGAGGAGTGTAAAAAAAGGCAGGTCAAGGTTACCTAACTAGTTACCTAAGTGATACTTAACTCACGTCTAACCTGACGGTTTTGTTACTAAACGCAACTATCCGTTTAACGGACAAAAATGAATGTATTAATCTTTTAAGAAGCTACATTGTGTGCGGAAAATCGCATTTCCTGGTTAGGGAGAGACGTTAATCTTTTTACTAACCATGGGCGATAAAAAAGAAAGCCTTAGACAGTATCTATCGGCCTTGCATACGACTCAGGCATCAAATATCTGAGACATGTAATAGTAGCATGCTGCTGTAATAGTAGTAGCACCTCAAGTTTTTTTTTCTCAAAATTCAATTATTTGTTAACTAGATAACTTTGTTGTAACTTTACGAGTATATTCCACTGTCCAGCTTTTAACATTTATTGCAACTAATAAACAGTCCTGTAATATAATAAAATTGATAACAGCTTTTACAGCCTACTTCAAATTCAAGTTTGAACAGTACAAAATAGTTTCCATTTAATTTGTTATAGAAACTTAATCGTGTTTCAATCGTTCCGTCCCGACCCGAAAAAGGTGGCCGGGAATCATTTCAACAGACGAGACATTCGATTAGAAAACGCAGTACCTAGGTTCCATACCAAGGACCGACACATTGGATACACATATTGAAGTTATTATAACACCCCTCGTTTTCGTCAGAGATCAAAAAGTATACTCGAAAAAACAGGTTTTTTCTTAAATACTCTAATAGGATTAGAGTAGGTATGTATATTGACGTTTAACCTCAGATTTTGTCTTAAACCCATCCCAATGTTTTGAGCCCTTTCCAGCACTCGTGGTCAACGGGGCTACCCCGTTCAAATAATAATATTTTATTGCGCTCCAATAGTTTCAGTATGTTTAAATCGTTTTATTCACTGGGTCTGGGAATCGCGGAAACCGAGGACAATATTAAATAACTTATTTTAGACATCATAAAGAGATAACATTACAACTATTTAGGCCTAAATATAACTGGCTGGTACAGAATGCCTTAAAGCATTTAATCCGCCATTTTTACATTTTGCTATGGGCAAAGTTAAATATGAATAAACCTACTGTATATCTAATGTATCACAAGCTGTGACCGATTCACAATCTTACGCCCTAAATTGCAGAGCACGCCACACCACCTAAAATCGAACTCATAAATAGTAGGTACAGTCGTCATCAGGTATATCGGAGCGGCCAAAGTGCTCACAAATATCTGAACACATCTCTTCTGTCGAGGAAACTTTAAAGTAGAATTCTTTAGTATCATGTCATGTCGCTTGTATGCTATGCACGGTAGTAGGGCGACACTTGAGAGGACGAAGTTTCGGTCTACCTTATCTTTTTTTTAATCCGTACCTGGTATAGTTATCCGGCATCACATTCCCAGTCCTGTCCACCATCTCGAAACGCACGAGGTTCACCCCTTCAGCAATGGGCACTATGTCCGTGCTGAGGGATCGGTCCAATGCCCTTAGAGTTTTCCGCTTCATACACCGCACGAACTTTGGGAAGTATTCCTTGTGGTCGATCACGTCCTTTACGTCAATCAACTGGGAAGAATAATATATTTTTATATCATGTTCCAAATAACCATCTAAATATAATAAGTTCGAATCAAAACTGAGAACAACACTATTAGTACATTACGTAACTAGGGCGGTGAATTCGTGAACGCCCCAGGTCGCAGGTGTTTGTGGCCCGAACCCAAGGTGAGGGACATAAATATGCGCTCTGGGGCTTTGCGAATTATCGCCCGTGTTGAGTACAAAATTTTACGTCTTCATATGGCCACAATGCGAGTTTTCCCGTACGCGCAGCGTGCAGTAAAACTCGCATTATGGCCAGGTGTGACGTAAAATATATTTCGTCACCTCGTTTCATATAATAAGCCACATCTAAGTTGTATATATTGAGATGAGAGTATGTCATAGAGTAAATCGGTATGTACTCATAACGTTAGCAGTTGCACTGGTTTTGAGGTAAGTACTAATGGTCAAAATTACACAACACGTTTCATGTAAATACCAACACTATAAATCTTACTCAGATTACGGTACACTTCAACAGATGCTATTTTAATATGGTTTGGTTTTTGTGTAGCATTCACATCATGCAGCATGTGACATCCATTATAACATAAATTTTAAGTATCGATAGCTTTAAGTGCTGTGAAGCGTCTTATCGAAAAAATATAACAACACCTTGTCTATTCAATGGTGAACTATTGTTTTCAGTTTTCAGCAATGTACTTTTTCATTTGACGTTTTAGAGTGCGGCAGAGCTTGTTTCAAATGTTACTGTCAGTAGCTAGCTTTGGTACCGATACCTACTTTGCGTGTCGAATTAATTTGTATTAGAAAAAACCTAGAGATACCAATTTACGCTCATAACGGCTCATATTTTCAGCCTTTAAAATATATTTTCTTATGTACATACTGTAACATACATCCACTATTGTTATGTCATATTAATGATAAACGAATAATTATAATAAGAACAATTTATAAGAATATCTACATGCTATGCTTGTTTTAACCTTAACGTATACCATGTATATATTATTATTTGTATTATGTGAAAAATGCTGTGTTTAAACACCTGCTGAAATAGCTTTTTAAAACCAATCTCCTTTTTACAGGGTAGTTGCTTTGAAATGCGGGCCATAGCATATCAAAAACTGGTGACTTTACGTACGTACACTTACTCGCTCACGAAACACATAACTACTTACTTATATTAACTTACACTACTTTCGGATATGGTCGATGATGTCAAAAACTTTCTGGTTATGCGGCATGTATTTAAACTTGTGGCTTTTTGAAGTGTTCCTATAATTTGAGTTGGGATCTGGAGGGTCTTCAAGCTATTACATAAGGTTTTGGGCACTACTGTTGTGGAAATAACTATTGGGACTATGTGTACAGTGCTAGCTTGCCATTGACGCCTAAGCTCAATGGCCAAAACTTGGTATTTTTTCAATTTATCGTTAATTGTTGATTGGATGTTATGCGTGTTTGGGATAGCTATATTAAGAGTCTCAAGTGTCCCACTGCAAAAGGGTCCCAGGGCAAAGGCCTCCCTCTTTTTCTTCCACGTATCCCTGTCCTGGGCAAACTCCCACCAGTCTTGATCAAAGACGTCAAGCTCATCTCGCCATCTCCTACGTGGTCGACCGAGACGCCGTATTCGGTTCTGTGGGACCCACTTGGTCGTAATTGTACTTACTTACATTACATTTAGAAACTGTTATTTCATGCATATAAATGTAACAACAATCATGCCAACTTCAAATAATCTGTGTTTTCAACCTTTGGGCAACATTTCGTATTCATCGTCTCACGAAACTCACTCAATTAAGTTCACGCCTTAGTGTTTTGAGCAACGGCTGCTAGACGTTAATACATCGTTCTATAAGATTCGCTAGGTACCCTCACAACAAACTTGTTCATAATTGCCTGTAGTAGTATTAGCATCGTCTGTTATTTTGTAAGCCGATTATCGAGGTACCCGGCGGAGATTAACGCATTACTCAAAGCAAGGACGCGGCTGGAATGGCCACAAAGGTTGAGGCATATGCTGCATGGTTTTCTTAAATTCAAGCTTTCCTCAAGCTTTCGGCAATTGAAATAATAATAGTAATGAAAATAAATTTTTTTTTTTTTTTTATATACCTCGTTTGGGCAATGCGCAAATTACTAATTGGTTTTTTTAGATAGAAACATGACATTTACTCTCTTTATAGTATACATCTCGACGTAGGTAAATCAATTGAAAATGTGTATCGACGTGGTATTGAGAGTATATACATATACTGCTTTGCTAATCTAATGGTTAAGAACCAAATAAACAAGGTATAGTGTATACTTACATACATAGTAAGTGATTTGGTCTACTCAACGTTTCCGATTGGGTAGCTTTAATACTGTAGACATAGATCCAACGACTAACAAGTGAAAAATATGCCTCACCTTTTTTGAGCAGTCTCTCCACAGGATTCTGACGACATCAGCTCCCTCGAGCCAGATATCCGCAATGAAATGGCTCATGTGGGTGTCAGGATCTTCCGGTTTCTCAGCATGTACTTTTGCCATCAACGCTAGAGCCAAAATCAATTGTACTGCTGCCATGATGTCCTTTACATGAAACCGCTTTCATTTACATATCCATAACGCCATGATTTAGGCAACATTCGTGTCAGTGGTTGTTTCTGTAATTAAAAACAAAACAATGAGCAGTGAACCAGTGAGTGCCATCACTCACTGGTTCACTGCTCTTAAATCTCACTACGTGTTTAGTGTAGTGAGTAGTGACACTGCCTACGAAGACCGCCTGGGTCCTGGGTTGGTATCCCAGTAAGGGCAAATATTTGTGTGATTAGCATGATTATTTGTTTTAATCTTGGATATTATCTATGTATTTAAGTATTTTTTAATTAAAATCGGTATGTTATAAAGAAAATGACTTGAAGTTCGTTAGCTACAGCAAAAATACGCCACGGCCGTGGATCTAATTAATAAAACCTCCGATACGTCGAGGTAATACGTAATTAAGTTTTAAAAATGTGAGAAAATGTTCAATATTTATTTTAATAGATTGAAACACACCGACGTACATGACGTTTCATTACAATTTGTCATTAAGATTTGAGGCCTTCTTTTTATAGGTTAAAAACGTGTTAAGTATATTTTTTTTACTGGGCAGGGCAGGTTCTGTAGGTACGGAGAGGATTTATTATAATTTTCGGATTGGCATCAAATCAAACTTTTACCAAGTTTAAAGCTGACGCTAAGTTTGATCAAAATCCACTCTCATTAAAGTAAACGTCAATCGTAATGTCTCTTAACCAACTCATTTATAACTGTTTTAGCGTAGGTGGTATCTTAAGAGCTTAAAAGATTTTAAAAGGCGGGACTGACTAATTATACCCGTGCGATGGAGTCCTTTGTAGAACTTAAAATTAACTAACTTCCGACAAAAACAGAACTCAAACGTAAGGTTTTTGTTCTAGGCTGTTCATATCACTTATCGTGCACAATGAGACTGGAGAACTAAGCTTGAACTCTGATTATTCATACTTAATTTTAACGAATTAAAATGGCCAGTTATTTCAGTTTTGTTTGTGTATAAGACTGGTGTTTAACAATTAGATTGAGCCGTGCAACACCCTGAATTAATGTACTTTGACATTTCAGTTAAAGTACATTAATCGATAATGATACATGTATGTTAAATAAATCCCGCATTTGTGAATTATATCGTAAAACTCTTAGTAGAACGCAGTGGCGTTTGTATCAGGATTCAGGCTTATATGTTTGATGACCTAATGTCAAATACTTGTAAAATTTAAATGCAAAAAAATATTTTTTAACATTCTTACTACACAAACACAGCAATCAGCATCATCGCAATTTCCAGCATATGGAAAAAATAGAACCAACAAGGCTAATTAATGCAACACGATTGAAACGCTAAGATAAATAGAAGATGTTTTTCCACGGTTAAAAAGTCAAACGCTATTGGCTCCACCTAATTTACATTTAACTCGGACAGAACTTACCAAAACCAACCGAAACTCAAACTAACGTATTTGAGAAGGATCGAGAAGGAAAAACAGTTAAAATAAATATCTGAAATCGACTGTATGCTGTCAAGGTCACACTAACACTGGAAATTGTCGCTTGTCCCGCTTATGTTATATGATCGAAGGAAAGCGATTTTCTACGCGGCCAGCAACCAAATCATGTTAATGAATGACCACGCGCGTGTTAGTTCGCGCATGCCCGTGACGAACGGCCAATAAGTAATTGTAGTCATTTTTCCTCAGTAATACTGATACCCCTGTCATTTCCATTCTGCTTTCGTTATACGAACGGGGTTAATATGACGTATCGGATTTTTCTTGGTGAAATGGAATTACCATACCTATATGTCAGTCAATCAGGTTCCAGAAGCACATTTACATAGTTCTTACCTTAGTATATTTTTACTGTGATAGATAGTTTTGTATATGCTTTACGTCGACTAAAGAAAGATTACGTTAGGTTTATGTTATATGAGTTGTCTTCATCACATAAAAATTGAGAATAGTAATAAGTAATAACTAGAATGTATATTTTAGTGCACGATACATAAATAATTGAAAAATGTTTTTCCTTGTAGGATGAGCCCTTATGAAATTGATCCGGATGTAGTGTAGCGATAAAAATCTGGTTGGAACAAATGAAAATTATTTCCATATAAATCTTCAAGTTTGGATCCTTTGTCGATACACAACGTCTTTATTTTACTTCACCGAGCTTGTGGTTAATGTATTTTCACTATACCTGCGTTATAGTTCTCTCCCTACGAGCCAAGATCAAGTTTGTGTGCGGACGACGCACTGGGCCTCGAAATAAATATTTAATTTTAAAACCGATCTTATTTTATTTTTGCTGAATTCCCAATGATTTAAGTTTCTCAAATAAGTGTTTTGAAATTGGGCCTCAGGCGCGACTGGCTTATCCAACTGATGGTGTTTATATTTTTAGCCTAGATTGAAAAACTGATATTGTCGTGATCGCCTTTAGCCCATGCTGTAGGCATTTCCCGTCAAACAATTTTCGTTATTCACTGACCAACCGACCGAATCCTGCCTTTGTCATGTAAATCTCCTTCGCCCCGGGAATATTAAACCTTTAATTTTGTATTTAAAAATATCTTGGGTTAATATTAACGACGTGAAATACCAACGAGTATTGAACGCTTTAACCTTTGAACCATTAAGTACCGGTGTGATTTTAAATGAAAGAGAAAACTGAAACATTCATCGCCTCCATCACAAATTCACCTGCAACTTTTTTCCAGAGTGTAGGTACCTGGTGTGCTGCCAACAGAATGAAGTGAACAAATTGCTGACGCGGGCACCCAAAACGAGTGTGTGATCTCTAAGAAGCTTCCCTAAAAAAACAAACTGGCCAAGTGAGAGGACTACGCACGAAGGGTTCCGTACCATTATGGGAGCCCGCTTAAATATTAATTTTATTCTATTTTTTAGTATTTGTTGTTATAGCGGCAAGAGAAATCATCACCTGTGAAAATTTCACCTGTTTAACTATCACGGTTCATGACATACAGCCTAGTGACAGAGGGATAGACGGTTTTTTTTTACCCGTTGGGTACGGAACCCTATAAAAATCGAACGGGCCGCATCAATAGATCAAATTAACAGTCAATTCCGCAAAGATTTGTTTGTGCCTGCATCAGCTATACTCGGGCTTTTTCGAAATAAGATGAGTAAATTATGCAGTCGTTATTTTGATTCGTGTGATCAATCTGACATTCATAATGATTTTTAAGCTCCACGTATACCTTTTCAATAGGCTCTTTCAAGTCAAGCATGGAGAAGCAAGGTCTTCATTGTACCCTATCAAAGCTGGAGTAACCCAAGGCTCCGTCCTCGGACCTGTGTTGTACAACATCTATACAGCAGATTTACAGACCAAACATGACGTCACCGTCATCGTAGGCTATGTCGTCAGCATAAGTAGTATGCTGACGACATAGCCTACCTGGCAGCAGACAACGATCCCATTGCAGCAAGTGCCAAACTACAACAAGTGCTGGACTCCACCTCAGCCTGGCTTCAAAGATTCAAGCTAGTACCCAAAAGTCAACTCACATTACCTTTACCCTGAGAAAAGACACCTGTCCCCCAGTATACTTGGCAAACAACATCCAACCACAAACGAACTGCGTAAAATACCTCGGATTCTACTTAGATAGACGCATGACCTGAAAAAAAAAGGCAAAAAGAGACCTACAAATTCAGAAAACTTTACTGGCTGGCAAGAAACTCAGTGCTCTCACTGGATAATAAGCTTTAAATATACTCAGCTATTCTGAAATCCATCTGGTCATACGGTATCGCAATATGGGGAGTAGCCAGTAAGAGTAATATAGCCTGCCTACAAAGGGTACAAAACAACATTCTTAGATGCATCACCAATGCTCCATGGTTCGCGAGGAACGATGAAATTCACGAGCATGTAAAAATGCCAACAGTAGCATCCGAAGTCGCTCGGTATAAGGAACAACACATAGCTCGCCTTACCCATCACTCCAATCCATTGGCCTGTGGATTGCTCAATAATGTCAACGTGGTTAAGAGACTGAAACGTAACCATATTCTTTAAGTAGTGAACGAGGCATTGTCCTCTAAATTTACGACCCGCCATCCCTCATTCCACTAATCTTATCATAGTCTGGAGCTGATTGCAGATGTAAAAAAAAACAAATAAGCTTGGCGACCGGCAGCGCTGTTTGATAATTGAGTTGTTCGAGTATGTGCAGGTGTGGTCATTTACATATAGTTCAGGCTCCAATGAGATGTCCGTTTGTTAAAATTGTGAACCGCGAAATGTTTTGTGAATATGTCTACCTGTGAGCCTGGACTTTATAAAAAGCTATGTAGCCGCGCGCACGCACGGTTCTTTGTCATTCGGTCCCCCCCTTTACCGCTGCTCTAGTCTCGCTTTGGGTATATCTATGTGTAAGCAGTGATTGCAAAAACTTGTAACAAAATCAAATTGTTTCTTGTGTGTAAAAAGCAGTGTTTGTAATTTTTCGCAATTTTTCATTAAAGTAAAAGTTTTCTATGAGAGATTGATTGGCAACATTTATTTATTTATTTAAACTTTATTGCACAAATAAGAAGTACAAATGGCGGACTTAATGCCTTAAGGCATTCTTTACCAGTCAACCACAGGGCTTAACAGAAAAGCTCAACCTCTGTTGATTAGATGTCTGGAATCTATCCATACTTCCATACGAATATTATAAATGCGAAAGTGTGTCTGTCTGTTCCTGCATTGTAAATTTCAATCGTAGTGTCACTACCAGGAACACTGGACAGGCCTGCGTGTCAATGAAGCCGGAAATATTAACTAATGGATCCAATGCACCCTGCAACGGTGCTCGTCATATGCCAAATGGAGTATATTTCTAATAAATTCTAGTCAGTTACGTCTTACAGGATCCGAGCGACGACTAATTGCTATATCACAAGCGAATGTGGCCGCACCTTTCATTAAAGCGAATCATTGGTGTATTATTATTATGAATTTCAGACTTCTATTCCGGGTCTCATTTGTTACTGAAAATAAGAGAAAAATTCAATGAGATGATATTAATTGACAACATTTCAAAGTATGTAATGATGCCTGAATCGAAAACCATTTTGGTAATTATCTTATCTGAACGTAATAAAGTGGTTTTCCCATTTTTATTCTTACTCGTTTCCGAGAAAATCACTAAAATCTGTAAAACGTGGTATACCCTGTGCGTGACGTCATTCTTACGTCCGTTGAGTGAAAGATGTGGACAGGTGCCATAGAGAGACATAATAATGACGCCATATTTTACTCACAACCTATTGGAATTCACTACTTTTAATTGTGATATTTTTGGATGAAAAGGTGAAATAAAAAAACACGTATACCTTAAAATTTCATTTCCTATCGAACTAAATCATAAAATGGCCCACTTAAAAAAATGAAAGGTTATCAATTAAGGCGCCGGTTCAGGGTCTTTTCTCCCTCTCACTGAGCATAAGCGTGAGCGAGATGGAAGTGCGTGATTGGAAGCGCAGATATCATGTTTTTTAATTTTATTTTATTTTTCCGTTTAAATAAATAAAATATTAATCACTGAGTTCTCTCAAATATGATATTGCCGGTTTTTTAAATCCATTTTAATAGTTTTAGCTGTTGTGCATAATTTGTTACGAATATTTTTAGTGTATTTTAGATCCTTTTAGACCTATGTTCATAATTTTTTTCTATAGAGCGAAAATTGCTTAATCATGTTTTGAATCACTGATTTCCCTGCAGAAAAGCCTCAAAATTACTATTCGTATTTTTTTTAAACCATGTTATTATAAACAGACGCATTATATTGTTTCAAAAACTCTGTTCGCTTAACTTCGCTGAATCTACGGCGCCTTAAATAAGCGTGTTGTGTAATATTTTTTTCACGCGACTATATCTACCCCAATGCATCCCCATTATAAAATGATTTCCAAGATTCGTTGTAGATATCCTATGTCCACTTTCAGGGCCTATTTTGAAATATTTTTGCAGTTCAAACTACATATTTAAAATTAAAACTTACTTTTGGAAATTGAATATAAAATAAACAAATCATTTAGGTAGTTTAATTTATAAATTTGCAACAGTGGCCTGATTGAAAACATTAAAAGCAATTAAGCATTAAGAAATATTGTTTTGATTGTTTCATTAGAACAATTGACACAATACTGACCAAGCAATTTTAGGTGTCATTCGAAATTTATGCAATCAGCAAAAATGGTCGACTGCCTCAGTCACACTGTATGTGTCTCGGGATGAAGACTTCGGTTCTCCTGTGGGTTTAGAACGAAGGCAGTGACATGGAAATCAATTCAGTGCTCGGTTGGTGAAGTAAAAGTGCCTTAAAGTATTTCGTTACATAAGTGACAAAAAAGGTAAGTATTTTTATTGGTCTAATTACGGAAACATTGTTTAGGATAACTTACTTTTAGTTATGGGTAAGTAATAAGATTTTATTGAAGTGTCTTGTCACGTTGCACAGCTGTTAATGAGAGTTCTGCCTATTTAAACGTTTATCTACACACATATCATAAGTTCTCTACAATATGTTTACCAGCGATAAGCAAATAGACTATATTAGGAAATCTGTATCTGTGGGTGCATCGTAATTTTTACTTTACGATATCGGCAACCAATAGTTTAATTACATTTAAATTTGGAACAGCTGTCAAAACTCAAGTAGGTCTATTCTAGTATCTATAAATATTAAAACAGTTATCGATACGAAATGTCAATTCAGTACGTTTTTGAATACAAACCGTACGAAATTTGATCTCGAGTGATATGAGTATTGGGACTTCATTCGTTTGTCTATAGGATTTAAAAAAAAACATTCGTCATGAGGGATGATCGAATTGCCGCCATTGCTGTTGTCATTTTTATTGTTGGTTTTCTGCTGTTACTTACTACTACTTATGATATGTGTGTAGATAAAGTAGTGTATGCAACTGTACATAATTAGGCCTTAAAACACTCGTGTGATCCTATTATGAAACTCGCTGACGCTCGTTTCATAAAACCACACTCGTATTTTAAGGCCTCTCATTATGGATCAGTCGCATAAACTACTATTACAAAATACGAGTATCACACACGTAGGTAATTAGAGTTGTTTGGTATTTTCATTTTAGATTCGCGCTAACGCAAACGAGATCGTACAAACTAACAATTTCATTCATTAGCTAGTATTTTTTTAGATTGAGCCCCTTTCCGCTTCACTGGCTTAACATTGGGACTAGGCAGTCATCTTTCTATCTAGGTTAACATAATGTAAGAAAGTATCACAAGAAAAAGATGATCGTTTCCCAGTAGCGCGCGCGTGGCATGACAGGAAAATGGAAAGCGAAATATTTAAGACTTATGCATTACTTATTTTAAGTTATTTATGAAGAAACAGTCCATTCGCGTCAATTCAGCCGCGAAAAGTGTGTAAATAAGTCAAGTCTCTCGATGTCACATCTAAATGGCATAGGTACAGGTAAAAATGGCACATTTAGACATATTACCGTAATGGGTCGTCTTTAGCCTTCAAGGTAAATATTTACGATACCCTCACGTCATAATATTTTATCAATACACCCTCGCGTTTTAGCCGTCTTAACTTATCAAATTACAGCGCAGCTATAATGGTGGGTACACACTGAGCAAACGAACGACCAACGAACGCGAAGCATTTATGTGACAGCTATTTGCTAGAGTGAGATACATAGCCGTTCGTTGGCTTGGTGTGTACGCACCTTCAATGGAGTGAAGTAGTTATTAGCGAAACATACACTACAAACACAGTCGCATTTTTAAATAGACGTTGCATAGTAGCTCCCTCGATATCTGAGCGACAACGTCAACGTCATTACTCATTCTCTTGGAATAAAAACAGGCCAAGTGCGAGTAGGACTCGCGCACGATGGGTTCCGTACCATCCATACTCATATTATAAATGGGAAAGTGTACATGTATGTTTGTCCGTCTTTCACGGCAAAACGGAGCTACCAATTGACGTGATTTTTTAAGTGGAGATAGTTGAAGGGATGGAGAATGACATAGGCTACTTTTTGTCTCTTTGTAACCCCTCACTTCCCTTAAATGGGGGGTGGAAGTTTGTATGGAGCTGCGATGTAAACGAGTTCCACGCGTACGGAGTCGCGGGCAGAAGCTAGTTTTCTATAAAAACGGCGAAAAAACCATGTCTGTTGTATAGGAGCCCCACTTCGATTCGCACTTAGCCGGATTTTTAGCATTTGTAGTTATATAAATAGGTACATCATCTGTGAAAATTTCAACTGTCTAATTAACTATCACGGTTCATGAGATACAGCCTGATGACAGACGGACGGATGGACGGACAATTAAGTCTTAGTAATAGGGTTCAGTTTTTACCCTTTGTGTACGGAACCCTAAAAAGTACCATGGTCTGGAATGTGCTTATGTCATCATTAACGATGCACTACTGCAGATGCGATGATTCAGGGCTACTGATACTGAGCATTCATTTGAAACGAGCATTTTAGCGAATGACACATGACAGGTAAAAGCTCAGAAAATTAACAGGAGCGTTTTACCTAGGGAATGCAATCTCGAACCGAGATTGGCCATTCGAGATCTCGCGTGACAAATCCGAGGTCGAGATTGGCAAATCGAGATCTCGTCAGAAAACTCGACGAGATCTCGAAAAATCTCGACTAAATCGAGATTTTAGATATTTTCTTTAATTAAGCATGTTTTCATCAGAATTGCCTTATTCAATTGATAAGTATTATTTGCTCAGGGTATTGCAGTTGCACTGAAAATAAAAGGTCACATTTTTTGAATACTGAAACAAAAAATCAACGTTTAATAAAAAAAACAACTTCAACAACTGTTAACTACACTCCAGAAAGTAATTATAAGTATTATAACAGCTTTGCAGCGCAGACTTATCAACACAATCGATAGGCACAAAATAAAAGCTAACACAAAAAAGTAGGGTAAGCGAGTAAAATACAAAAATAATTGTTGGTAGGTACGCTATCCTACACTGCAAGCCAGCAGTGCGCTGCGTTTTATCATCGTTTAGAATCGGCCGATGGCACTTACTTAGTTTGATTCCATGTTGGTATGGATGCATGTCCAGCAGTGGACGACTTTCGGCTGATATGATAATGATTATGTACGGATGAACGTAAAAACATCAGACGCACTAAGTTTTGTAATCTCGTTCGAGATCTCGAAAATATCGGACGAGATCTCGACCGAGATTTCGGAAATCGAGATATCTCGTCAACGAGATTTAATCTCGAAATTTGGGTCGAGATCTCGCGAATTCGAGATCTCGCGAGATCGATATTGCATTCTCTAGTTTTAGCGACCATTATTAAATTAAAGTCTTCATCATAAGTTAATTTGCATCGAGCTTTTTGACGAGCCGAGCTGTTTTATATTTGCTGCGCCGCCGCCCCTCTCCAAACTCACCTCCCATCCAGTATTTCCTTAGAACGTTCACTGGAATGATCCTGAAAACGTTCGTAGGGGCCTTATGACACGTTAAGTGACAGGATAGAGCGTCCGTCACCGGCTGACGCCGTTCGATAGAACGAGACGGCGCTTCTGTCTTGTCACTTATCGCGTGACCATGATACGGGGTCTGTTTGTTGCTCAGTTCGACAAAAGCGGCGCATGTCGGATATTCGGTTATATTATGTGAATGGTCAAATCTTTTAGCACGTTAATAATAGGGTGCGCTGATGCGTTAGATAATATTATGAACGAGTAAACCGATTTTCGACATAAAACTTTATTTACGCAGCCTGTATTTTTATTCTCTTTCCTAAACAATCAGAAATATAATAGTACAAAAAATAAACCTAATTGAGAAAATTAATTATTAATTATAATTATTTAATTAATTAAAATTTTATTTATTATTTATTTATTATTATATTATACATTTCAATTATAAGAATAATCATTTATTTAGGATACTTGTCCATTTATGTTAGTAGCGTACAGTCAAGTTTAAAATAAAACTTACTCATAACTATGTTCCATAACTCTTATGTCAGAGAGTTAAGGTTTTGGTACTTATTTATGAGAGGATGTTATCGATACATATTTTTGCACTTGCCTGTACATAAAAACTTAATTCTAGTGTTATATATATAAGTATGTATACGTCGTCGTTTGCGAATCGAAAGTTACCTACTACGTTTTTTTTCCAGATGTCAAACGATCCTTTAAAGTCAGAAAGGGCTTTTGAGAAGTTAGGACTGCCACCTATGGAGTTGGCGGAATCAATAGCAATCCGTAAGTTATAATAATTATCATAACAGGGAAAAGTCACAAAGTATTAACTTACCGATATTATTGCAAAGAAGGTTTTGGTAAGTTTTTGTACTTTGACTTACTTTGACGTAAGATCATATGTCCCCTATATGGGGCAGAGCGTGTCCAAAGTGACTCTTCATACAAATTGGTCTTGAAATTCTCGCTTTCTACTTAGACCTTATATTTTTCTTGTTATTCAACAATCGAAAGTCCATAATTTAAAACAAAAAAATAATCATAAATCATATTCAATTTCTTCATAATTTTCACAGGTCGCGATGACAACTCACTGCAGAAGTGTGTCTGCACATTCATGATGAAAACAGTTGGTTTAATATTCTTAGTTTTATTTGCCGTAGGCGCTTACATAATAATAGTCAGAGTATTTCAAAACACAGGTAAATAATAAAATCCCTTAATTCGGGGGGCGACGTTGATCAAATAGCTCCGAAATCATTGTTTTTACTTGTGGGTGAACTGTGGCTGTCAATATATTGGTATTCTTTCTTGCTGTTTACCCGATTAAATCGTCTTAATTTCAAATAGTTCTGCTTTAAAACTACATTCTAAATGATCAGCCCCATTTTTTCCTAAACTAACCGCGGTTCACGGTACATACTATTGAAAACCCCATGTTATTATAAACGTGTTTGTTTTAATAAATATTTGCTCGTCTTTTAGATAATAATCCCAGCACTGAAATTTTCATCGTATCAAACAAAAAAACATCGAATATAACTGTCGAACAAAATGATTTTGAAATTTATATTCGTTTAAAAAACAAGACCAAATACCCCAGTGCAAAGCGAAGGAAGCGAAATACCATTAACCTCAAACAAAATAATCCAAAGCAGTTTAATGATATTACTTTTAGAAAAGCACAAGATATTATAACAAAACAAAACACTATTTGTACTAATGAAAATCAAGATGATATTTGCAAGGACCTTGTTTTAAAATTGAAATCATTAACCGACGAAGAAAAAAAGTCCCTTGACCCTAATAATGAAAGGCATGACTTAAAAAACTTCGTTAATAACAAAGATGAATTGAATGAACCTTTAAAAGATGTCACGAAGCGTGAAACGCGGCCTACAACATTTAAGGACATCAAACAAAGATCGACAGCAAGTATTCCTATGGAAAAGAAAATTATTGGAGAAAGTTTGCATGGTCTAGATCTTCCTGCGGCGGCCTATCTTCCCTATGCACAAGGTATTAAAAAAGTAGCACCAGCCCCGATAACAATGTTTGCAAATCTAATGAAAAACCATCCACCATCTTTTGGTACGTACATATATGTTCATTTTCTTAATTAATTGCTTGTATGAATTCTGTGTTGTTTTTACAAGCTTTTATTTAACTTGCCCTGTTAGTATGGGACAAATCTTGCGAGTTAAATTTGACGCACTTCCCGGTGACCGATTGAGCTGAAATTTTGGGTTTAAGTATAGTTTGGATAACAATTTAATATTATGGTACTATCGTGCTGATCTGATGATGGAGACAGAAGGTGGCCATGGGCCTTGTTAGTATGTATGGGACAAATATTGCAAGTTAAATTTGACCCACTTCCCGAGGACCGATTGAGCTGAAATTTTGGTTATAGTATAGTTTGGATGACAATTTAATAAAATGGTATCATCGAGCTGATCTGATGATGGAGACAGAAGGTGGCCATGGGAATACAGCACTCAAGCAATGAGTAAGTGATGATGGTATACAGAAAAGTACAGTCAATAAAAGCTTGTACCAAAAATGAAATTTTTGTCAGAAACTTATTTATATATGGTTATCATTTTACAGGGGGATTTGAGTTTCCACCACAATATTTTCCGCCGAGGCCCAGGTAATTGAGTTTAAATTTTATTTTCAATTTAAATTTGAATTTAAATTGAAAATAATCATTATAAGGTTTAGTTTAATTTTGATTTCAACATTTCAGCCATAACCAAGAACCCTTTAAGACACCTTATCCAGAAAGCCAGGGGACCAAAGCGCAACGAGATAATATGCATCCTCAAGACTTTGATATAATATTGAATTTTCCCGCACCTCGGTAAGTTTCAGTATAAAGGTCATTGTATTGTATCTACATGATAGTGCGCGGCCCATGCAAAAACTTGAATTTAAATTCGCCTCAGTCCTCTGTTTTCTCCGTTAAATTTAAACCCACCAGTATACAATACAAGTATATATAGGTCTAAATTTTATTTGTAATGTAGATTAACGAAGAGGTTTAATATGCTCCAATGTCTTGTTTTTATTTAATACTTTTTACGTTTGGCATCAGTAAGCGATGGTAGTTTTAAGGGTTTCGTTGTCATCAAGGAACCCTTAGTTTCGCCATATCCGTCTGTCCGTCCTCGGCTTAGCTCAGTAACTATTACTACTAGAAAACTGTAATTCAGCATGGGTATATAAATCAATCACGCCGACGAAACAGTATCAAAAGATCCCGAAAAAAAATTTTTTTTCGGGTACCCAACTACACCAAAGCTGGAATGTATTTTTTTCTCGTTAAACCCATGGTGTGGGGTATCGTTAGATAGATAGATTAGAGAAAAATATTATGGGTTGTTTACTACCATTTTTGAAATCAGTCATTAGTTTGCGAGATATTGGCCTTGTAGATTTGGAAAAAAATATTTGAGGCATGTGTCGTCGTCGTCCCCCCTGCTGGCCAAATGGCTACTACTGGGGATTTGAAAAATTTCGTGGTAGTAGTACATATAATGAATTAAAAAGGAAAACTATCACGGACAAGAAGTCATAAGTAGTTACCAAGTAATAGGGTTCCGTAGTCAACCTGTCTGTCTGTCTGTCTGTCTGTCTTTCCGTCTTTCCGTCTTTGGCTTAGCTCAGTAACCCTTACAACTAGAAAACTGCAATTCGGCGTGGGTGTATGAACCAATCACGCCGAAAAAACAGCAGAATTAAAATCTTGAAATAAAATTCACTTCTCATGCTCAAAAAGTGCGTCATATTAGACTAAGGAAGCGGGGCTAAAGTAGTACATTTAGCTGCTAGGGAAAATATGTATACATATTTATTATTTATAAAACATTTTAATTTGACCAATCACAACAGTTCAATATTACATCCACCAATTACAACTCTTTAAAAAAACATTAGTATTTGCTATCTACTAACCAGAATACAGCTAGACATTCATATCGACCAATCAGGAAACATAATTCAATTCAAACATTAGGTGTTTTTTATTCCCTAGTTCACAATAATTAAAAAATAAACGCCTCTGACCGACTATAGCTCCGTCCAAACGTTCAAGCGTGGTTGACTGCATACATGACATAAGCTATGAAGATTGAGCGGGATAGACTGCTGTCTATCTCGCCTTATCGTATGCCCCGCGTTTGCTGTCCGCAGCGCTCGGCCGTTTAGACGCCGCTATTAGACGGTCAGAGGCGTTTATTCGTGGTGTGAATATTTTGTATCTGTGTCAAAGCAGTTTATTAAAAAGAATGGCGCCAAATCGAACAATATTTTCGCCTTGGTATAATTGTTGATTGTGGATGGATAATCTTTGTTTTTACTATTTTCTCGCAGTCGAAGTGACAAGTAGAGTGTATAACTCTGGTCTTAAAGCCATATTACCCCTCGAAATATTTCCCCTCACTTCGTTCGGGAAAATATCCATCTCGTGATAATATACTTTAGACCCTTTTCATACAATCTACTATTTTAAGGTACTCCCCTACATGTAAATTGGTGATGTATTTTTTTCCTCGTTAAACCTATAGTGTGGGGTATCGTTGGATAGCTTGTTCAAAAACATTATGGATCTTCTAAAACTATTTTTCAACTCAGTTCTGCGTTTGCGAGATAATGGGATTTGAAGCCCTAATTTTATTCGAGTCGTGCCCCCCCTGCCGGCTAAATGGCTACTACTGGGGACGTGTAATTATTCGTGGCAGTAGTACATATAATGAATTTAAAAGGAAAACCACCACAGTTAGCAGACATAACTAGTTAACTGGTAAGAATAGCACTTAATCGACCCTATACATTGGTGTGTTATAAAAATTATCATATTTACGATTATTTACGAGGGTAAGCTATAAGAGAAACCCCAAAAGCCCCTTTTAATTCCGCATTCTGTGACAGACGGGCAACTACGGAACCCTACCCTGCGCGTGACCCGACACGCACTAGGCCGCTTTTTTCATACGAATTCGGCCGACGCAACCGCACCGGGGGGGGGGGGGGGGGGGGTTAGACTGTACGCGGTCAAAAGTAATGTGCCATATTTGATATCGATATTTTAACTTGTAACGTCTATAGCTCGTTGAGAAATTCCCGTCGTACAATGAAGGTAAATTGCAAAAATGTGAGCTTAAAAAATATTATATGAACGTTACGTTCTTGGGCACCTCTGGAGCTTTATAGATCTCACGGTCCTAAATACACTGATATGCCACACGATAAATACATAAATATATATACTTACTAACGAGCCGGGGCGGATTCGCACGGGTAGTCCACCATTTTAATGTGTTTATCTATTTCATAGATCTCACGGTCCTAAATACACTGATATGCCATACTATAAATAAATAAATACATATACTTACTAACGAGCCGGGGCGGATTCGCACGGGTAGTCCACCATTTAAATGTGTTTATCTACTTTCATAGTATGTATGTGTCTTCATATTCGTATTTTATATAAACTGCGCTACTTAAAAATATATAATATACACAAATATTTCATGCGCGAAGGGTAAATCATAACTCTCACTTATATAATGACTCAATCCCCAAACAATCACTCAACCCCCTTGAAACCATTTTATAAAGAAATTTAACACCCTTTTATTATTTGTCTTTCTCATTCCCCTTAGGGATGAGTTTTCGAAAAAGCAGAAATTATTTTTCTTATATGGTTTTAATTTGCGTTACTTATTTAACAAATGTATTATATTAACTAGGTATTTATTAATTATGTGTAGGTATAAACGTTTGTATCGGCAGTATGTTGTGTTGCGTTCCGTGGGTCGCGTACGATGCTGTCTGAAAATCAGCGCTTTAGGTGTCTGTCTGACACCTCGGCATAATGCTGAGACAGCGGCCGATTCACTGCCGCGAAGACGCACACATTAAGTACGTGTCAATTATATTGTATTTTTTGTCTCTGTGTGTCTTTTGTGTAGTGAATAAATGTCTTCTTTCTTTCTTTATTTTTTTACAAAGAGTCTATAAACTAAATTTCAAGTCTCTCACTGTTAAAAATACTGGTCTTCCATATACACTTATAACCCTCTTTTAAACCCCTTAAGGTGATTTGCTTTCCATACTATGTATTTCATGTTATTTTAAGAAACGTGTGTACATGGCTTTAGCTTTGCATTTGCGCGAAATTCCCCCCGTAATTATTATTTATTTTATATTACGTAAACCTTAGACAAAGTAATGAAATGGCGTTAATCATAACATGCTATTATGGATGCAAAATCATGTGGTTATTAAAACTATCTTAATTTATTTGCACTCGCAGTGTGTCGGTGTAGCCCCAGCGATCAGGCTAACTGTCCTGCCGTAACGAGTAACATATAAGTTCTGTTATTACTGTGAGGACTTGGGTTATATGCATTGCTAGATGAGCTTGGATTTAACACTTGGTCGTTCGGAATGAAAGCATCATCGAGCTGAGTTTCGATAATTTGAGAAAAATTGATTTCCCAACGTACCACGTTCCAAACTAATTTTTGAAATTATTCGAGTTTATACTATAATAGGAAAGGGGAAATTTCACGCAGATGGATAGCCAATTTATGAAAGTTAGTTACATGTTTCCTAAAATATCACATCGTTAGCCTGCGAATGTCAAATAACGTTTGGTATGGAAAGCGAACTTATTTAAGGATAAGGTTTCAAAAATGCGGAAATTAGTTCTTCCCCTCACTGCCTCGGAAAGCCGTCTTTTGTCCTTAAGAACCAGTGGGCAAAAACGCATTTTATCCACTAGTGGGGAAAGTAATTTGACCTTGGAGCGTGTTTATGTAGCTTTTGATAAAAACTTAAAACGCTCATATCATAATACAAAACTTTCACAGATGATGTATTTATATTGACGCTACTTATAATAACAAATATACTAAAACAGAATAAAATAAATATTTATGATCTTTTAAAGATTTGCTTGTTGCCTTCATCAGGCGCTGGGTCTCAAAATGTATGGGAAAACTAAAATCCGACTCGCACTTGACCAAAATTGTACTTTTTTTTGTGTTACACACGGGTGCAAATGTATTTTACTTTTCGTGTGTTGAAACACTCGCTACGCTCAGGATTCTAATTTCAACTTAATAGAATCCTTTCGCTTGCTTGTATTTCAATTCCACACTCGCGGGTAAAACACAACTTTGCACCCTTGTTTAACAAATAGGTAACCATTTTCATATTTTAACCAAGAGTAAATAAAACAAATTTAAAATCACTAAGTTTAAAAAAAACAGGCTGCCCATACGAACTTGAAACCACTGTTTACCCTCTTAGGTAATGAAAGTCTTTATAAATTATTGTGATGTCTAAGGTATAGTACAATACTTAGCAGTTTTTGAGATAAAGTGAAAAAAACCGGCCAAGTGCGAGTCGGACTCGCGCACGAATGGTTCCGTACCATTATCTATAAAAACAGCAAAAAAAAACTGATGTATGGGAGCCCCCCTTCAATATTAATTTTATTGTGTATTTTAGTATATGTTATTATAGCGGCAACAAAAATACATCATCTGTGAAAATTTCAACTGTCTAGCTATCGCGGTTATTGAGATACACGCATCAGAGATCCAAAAAATTGTGTGTAATAGTGCTTCAGAAGCATTACATCAGGATTATGTGTGGGATCAACCGACGAGACACAGCCGAACCACACTTCGAAAGGTTAGGCATAATGATGAAGATCTCACTATTAATCTACAACTCCCTTCTAGAAATACACAGACAAGCGGATTGTCTCCCTAAATTGTCTGATATAGGTACATAGCTATAATACGCGATCTAAACACAAACTAGTAACGCCAAAGTTGCGGCTTAGAAAGTGTCAATAACAGGGTGCTTACCTAGAGATAAAAATGTATAACAAATTACCTTTGGAAATAACATCATTGCCAATGCCAATTCATGGTTTTAAGAAGAAAATATCAAATTATTTCAGGAAACATGCCTTTTACTTAGTATCAGAATATTTAACAAGTAACATTGGCTTACAAAATTTTGTAATATGTTACCTATTAGCCATAAAGCACTAGGTATATGTTTTGTTTTCATTGTATTTTTTTTTCCTTTTTAACGAATTGTATTGACATGTCATGTAATGCACATATTACTTTATGGTGAAATAAATTAATTAATAAATACAGCCTGGTGACAGACAGACGGACGGACAGCGAAGTCTTAGCAATAGGGTTCCGTTTTTACCCTTTGGGTACGGAACCCTAAAAACCATTTCTCTAATATTCAGTTTAATAATATATATTAGTAAGATTGTGAACACCGCCAGTTTATAATCTCACTCGCTTTATTATAAACGATCGAATATATTGCCAATATTCGCCAGTTGTCCCGTGACCATGGATGTTGCAACACATCCGAAACGTCAGGAGACCTCAGTGAGGTAAATAAATAAGTTAATACGCGATCAAGTCCCGTTTAGTATAAATAATGATCGAATATATGTTTAAAATTTAACGGATTATTTTTCATAAGTCTTTTTCATATTTCATCTATTAATCACTACATACACAAATTGTGAACTGCAAAGCTATCATCACAAGACGGCGCGAGAGCACTCGCAATTTTTCTCGCACTCTCCGTCTCTCTCTAATTACATTATACGACTAGGAAACGTATATATAGTGCGAGAAAAATCGCGCGCCGTCTTGTGACAGCCGTGCAGAGCTTTTGTTGTTGCGTCAGAACCTTATATTTTAATAATTAACTTAATGTGTTTTAGGCCTGAAATGGAAAATCCATTAGTTTCTTCGACAAGAGGTAACGAATGTCCTGCTAGCACTAGGTCATGTGCTAACGGTGATGCCTGCGTGCCTGAGAAGCAATGGTGCGACGGAAAAGTAAATTGCAATGACGCTAGTGACGAGTTGCAATGTACCTGCAAATCAAGAGTTGATTTTTCAAGATTATGCGACGGATATTTCGACTGTCCTTTCGGAGAAGATGAAATGGGATGTGACGGTAATCATTTCCATTATTTGCTATAAAAATGTGTAATGTACTTATTCATGATTAATAGATTAATACGTAACTACATAAATGCAAATCGAAAACTGATAAGTTTTCGAAACTTTTGCTCGTCCTACAAATATTACCCGAATTGGAAATTAATCCCAACACCGTCAGGCAGGATTACTAACAACTAAGCTAAACTAAGTTTTTTGTCTTTTCAGGTTGCAGTGAAGATGCTTTTAGTTGTGGTGATAGTAACACAGAAAGTCTCGCTACTTGCTTTACCAAAGAACAAAGATGCAATAATATCCGCAACTGTCCCAATCATAAGGATGAGATTGAATGCAATTTATTAGCGCCCAGTCTACACGAGAAACCCGTAAGTGAATTCATTGGAAAATAAAAATTTTCAGCACACTTAAACATTAATAAAGTTCTCGGATAAGTTAAGCCTGGATTTAAATTTAAGCACGTCACAAAAGGAAAAAAAAACATTCTGAAAAGAAAGTTAAAAAGCTAACTCATGTTACTCCGGATCACGAAGTCGAATTCCTCTTACAACTTTCAGAATTTCATTATTATACATACCTCATTAAAATTAAAAAGAAGGCAACCGAAACAATGCCATACTCAAACGTGAATAGAACTGAGTGAAATTTACGAAACGTATAATTACATGATTAATTTTACATTAGAATAAACATTAGCTATCGATTGTTTTGAGACTGCTGTTATAATTTAAAAGTTTTTCAGTTATTTGCTGTTTCCAACACCGAAGGCTATCTAATGAGAAACTACAGAGGAAATTGGTATGCTGTATGTAAAAACCCGTATGTTTTGGCCCATGATGCCTGCCGACGGGAAACGGGCCTAATAATAAGGTAAACAAAAAGCAATTTTGCTATCCTGTCCAAATATTTGTTGTAAGCAATTTACTGCAATAGATTTTCCTCATATAAAATTAATTATTGGTGTTGTTTTAGGCCTCCATTCATACAAATAGTTGAAGTAGATCCTTTATCAAAGGTCAACTATTTGAACATTGGTCAAGGAGGGTTGATGCATATAAGTGGTACCTGTTTGAACTCCTCAGCGGTGTACGTAACTTGCCCAGATCTGTTATGTGGCACGAGAGTGTTGACATCATCTCAATTACTAAAAGAGGTAAAGCCAAACACATGTTCCAATCTCCTTAAATACCTACCTGAAAATAATGATAATATTATATTGCGCACCTACAAACGAATAAATATAACCTACTTAATTTTCAGGATTTGTCTACGGAAAACAGACTTTTCGGTCGAAACAAAAGATTATCAGTAAAAGGTTGCCCATACCATTCTATGTTTTACGGCAATAGAGTCAAAAGACACGATAACGACTTGAGTAGTAAGTCAAGTTTCAAGAATTCCAATTTCTTGTCTGATGTCGCACAAGCAGGAAATATGACCAAAGAAGGTGTCAGGTACAAAAGGACGCAAAGTAGGGTCGTAGGCGGGAGGGCTAGTCTACCTACAGCTTGGCCTTGGATGGTGGCCATGTACAGAAACGGCATGTTCCACTGCGGTGGAGTCGTTATAACGCAAAGTTGGATCATGTCAGCAGCCCATTGTGTCCACAAGTAAGTCCAAAGTAGTTTGCACAACTTTCCCAGCTCTTATTTTACTAGGGTTCCGTAGTCAACAAGGAACCCTTATAGTTTCGCCATGTCCGTCCGTCCGTCTGTCTGTCTGTCTGTCTGTCTGTCTGTCTGTCTGTCTGTCCGTCTTCGGCTTTGATCAGTAACCCTTACAACTGGAAAACTGCAATTCGGCGTGGGTAAACCACCAATCACACCGACAAAACAGTAGAATAAAATCCTGAAAAAAAAAATTTTTAGGGTGCCTCCTCTACATGTAAATTGGTGGTGTATTTTTTTTCTCGTTAAACATATAGTGTGGGGTATCGTTGGACAGCTTTTTCAAAAATATTATGCGTTTTCTTAAACTATTTTTCAACTCAGCGATGCGAATGCGTTTGCGGGATAATGGGATTCAAGGCCCTAATTTTTGGTCGAGTCATGTGTCCCCCCCCTGCCGGCTAAATGGCTACTACTGGGGACGTAAAAAAAATCGGGGCAGTAACACATATAATGAATTCAAAAGGAAAACTATCACTGTTAAGTAGACATAACTAATTAAGTGGTAAGAAATGCACTTAATTTCGGGTGCATATACATTGTCATTGGAATTTCAACCTTTTAACTTTTACCGTGGACGTAGAGTTGCTTTTTCACGGCACGTTATCATCAATAGAAAAAACCTTGTCCTTTAGGTGGTCGCTAACCGAAGGTGGTCGCGTAACCGGCGATACGACCCTATGTGTGTTATAAAAATAATCATTATTTACGAGGGTAAACTATGATAAAAACCCCAAAGCCCCTTTTAAGTCCGCATTTTGTGACAGACGGGCAACTACGGAACCCTATCCTGCGCGTGGCCCGACACGCACTTGGCCGCTTTTTAGAGATAGTATTACATTTAGTTTCAGTCCTATTCGTTTGACCATTTTATATGGACAATAATTAGCTAGGTATTTTATAAGTTAATTAGTAGGTAACTAGGCAGTAAGTGCTTACTACATTTTTTTCTAATAAATTATTTGTTGTGTTTATATCTGCTCTGTAAACCCTATTGTATTCATAATTAATGAGACAGAAAGTCCTTGTGAGACTTCAAGCTGTGAGAGCAAACTCGTTTTCAGTTGACTGGTAGTTGCAAATCTCATGCATAATGTTCTAAGAGAATAATGTTTGACTTATATTTATGGTACTTAATCATATAATTGAATCGTGAGCTACGGTAGTCAAGTGATTCAGGCATGCGGCTATCAAGCGGCGGTTGTGGGTTCGAATCCCGGCTCGTACCAATGAGTTTTTCAAAACTTATGCACGGAATATTTACCGTTAGCTTTTCCGTGAAGGAAAACATCGTGAGGAAACTGGTCTAATCCCAATAAGGTCTAGTTTTTCCTCTGGGTTGGAAGGTCAGATGGCAGTCGCTTTCGCAAAACTAGTGCCTATGCCAAATCTTGGAATTAGGTGTCAAAGCGGACCCCGGGCTCCTTTAGCGGCACTACACGGGAATAACGCTAGGAGGATGATGATGAATCATATAATTGAATCGGGTTGCTCTTTTACTACCTGCTCTACTCTTTGTTTTTTCTACATTAGTTCATGATTTTTCCCGAAAAAAAGTCTCTTAAAACCTGCAAGTAAGCGGGTAAGCGCTATTCCGAACGTACATACATAACCGTTGCTAGATTCCACGCTTAGACTGTTTCTTATTTTTCAGATTTTGGGAAAACTATTATGAGATTGAAGTCGGCATGCTCCGTCGCTTTTCATTTTCCCCTCAGGAGCAAAACCATCGCGTCAGCCATATTATAGTGAATCACAAATACGATCGGGTCGATATGAAAAATGACTTGTCGTTGTTAAAAGTGGAGCCAGCTATTTTATTCAGCCGCTGGGTCCGTCCGATATGCTTGCCTGGAGCTGAAACCGCAGGCCCGGACTGGTTTTGGGGTCCTCCGCCGAAGACACTGTGCACGGCTGTAGGGTGGGGAGCCACCGTAGAGCACGGACCTGATCGTGAGTATAAAAATATTGTAAAAAAACTCTCCATTATTCAGTACCTGTACGAAAAAGCGTTTTAATAGGTTGAAATATAGAGGAGGAAACAGTCCAGAGCTAGACCTTAAAATTGCTCGTTTTTGTTAAGTATCCGACTTAACAAAAAAGAGCTCGACTTTTATGTAAGGCGTTATTTAGGTACATGATTTTATTAAATTCGAGGTTTTAATTTTTGCTTCAAAATGCTCGCCTCTTGAATGCGATAACCGAATCAATTTAAACTGTTTACAACTTGCTATAAATAAAATTACACAGACACCGACTAGGAAATAGATAATTCTCAGCGAGAACAAGATATTACATTAGGACGTGAATGGGTTTGTAATTAATGCTATTACTAAGATGTGGTAAAACCGTTTAAAGTGAATTAATATATTTATATTATGATTCCTTCTCTTTAACTAGACGAGTATTTACTAGTTTAATGACTTACTCGTATTTAAGAAAAGTGTCTACTTAGTTTTGTTTATCCAACCGTTGGAGGTCGTTGCTAAGTATATGAATGAAATCGGTTCATATTCGTTGCGAAAATTTGCCACATTTTGTGCTAAAATACATATTCTTTATATGTTACAGCTGATCATATGAGAGAAGTGGAAGTACCGGTATGGGAGAAATGCAAACACAACGAAGACAGAGCTGGCAAAGAAATTTGTGCGGGTCTCAGCGAAGGAGGGAAAGATGCTTGTCAGGTTAGCTTGATAGCAGTTAATTTTTTACTGTTACTTATCTTATCTTATCTTATCTAGATGAGGGCCCTTTCGGATGCACTTCGACCCAGTGGGATCTTTTGTGCATTTGCCCTCTCCTTATGTCTACTCCCAACTTCGCTCCATCATTTCCACATAGCGGATGATGCAGCTCAGCGGAAGTACCTTGAATTCCTTTGGTTGCGGATAACCGTTACCGAAGTAATTCATTCTTTGTCTGGCAAGGGCATGACATTCACACAATAAGTGTTCCATAGTCTCGTCCTCCTCGCCACACATTCTACAGTCTAAACTGTCCGATAGTCCCATCTTGGCCAAGAGATCCTTGACCCCGAAGTGACCTGTGAACACCCCAGATATGATTCTGAGCTGCTTCCTACTGGATTTCCAGAGTTTGTTAGTCCAGCCCGAGTCCACTCCTTCTATGAAGAGCTTAGAGTGCCCTAAGCCCGCCTCATTCCTCCACTCGTGTTGGTGTTTGGTTTTGGCGTGGGCTTTAAAGGCCGAAGTTATGGTTCCCTGCGAGAGTCCCACACATGGTTCTGGACCTACAAAGTGATTTGTAGACCCCCCTCTTGCAAGCTCATCCGCTCTTTCGTTGCCGATGAAGCCCTCGTGCCCTGGTATCCAAACTAGTTGCACCTTATTATGCTTTCCAAGCTTGTTCAGTGCCTGGACGCCGTTATAGACTAGTCTAGATTCCACTTTCGGCGCCGTAAGTGCTTTAAGGGCCGTTTGACTGTCACTGAGTATATAGATGGTCTGCCCTCTGGTTTGCCTGTCTATATTCTCCTGTGCACAGGCAATTATAGCGTATGTCTCCGCCTGGAAGACGGTTGCCAAACTACCCATGCTTACACTACTACTGTAGTCATTCGCATAAATGCCTGCTCCCGTGCCGGATCCCATTTTTGATCCGTCCGTGTACCATATACTGTCTTCGATACCAGACCTAGGTGGTTCTAGACCATCGGCCCATTCAGCCCTGGATGGAACTTTTGTTGTGTAGTTCCTATGGAATACAAACTTGGGTAGCATTTTGTCACTTCCCATGCTTGTTATTCTGTCTAAGAAACCATCAGTCTCCATGTTTGTGTGTTTAGTCTTTGGTTTGTTGTCGCTCCACAGTCCAAGAGTTCTTAATCTGTAGAGCGATTTCCGCGCCTCTGACTTAATCACCAAGTGAAGTGGCGGTAGGTCCAGTAGGACTTCTAGCGCCGCTGTAGGCGTGGTACGAAACGCCCCTGTTATTGCCATGCAAGCCGATCTCTGCACCTTCATCAGAGCCTCTCTGCATGTGCTCATTAAAGTCCTTGGCCACCATACCAGGCTGCCGTACAATAATATGGGCCTCACCATCATAGTGTAGATCCACTTAAGTACCTTTGGGTTCAATCCCCATGTTTTGCCATACGCTGATCTACACATTCCAAATACCCTCAGTGCCTTTGTGATGGTAAGATCTGTATGCTTCTTCCAATTCAGTTCCTTATCCAGTGTAACACCTAGATATTTCACATCATCGGACAGTTCTAGTACCCTCCCGTACAGTTTTAACTGCTGTACGCCTGGAAGGGTCCTTTTCCTAGTAAAGGGTATTACCACAGTTTTGCCTGGATTAATGGATAGTTGGTGCAGGTCGCACCATTTCTCCACTATCCGCAGTGCCTTGTTCATGATTTCTGATACCGTGCCTGGGAACTTCCCATTAACCAGTATCACTAGATCATCAGCATATCCCACCGTGTGGATGGGACCCTTATTGAGTTCTACCAAGAGTGAGTTCACCACCAGACTCCAGAGAGTTGGTGAGAGTACCCCCCCCCCCCCCCTGTGGACATCCCTTTGTGGCCGTGGCCATTATCTCATCCCCTAAGAGAGATGACTTTATTAGTCTGCCATTTAGCATATTGCCTATCCATTTACATAGGGTGGGCTCTACACCATGTTTTGCAGCTGCTTCGCTGATAGCTTTATACGTGGTACGATCGAACGCTCCCTCCACGTCCAAGAAAGCTGCCAGGCATAGTTCCTTATTCTCTATAGCCTGTTCAGCCCTGGTTGTTACCAGGTGAAGTGCGGTTTCCGTTGACTTCCCTGGCTGGTATGCACATTGTAGTTCGTGCAGCGGATGTCTCCTTAATGGGCCATCCCTTATGTGTCTATCTACCAATTTCTCCAGTGTTTTGAGGAAAAACGACGATAAACTTATCGGCCTATACGATTTGGCTTCACTGTAATCCGCCTTACCCGGTTTGGGTAGATAGGTTACTTTTACCATCCTCCAGACACGCGGTACGTGTGCGAAGGCCAAGCACGCCCTGTACAATCTGCTCAGATGCGGGATTAGTACATTAGCGCCCTCTTGTAGTAGAATGGGGTAGATTCCATCTGGCCCCGGGGCTTTGTAAGGTTGAAATGTTGAAAGTGCCCACTTTATCTTTTTATGATCTACTACTTTTTTAGACGTGTCCCAATTGTGTCTCGTTGTACTTGTGGTTTGTTCCAACACACTAATTGCTCCATCGTCTGTTATGCTGTCGTGTATTACTGAGCCTGGGAAGTGCGTGTTACACATTATCTTAAGGGTCTCCAGCCCCGTTTTCGTCATTCTACCGTCATTGTCCCTGATGAATGTGAGCGGGACCGACTTTGTGGTTGCTAGTGCCTTTGTTAGTCTCATTCCTTCTGGTATTGACTCAATCTGATCGCAGTGGTTCCTCCACGCTCTCCTTTTGGCTTTCCTCACAGCCTTGCTGAGTTCTGTGAGTTTTTGTGCATACTACCCAAAGTCATTAGATGCCTTTGCGTCATTAAATATCGCCCTGGTTTCCCTCCTGAGCTTAACTATCTCTGGGGTCCACCATGGTAACTTTTTAGCCAGGGTTTTCTTCTCCGGGCAGTTATTAGTGAAGGCCGTATATACGGCTTGTACTATTTTGTCCGCTTCGAATTCTATGTCTATAATAGAGTTTAGCTTGCCTTTTGGGTCTCCTAGGTCCACTTTTAGATCCCTTCTAAAGGCCGACCAGTCCGTGTTCCTAGGATTCCGTTTACGTACCGTATTTGCTTTTATATTAGTTTGGTACCTAAAGCATATATATCGGTGGTCCAAAAGAGATATGTCATCAGATACATGCCATGAGTTGATTTTGTTACTAGTGTTATTAGTAGCCAACGTTAAATCAATAACCTCCCCCCGTCTAGAATTGACGAAGGTAGGTTCATTGCCTTTATTCAGTACTTGTAAAGAGGAGCTTACCAGGAAATCCAGTACCTTCTCTCCCTTCCTGTTGACATCCGAGCTGCCCCAGATGACATGGTGAGCGTTCGCGTCGCAGCCGATTATCAGGTTGGTGTTCGCCCGGCTGCCGTATGCAACAAGATCCCGCAGTTGTTGCGTGATGGGATCCGTCGCCTCGTAGGGAAGGTAGGCTGATGATAGAATGAGCTCCTTACCCTCCCCCTTTTTTTGGATCATCACCGTGGTGAGATCCCTGCAACAGAAAGCATGTAAAGGCATAGCATTGATGCCATTTTTGACATATATACATGTCCTCATATTATTGTTATCTGGACACAGGTGAACGATTGTTCCCCCTGTTCCACCTAAGCCTCTTATTTCACTTTTATATATACTACTGTACTATTACTGTTACTTACAATTCATTCTGAATTCACCGTTTATATAAATTTTGTAGTTGTTAGACGGGAAATATTTTGATTTAGATGATTTTGTTTAAAAATCATAAAGTTTTCAACGTAAGTAACCTTTAGGACGTTACTTACGTTGAAAACATTGTACTAAAACTAATTGTAATAGTTCCTTTCGTAACTGACTTTCTAATAAATGTGCATATAGATAAAAATCTAACCTTATCAGCACCAATTTTAAATTACGTTATAAGATGGACTACCGATGAAAAAGAACTATTTGTGAACCTTATTACAACGTCGTAAAGTCTACTGATGGTCAGTGTACCGTGTTACTGTTTGTACCTACACCAAAGCTTAATCTGATTGTCATGTAATCCAGGGCGATAGTGGCGGACCACTTCTTTGCAGAAACCCTTTGAATTCACAACAATGGTACATTGCCGGGATCGTAAGTCACGGAGACGGCTGCGCTCGTAAAGACGAGCCCGGGGTTTATACTCGAGTTAGTCTTTTCGTAGAATGGATTCGATTTCATATTTGTAAGTATCTAATCAACAATTAAGTAGCATGCAATAATAATGTTCAGAAACTGTAACCTGCAGATTTTCATTGCTTTTCAGTTTCAAAAACACTTCCGAAAATTCAACCAAAACCAGATTGCCCTGGTTTCAAATGCAGGACAGGAATATTCAAATGTCTTCCAAATAAACGTGTCTGTGATAAAATTATCGACTGTCTTGGTGGAGAAGACGAAGCTGATTGTGAATCTATGCGATCTGCTGGCAAGTCAATAGAAATTAATGAAGATATTTTAAGTGCAGACGCAGGAAAACAGCGCTTAAATAATGATTTAGATTCACAAAAAAAGTCAAAGATGACAGAAAGAGAGGATAAAGATATTTTTAGACAAACGTCTCAAGACCCCTTTTCTTTTGCGTCAACTATAGAAGTGGCTAGCCCTCAAAGTTCAGAGTCCGATAGCAGTGAAGAAAACTCCAACGAAAATGTAACGGTTGATCCGACATCTACATCTGTTGATAGTACAAATGCAGAAGTTACCCGTGGTGATACTTCAGATTCTACTTTTGAAGGATCAAAAATGAGATCAAATAACGATGCTGATCAAATAGCAACTATTAATCAAATGAAAAGTGCAGTTAGGGGAACCGACATACCAGAGGATCTGCTTTTTACAAATACACCTACAGATATTGACTCTACAACTATTACATCAATTTTTCCATTTGATGATGAATTGAACTCAGCAGTTGAAAAAACAACTTCCACAGTACCAATCGAAAACAGAGAAATTCTAAGTGCACCTACTACAGAAAATACAGTACAGGGAAACATCATTATTATTTTAAATCAAAATAACACAAATCTAATACAGAATGGACTTCAAACAAAAATTTTGGATTCATCAAATTCAAACAACACTACTATAACCAACTTTAAAGAGGAAAATATAGAGTTAACCACACAGAGTCCACAAAATGTAACCTCGCCAGTTATTTTCACTAATGATACTGAATCGCTGGGGAGAGAACTTCCTGCTAGCATAATTCAAAAAATAGAAGATATCGTATCAGGAATTCATGCTGTGAAAACAAAGAAAAAATATCCGACTCCTAAAGAATACAAGTGTCGTAGGTAAGACTGCCAACGCTGATATTTTGAATCCTATAGGCATCTTTGAAAAATTACACCACTAAATATGTATTCATAGAATTTTACAGCGTATCCCGTACCATCAACGTTGTGATCATAAAGCTGACTGCGAAGACGGTACTGACGAATTAGAATGCAATTGTGTTGATTATCTACGAGCGCTCGACGATAGATTAATATGTGATGGAGTTTTTGATTGTTTAGACGGAGCTGATGAATTAGATTGCTGTAAGTGTTGATAACTTTTTATGAGTAAGTTGTAATTATTGAAGTTATAAATGAATGTAACAGGTGTTAATGTAATATTACAGACGGCTGTAACGATGATCATTACTTGTGCCATCACAGTCAAATTTGTCTTCCTTCAAAATATATTTGCGACGGAAAACCACAATGTCCACTAGGAGAAGATGAACTGAATTGCTGTAAGTAACGTAAATATAATATATTGAGGAAGTTTGGCGCAAATAAAAAAGTTACCAACGCAAATGCAATGTCATCAATGTGTCAAGTAATAATAAGTTATTTAAAGTCGTAGAATCAACAAAACCCAACTCTACTCATACGTATAGAAAAAAACTAGTTCAATTAATATGCAACTCGTACTAATTGCCTGTATTATCAATTTAATCGTAAAGGTTTTCAAATAAGTGTACTGGTAAATACTTAAATCATTACAATAACGCTTCCCTGCTATGACCATATACAATAAGCCTAAGACCCGGTTCGCACGAGAGTTTAAAAAGCGTCGCGTTAAAAATGTTATACCGACGATTTAGTTCCGTTCGCTTAATTCGATTTAATGTCGAACGCCCAACATGCTAAATCGAATATATTCTAGCACCACGCGAATAAATAAATGGATGTCAATTTGTGTCATATAAACGTTTTTTTTAAACGCCCGTTTAAAAGAGCTCGTGCGATTCGGCTCTTAATCATTAAAAATACTGATTTACAGAAATCGAAAAACGGTTATTTGAGTTATTTGACCACAAAACTGTGAGTACTAATCCGATTTTAATAAACTTGGGACTAACTAGGGATAGCGTTAGAAGTATTGTAGCCAATCTACAAATACCTACATTTTTGATTGTGTATTTTACCAATCTGTACGAAATTTACAGTGTTTCGTCTCTTTTTTCGTAGGGTTGTTACGCCACACAATACTGTATAGATTTTAATATTTACAGTCTAAATTAAGTAATATATTTACATATATATACTACGGCAATTTATATATATTTATAATTCAATTATAACTTAAATACAGTGTTTTGTCATGGCGTGGCGCTCTTTTAATAATAAATATAATTATTTTTCTTGCCACCTTTACTAGAAATGAAATAAGTGTTCCGTTGAACGAATTTTGGTACGGAACACTAAAACTTAAAAGTAAAGTTACGTACGCTTATTCTTCATATCTAGCCATACTTCACAGTTGAAATGTATTTTACAGATGCACTTTCAAATGGTCAAAACGTAATGTTTGATTTTGATGGAAGACCACGAATTAACTTAGAAGGTTATTTAACAAAAAAACACAAAAATGATTGGCACATTATGTGCGAAGACAATTTATCAGTGGAACAACAGGAACTTGAAGCAAACCACGCATGCCGATATTTAGGTTTCAGGTATGTACATTTTTGCTCAGTTACCTTTTTTTGATCTATCGGTCCGTCAATCAATTCGTTTATTTCTGATAACATGAACTCATTTATGAAGGCTTTAAATAATATGACGTTTATCTGCATATTATTATTTATGACTAATTGAATCGATAAACATACTAACATTTTTTCAGCTCTGCAAATAGATACCTTGTAAAGTACATCAACGTTAAAGACAATGATAGATTGAGGTCGACGCATCATAATGATAGAACAAAACGAAACACCTTTGAAAAAATACCTATTCAATTTATGTATAGACAAGCCAATGAAGAAAATGAAACAGCCAGACATGTGGTTATCAAAGACCCTGAAGTAATAAAAGAGCATTGCGTGCCAAATATAACAAAACTCTGCATGTCGCTATATGTTTTCTGTGATTCTGCACTGTTTGACAATTTTGATATCTCTCAAGAGATTCTATTTGACCGATCAGCAAATACCGCCGCGAAGCAAATGTGGCCTTGGGTAGCAAAAATATATACAGAAGGTGGTTACAGATGCACTGGGGTTTTAATGGATCTATCTTGGGTATTAGTAAGTCACTCATGCTTGTGGGATTCTACGTAAGTTTCATTTATATTCCGGTAGTGTTATAATCTTGAAAAATACTTGACATAAACACGCTAATTTAAATAGTTTATTATACAAATAGTATGACTACTTTAGGTCTACTTGAGTATGAGCTTACGATTTTGTTTTGTTGTTAGCAATTGTACAAAAGTGTAATTTAAGTAAAAAACTTTTTTTCAGTTTAGGTTATCACTACTTAACGGCTGTGCTGGGATCGCACAGAACTTTGAAATCAACTACCGGTCCATATGAACAAATTCACAAAATTGACGGAAAAATAGAGTTGTATCACATTCGAGCGACTCTTCTGCACTTGGAGGATCCTGCAAAATATTCAAACCTGGTGAAACCAATGACTCTTCCTTCCATGTAAGTTATTGAAATCTAAATGAGCTTTAAACAAAAGAGGGTCGGAAGTGTCTTATTTATATTTCCTTTTTTTAGTAATGAAATTATGGAAGACAAACATTCAGCATGTGTAGCGGTTGGTCAAGACACCAACAATAATACTGTTAGCGTCTTTCTTGAGGAGACAAATAAGGACTGCCCTGCACAATATCGATGTTTCACACGTAATATGAAGCAGAAAATATGTCAGGTAAGACCCGCCCCCTATTGAGCCTGTTTTAAATGTCCCTGGTTACCTACTCATATTGTCAAACCCTAAAATATGAACGAATATATTTCAGGATGATAAGGTTGTTCATCGGCAATGGGCAGGTCTTATAAGTTGTCACTCAGAACACGGGTGGCACCCAGTTGCTACATTTATAGACGAAAGAGGTGAATGTGGATTAGAAGACAGAATTTTAGGAAGTGATTTACAAAACCTGAGATATGAAATAAAAAATGGCATCGGTAAGTGATTATTCTACGCAAATCTATAAGTGATTCGTGACAATTTTGATCAATGTCAGTCGCTTTAAAGTGCAGTGTTGTCCCAACTAGCCATAAGCAATATTTTTTTAACACTTCAGGATTTAAAGCCTTATGTATAAATGTAATGTATGTCATACGGTAACAAAAACCGAAACACATACCTTTTTCACCCGTAAGATCATTTGGGAATTGTGATTAAAGCGAAAAATGTAACCATTTAATTGCCTGCGCGTGACAATTACACCGACGAGAAATCCAACTTTTCTATATGGAAACGTTTATGATAATAATTGTATAACATTGTTTTTACTAAGTTATATGTTTCCTTCAGGGACCTGACTATTAACACCTATAATTATGCAATAAATGAATTCTATTCAATTCTATTCTATAACTTTCTAAAATGTAACTTGTCTTCTCGTGAAAGTTTCTAGAAACCTCTCATAATATATATTCCTACCTGTTTAAGAATGCTCTGTAACTAGTATCATGCAAAGATAAGATACATGTTCAGTGCACGATTTAATTAGTCTGATCTGAAAAAAGAAATGTTTTTAAATATCAGGAAAGTTCAACGCAACTGCACGTGAAGCCGACGACTGCGTCGGGCACCGATGCAGTCGTGGGCAGTGTCTGGACCTGAAGCAAGTGTGCGACGGGGTGAAGGACTGCGCGGGCGCAAGCGACGAGGCTGAGGCAGCGTGCGAGAAGAAACAGCGTATTTGCAGAGACGACCCGTACCATGGGGGATGCGGTAAATTATACCTATATCACTTGCTTTTGTCCGCATATATGTACACGTGAATCGCGTCAACCACCTGATATATATGCTATTAGAATTCCCTTCAGCGCAGCATCAATTACCGCACTCGCATAGAAACTTCACTTCCCTTTTTACCCCTTTAAGAGAAGATTATCCGTATAAAACTAGGTATCTAATCTCCATGACTAATTTCATGTAAAAGTGTTCAGCGCTTGAGGCGTAAAAAGGTAATCCACAGATAATATAGACTGACAGACAAGACTGAGTAATTTTTGCATTTATAATATTAGTCATCAGTAGCACAGACGTATGCGGATATTTCCTAACAAACGGTATGTCAACACCACACCCATCGACCCATCACCCATGCTCTCATGGCAGGGCCCCGTGCCCAGCAGTGGGATGTATATAAGGCTTTACATCTGAAAATCGTGATTTGGTTGGAAACATTTGACATCCGAATACGAGGGTGCTAAGGGTGAGTATCGTGTATGTTATAAAAATAATGTTGGCGACAATACATATATATTTTTGTTGATGACAGCAACTGAGTTATGGTCGTTTTTAAGTCACAAAAAAAACACAACAGAAAAAACCATTATCGCAATCGTATCGGGTATCCCAAAAAATGGATTAAGTGCCACTCCTTTTGAAATCACTCGTGTCTCAATTAAGTAATTATAGTACAATTTAAACTGACCTTACTATTGACATTGTACAGAGTGAAGTGCTAACATCCGATTAATTAACATGGATCGTTATCTTTATTCAATTAAGCTTATTTTTAATTTTACAATATTGACTATAGAACTTGTTCTAAAAATTCTTGATTTTTTGTTGTGTTCTATTTCAAGTGCAATAAAGAATTTACATATCTACTACAAACAGTAGACAGATAGAGTAGACATTATCAAGGGTAGCTCTAACCTAAGATAGAATATGTAAACGTTCCTTGCAAAAACCACGTAACGAAGCCTTTTTAGTCAATTAATTTATTCGGTACATTGTTATCATATCCATTTCTGGAGAGGATTAAATGCTCCCTAACTAGTGGAACACGCCCGTGTGTTGTTGTATGATAGTTAATTTTGGTGTCGTTATAGGCTGCTCCAGCTCCAGGCTGCCAGCTAAATTTATTTTTAATGAAACAGCAATTAAAACCGTCTTATGAACCCCCGACGCATAAAGAGGGGTGTTATACGTTTAACGTGTCTGTCTGTGTATCTGTCTGTGGTAGCGTAGCTCCCTGACGGATGGATCGATTTGAATGCGGTTTTTTGGTGCGGTTCATGAAAATCTGTTCAGCTGTTTTTGAGATATTGGACTTTGAAATGAAAATATTGGGGGTTTTTAACTTTTCTAAGTGGTACTTATTTGTCAAAAATATTGAAATATTGTGGGGGTTGAGGGGAGTTTTTTTAATAGTCATTTTGTATAGTCAGTAGTACTGCCCCCGTTACGAAAAAGGGCGCATGTCACATTTTTGACAAAATTGAGTTAGTTATATACATTGCCGTGATCAGCAAAAAAACAGCCTAGAAACAGAGTTACCATAAGAAAAAAGGGCGCTTTTACACCCATTTCCTCACTTAAACCACCTTAAACTAAATTGAAAAGTCGTTTGTCCGAAATACAATGAAGACCTGGAATGTAAAGGCGTAAGTGCGTATATGCGCCTATTTTTTTTGTCACTTTTACAACATTTCCATAAAATAAAAGACGCGACTTATGATCTGCTGTTTTATAAAAAGTGGAAAAGACGCAAGTGGTCACCTGCGTCTTTTTAAGTAAGTTTTAAGTTAAAAGCATTCTTGTTGACATTGACGCATCCGCCATTACCTCAACAGAAGAAAGGCGCTAGTGACCACAAGCGCCTTTTCAACTTCGCATATGACTTATATCATTAATTATATTTGACACATCTGCAAGCGACTTGCGTCTACATTTTGCTCTAAGCTTAATTTTTGTAGTATAATACTTCTTAGAAAAGGCACTAGTACGCACAAGCGTCCTTTTTTTCCATAATCTTTTTAAAAAGCAGAGTAAGTGGGGAGGAATTCTATCGATGTTTGTTCAGTTACGCCCGAAACTTTGGCACCGGGAGACCTGCGTCTGAGCAGCTCAGCGTGTAGGCAAGTTACAAGTTATATTGTTTTTTATTCGCGAGAGATTATTTAAGTACCTATAAGATTGTCACTGTTATATTTTTATTTATTTACAGTGCCTACATGAGGGACACTATTTTGCCGTGCACGATAACAGCAGTAACTTTATTCGTAATATTATTCAATTGTTTACTTTATTTGAATAAGAATCAGAGGGGTAAGCACGTAACGTTTCGAACGAGCGGTAGGACAACTCAACTGTAATTTTTCCATACAAAAAATGACATTTTACATATACCTGACGCGCGTGCAATGCGTTACATGATCGACCAACTGGTAAACATTTGAATACATTTTTGTTAGTCTAGCCCGAGTCCACTCCTTCTATGAAGAGCTTAGATTCCTCCACTCGTGTTGGTGTTTGGTTTTGGCGTAGGCTTCAAAAGGCCGAAATTATGGTTCCCTGCGAGAGTCCTATAAATGGTTCTGGACCTACAAAGTGATTTGTAGACCCCTTTTTGGCAAGCTCATCCGCTCTTTCGTTGCCGATGTGCCCTCGTGCCCTGGTATCTAAAATAGTTGCACCCAATTGTGCTTTCCAAGCTTGTTCAGTGCCTAGACGCCATCATAGACTAGTCTAGAAGCCACTTTCGGCGCCGTAAGCGCTTTACGGGCCGCTTGACTGTCACTGAGTATATAGATAGATGGTCTGCCCTCGGGTGGGCTTGTCTATTATAATAATTATCCTGTACACAGGCAATTATGGCGTATGTCTCCGCCTGGAAGGCGGTTGCCAAACTACATATGCTTACACTACTAGTATAGTCATTCGCATAAATGCCTGCTCCCGTACCGGATCCCATTTTTGATCCGTCCGTGTACCATATACTGTCTTCGATACCAGACCTAGGTGGTTTTAAACCTTCGGCCCATTCAGCCTGGATGGAACTTTTGTTGTGTGGTTACTAATATATAATACATACTTGGGTAGCATTTTATCGCATCCCATGTTTGTTAAGTCTAAGAAACCGTCAGTCGCCATGTTTGTGTGCTTAGTCTTTGGCTTGCTACAACTCCACAGTCCAAGGGTTCTTAATCTGTAAGTAGAGCGATTTGCGCGCCTCTGACTTAATCACCATGTGAAGTGGCTGTAGGTCCAGTAGGGACTTCTAGCGCCGCTGTAGGGGTGGTACGCCCATGTTATAGCCATGCATACCGATCTCTGCACCATCATCAGGGCATCTCTGCATGTGCTCATTAAAGTCCTTGCCACCATACCAGGCTACCGTACAATAATATGGGTCTCACCATCATGGTGTAGATCCACTTCAGTACCTTTGGGTTCAGTCCCCATGTTTTGCCATACGCTGAATTACATATTCCAAATACTTAGTACCAAATAGTTAAATGATGCTGATGACCAAATGTGTTTCTTAACGCAGTTTTACGGATCTCATTACACGTCATTTTAATATATGTAAATTTGGCAAAGTTACTTCGTACGTTATTTCATGTTTTTTTATTTTTAATATGTACTATCGAACCAACTGAATCATGACCCACCATAGAACCTTGTTACAATTAACGAACATACGTACGATCATATGAGGTTAATATGTCAGTTAATTGTAACAAGGTTCCATGGTGGGTCAGGATTCAATATTGTCGATGGTACAAGAGTTTTCTAAAAAATAATATTTTTTGAATTGTAGCTGCAAACCGATGTTAAATTAAAACAAAACATGTAGAAGTGACTTTTATGTGAGTAACGTCAAATCAGTCAATTATCAATTAAATCATTGAAAAGACGCTAGTGGTTACATGCATCCGTTATTTAAGGATAAATAGGAGTAATATCTGGTAAAGACTTAATTGGGCTTAGTTACAAGGACGTAAATGGTGACTAGTGCCTTTTTTACTAAGTATCTCGTATTTTCCAAACATTTTTTTACTAAGATGAAAAGGAAAAACGCGGAAAATAAAATAAATAAGAATAAATTATAGAATTACTAAAAACTAAAATGTGCACAAGGTATTTACCTAACGAAAGCCGTTTACAGAACGTCTCTATCTATTTTCATTTGGAAACAGCAGATTTATTACCATTTAATTAACTTTATTTTTTTTTTCTCAGTTTCGACTTCATGTGACAAGCGCCCTTCTTCGTAACGGGGGCAGAGTAGTTAATTCAAGTTTTCACTTCTGATAGCGCTCCCGGAGCGCAACCCGGTCTTTAAATAACTACGAGTAGACCTGATTTTAAAGGTTCTCATGTATCCACAAAAATCATTGCATTATCATTATTGTGATGTGTTTTATAATGCAATAAATAGGTACATGAAAGCAAAAACTATTAAACTGGATCTCAAGTCACCAATGGGACTGTTGCATTTAAGTGTTGTTTTGTTAGACTATAAATACACTGTGTGCATGGGCGTATCACATACTTCTTTGTGTTTGGTATGTAAATTCGGATTACGAGTATTTACAAGGCGTTCAAAATCAATATACGCAAAAAACGCCTACACGTTTTCCCGTGTTGATTTATATTATTTTATTATCCAGCATCCTTACTCCATACAGATATTTCACTCCCCATTATTATCTATATTGATATTGCAAGTACGATTTTAGCTGGTTTGAAACGCGCTGAACCAAAAAAATATTCACGTCATGGTCTGGATCAACTATGATTTTCTCATACAAAACATGACATTATGCATCGTTACGCAATCGACTAGCAAGCCTACCAATAAATAGAATTAGATGGAAATGTTGTTCCAGAATGCAAAACTGGCCAACTGAAATGCAACAACGGGCACTGCGTGTCCAAGGAGGTGTTCAAAGACGGGCACGACGACTGCGGGGACGGCACCGACGAGCCCGGTCAGACCATCTGCTCCGACTACTTGTCTATGGTCATGCCCTCGCGACTGTGCGACGGAATACTTCACTGCCATGACAGAAGCGATGAAGATCCTAAATTTTGTAAATGCCACGCAAAGGAAAATCATAGGTAAAATAAGTTTCTATATTTATGTGTGATGAAGTATAGCGTGTGTGGCTGGAAAAGTGCCACCTCTATGTGATTGCTGGTGATTGATTTGAATGATAGTACTGCATGCAAACCTACCCGAAAGTGTATATATTTATTTGACTAAGTAGACATGCCTTCATAACTGATTACAAATATAAGTAGCAGCTACATCTCATATTAACAGGCACATATTGTTTGCTGCGTTCATTTACTAACTTTTGTATTCATTGATTGATACGATAGCCGAATAACTAGTAATAAAAAACAACATTATCCTCATATAAAACTTCAATTTGCTTAGATTAACGCAATACTGTTGAGATTAATTCTATTTTTATATTTGTTCGAAAATATAAACACAATATACCATCCTCCGTCCAATCTCAATTTATTAGCTGAATAAATCTGATCCATGTTATTATAATCTAAAGATAACTTCAAAATTAATCTTCGCTGAATATTACAATCGAGAAAGAGAGTTTATTTGTATTTCTTTCACGGCTTATCGCATTAAACGGATTTCACTGGAGTATTTGCCTGTATTATGGGCTTGAATGAAACATCAACTTTTATATCGCATGAATGAAAATATTTACAGGGTATTGAATACGCATCTTTCCTGCGTGTAGGTAGGGGGAATATACTTGTATAATACAATTCATGTATTATTGTTTTATTAGGGTAAATTGCCAAATAACTGGCCACCTCATACTAAAAATTAACACTAAATATAGATCTCTGTAATAGAATATATTGGGTGGCTGAAAGTAAAACAGCTAGCGTGTGAACTTTCTTACCCTCGTAAATACCACAAACATTTATTTATACGGCAATGGTAATTTAAAACGAGAAACTCATTAGATCCTAATGAATAGACATGAGTAGGTATTTCAAATAATCAAACTACCTTTTCGAAATTGAATATTGAGCTACTGATACGAGCTTTGGGCTTTGCATCAATAATTGCCATTTGACGAGGGTCAGGCTTCGATTCAAAGCGATTAGGACCAAAGGCACAAATACTGTTAGCTTACTGACTCCTCAGTATTAATTGAATGCAAAGTGAACAATTCATCGGATATTAAGAGGAATTTGGAATTAGATCTTGAATAACCATATTTATAAAAAAAAACTAATATAATTTAAATACTTACTCATTAAAATTGTCCGGTTTTTAATTTCTTTGTAAGAAAATCACAATTTGACTTGACAATCGCGTCGAAAAATGATATCAGTGCTTTTTCTTTACTTATTCATTTAAATCGGGCAAAAAAGGCCTTACATAGGAATATAATAACAAACATTAACATATTTTAAAACATAACAAAAACATAACGCAACTTCGCGGTGTCTGGTACTGCCTGCACTCATGACACGTAACTTACGAGTAGGTTGGTTGGTTTGGTTGATTTTTAACCGACTTCAAAAAAAAGGAGGAGGTTCTCAATTCGGTTGTATTTTTTTTTTTTTTCAGTGTTTGTTAGGTACCTCAGAACTCCGTCATTGATGAACCGATTCGGAAAATTTTTTTTTTGTTTGTAAGTTTATGCTTCCAGGTGGGTCCCATTTTTTCAAAAATTCAGTTGGATGATGGGATCCATGAGGACTTGAGGAAACTCCTCAATTTTATTAGGCACGCGTGTAGTGATTTTGGTATTTTCTGTTATAACTCGTGTATTTACATCCGGAATCATAAATTTGGTGGCGAGGAATTGATGATGAAGACCACAGATGACTTATCGAAGTCCTAAATTATGTACTTAAAAGTGCAAAAGTACGTCAAAGGTTCTGATAAGATTCCGTTGAAATAGGAACGAATGAAGTGCCATTGGTGATGATCTTGGGGAATCGATGGAAGTCCTCAAATATTATCGGCCCACATACAGCGATTCGGTTTTTTCTATAGTAATCAACTCATTTGCTATCGGAAATCAGTTCATGTCGTAAATTGTAAAAAAAATAATTGAAAATGTTCTCGTGGCTTGGCGGAGTACTAAATTGAAGTCGGTTAAAACTTTGTTTTTAAAGGAAATTATGTTCCATAGTCCTAGCGTAGGTACAACCTGGAATTCAGTAATATGCTGCAAATGGTGTTAAAGGCATGAAAATCGGAACGATTTACCTTTAGGCCATACGAATCAATTTGACCCGTAGCACGAAAAATAAAAACAAAAAAGAAGAGGTCGAGTTATAACATCATCTCTTTTTTGTATGAAAAAAAAAATCTTTTGTTCTGAAACCTATCGCTTGTGGCAACTAATGAAAGATCTTACTAATCTGATTCTAAAAATATACCACATTATTATATTTCAGTCACTTGTTTTAAATTAAAATAAAAATCATTTTCAAAACATACCAAGTTTGGGCTCCTCCAGTTATGTTATGGTTGAATGATTATTTGTAAAGAATACATAAAGTGATATGTAATAGCATCATATCCAACCTCAAGAAAGCAATTTATAAAATATTTCCATTTTGTATTTTTTTATAATTAAAAAAAAAACACAAACTGTGTACGTACGGCTCTTCCCAGGTGAACTTTTGGCTTCGAGCCCTTATCTTTATCGGTATCGTCATAGTATTAAGGTTCAAATGGAATGTCACTGATATTCTAGATATTACGTTTTGGTAGTGTAGGACGATAGACCGCCCCGAAGCAATACAATCGTCCTACACTACCAAAACGTAATATCTATAATATCAGTGACATTTAATTTGAACCTTAATACTATGACGATGCCGTTTGATTTTCAATATGCATGTTGTTGTGGCGCGTGCTTACCGGTAGCTAGCGACTATGCGATAAAAGAGACAATGGCCTTTGTTTGAAAAATAAGGGCTCGAAGCGAAAAGTTCACCTGGGAAGAACCGTACTATAAAATCACAATTCGTTGAAACATGCTACGGGTCAAATTGAATCGTATGGCCTTAAGATCAATCGCTCCGATTTTCATGCTTTTAACACCACTTGCAGCATATTTTTGCGTACCGCTAGGACTACCAGGAAGTTCATAAATAAGTACCTAGAGTTGAAAGTAGCATAAAGTCAATGTCCTTTTTTAAATTATAAGAGTAATTTTGTATTGTTTGAATGCATTCAAGGTGTGGGGGAAGTTCAAGCAAAGTGGAATACTGCGTGGCGCATGACATGGTCTGCGATGGAGTGCGGGACTGCCCCAGCGGGGAGGACGAGATGTCCTGTCTCGGTCTTACTGCTCCGGCTTCGGCACCGTAAGACTCTTTTACTTCTTTTTACTGGAATTTAAATTTGCAAGCTACTTTGCACTTTTGGTGGTGAGGTAGGGCACAGCGAAATGTCATCCCGCTCGAATTTGGAGCAGCCCAACTGGGGAAGTACCTCCGCCATGCAGAAGACGACAGCCATAAGAACACTACTACTTGCACTGTAGTAGTGTTGTGTTCCCGGAGGTGAGCAAGGTCGCCAGAGCTCCCGAGAATGCGTTGTGTTGAGAGCGAGGGCATTTGTTCCTTCAGCTGTCAACACGGCGAATCCTCAAACATATCAAGGGTCGGCAACGCCCATGTTACTCCTTTGGAGTTGCACGCGTCTATAGGCTGCGGTGTCCCCTTACCATCAGGCGGGCCGTACGCTTGTTGACCACCGTCGTTGTATAAATTTAGTCCACAACATTTTTTTCTTTTGAAAAAAATAATATATTTGTTAGACACGTTATGTATCACTGACGCGCTACAAAATAATGTTAGAAACAAATGTTAAGTTCTTGCTACATTTAGCGTGAGGTGATTCTCCTTGGTAGTTATGAACATTACTGTTAGCCTGCGCCCAACAAGCACGAAGTGTCCCCTTGTGGATCGAATTCAGGAATATATTGCACTGCCCACACTTTATTATGTACCTACCTACCTAATTATATGTTAGTTCATTCGATATAATGTTGTTTCAGGAAGGGCACAGGCATAGTGACAGTACTATCACACGGCGTCTGGCATGCCAAATGCTACGACACACCGACGCACACTCGACTGAATCTCGAAAACATTTGCAGGGAACTAAACTACTACGGCGGACACGCCAAACAACTGAAGACGCCAGACAAATATGATTACAACCCACACACCAACATTGTACTCGAATCGTTCAACGAGGTTGCACTTAATAATATCACTAAAATCAAAATGAGGAATACTGACACTCCTATTGCCAGAGCTATCATGGAAAATTTTGATAACAAAAAATGTTATTTGTTAAACATAGAGTGTCGTTAAGTTATTTTAATAAACCTACCTACATATTTTAACTTATTCATTTTGTATATTAAGTAAGGTAAGAAATCATAGAAATTTAGTAAAACCGTTACTCTGGTCCAGTTTTAGTTTAAAATTATTTATGAAAAAATAAACGATACAGCGATATGCATCTCATTTTCTTAATGTCTTTTGTTATTTATTACCTATGTGCCCATTGCGGGTGTTTGTCCTATTTTTATTATGGATTCGTCATGACTGTCTGTCTGTCTGTCACAGGCATTTTACTCAAAAACTATTAGGTGTATTTGAATAAATTTTTGAGGATATGAATGAATGAATGAATGAATGATGATTTATTTGAAACACAGCACAACAATAAACTTGCTTAAAAGTAGAGAGAAAGAGAAATGGTACATTGTTGAGGTTAGTCTCAAAAAGGAATCCACTCAGCATGTGTCGGGGCATGAAGTGCCACGACGCTGATTTTCAGTGAATCCAGTTAAACAATACAAACAAAAACAAAACAAATGACAAAGAACACCAAGAAAATACGGAGCAGCAGACATTTGGGCGAAGACACTGTTTAAATTGCGAAAAGCAAAGCAGATGAATATATACGTATAAATAAATAAATAAATAAATAATGTGTATAAAATATTTAAAGTAGCATGAATAAATGTGTATACAGCAACATACAATAATAGATTAAATTTTATATGTCGGCTAGATAGAGGACGCTTGCTCCATTAACTGATGGATTTTCAGATTATTTTTAAAAGTGACCAGAGAACTAGAGTTTCTTATTGGCGGTGGGATGTTGTTCCAGCATCGCGTAGCAGCGTACCTGAAGCTGCCACGGAAACTAGCCGACTTGTGTCGCGGGCAGATGAGGCGAGGGGCTTGTCTTACATGCTTATTGGAGAATGTTAGTCGATCGTAAAGGTACCTAGGCTGTTTAGTCTGAACCATCCCAAACAGCAAACAAGCAAAGTGAAGTCTCCGTCTAGCATCCATTTTAAGAAGTTTGCTGTTGCTTAGGGATGGCGTCACATGGGCTATTAGTAGATAGGTGTATACCAAACACCTACACCCATTTTAGTATCTCGCCAGTTATCGACTTGTAAATATGCCCCAGAGTACCTTGGTTAATTGAATAATACGAGTATTGTATTACTCAATTATATACTATGCAGAAATCCTAATACAAATATAGGGTAGAGTACACATAGTTCAAAAACAATTCTTTATTTTATCTGTGTTGGGATTTAATACATATATTAGCAGTGATCGTAACTTTTGTAGCATTTTTGGTGCAGCACAGTGTTGTTAACGGAATTGGTATAGACAAAATCAATAAAACTAGTTAATTATGGTTCATATTAACGTTATTAACTCTAAATAAGCATTACGATCGAAATTAATCGTAATGCTTAATTAGAGTTAATAAGTTAGTGTTAATTATGGTTCATATCAATTTTTCAGTTGTAATCATTGTTAAAGTTAATAAAATCTGAACTGAAGTTGTAAAAAAATAGAACTTGTTGCACCGCTCTCAGCACGCCGTCGGTTACTTACCTCTTTTTTATTTTTTACTATGTCTGGTGAGCAATAAATAATATTTGTATTGTATTGTTGTTATTAACTCTAAATAAGCATTACGATTGAAATTAATCGTAATGCTTAATTAGAGTTAATAACGTTAATATGAACCATAATTAACTAGTTTTATTGATTTTGTCTATACCAATTCCGTTAACAACACTGCGCTGCACCAAAAATGCTACAAAAGTTACGATCATTGTATATTTATCATCTGTCCTTATTAGCACATTTGTTATAATTTCATCTATAACGAATGCAAATCTCGACCCACTCTCTGTCATAGAGAAATCTCAAATCACTAAGACAAGTGCAAGACATCAGAGACCCGAAGGCAATAAATTGGGAAACTCTCCCAAAAAAAAACCAAGTCTTTGAAATTGTATAGGTACCCATACTAAATATACATATGCTACTTGTGAACCTTAAACCCATAGCCTATCTTTTTTGTATCGCACACGCGTCTCGTTCCTTCTGGCAGAGCCATCTAGTGGTTAGAGCTGTCAATAGTAAGTATTATGAAGGTGACTACTACTAGTCGTAAATCAACATGAACGGGCGACAATACGAGGTTGAAGTTTGCCAGTTCAGCGAAAGAGGGCGTGTTAGTGTAAATTATAGAATGTAATACATGCATGGAAGCAGGTTTCCAGGTATTGTGGAACGTCGGCCAGTTGATATGAGGATGTCCTCCAGTTAATTGCATACCACCCAACCCAGCTGTATTCTCCTGGGGATCCTAACTGCCGACTCCAGTAAGTATATCGTTTCCAACCGCTGTGATTTACTCGAGAACTTCGTCATAATTTTAGTAAGGGACGTATTCATCACGTAAAGGCTTTTGAGAGCGTACAGAGTCTCGGCAAACAAAACAATGTGTTCAGTGGACCTCTAAAGATATAATAAATTCCAGTCCCGTCCAATATTCTTCTTTAGATCATGGAGTAGACATCCTCTAGCTTAACTGTATGCACGATATTGATGCGAGTCGGCATCACTTCACTTAGTCTGTGGCGGGCAATAATACTAAAAATTATTCCTTGTTGGTGACTTGATAAAAGACGGCATAAAAATTGTTCTATACCTTATCCCATACAAGATTAGAAAAATTCTTAACAAATATACGCATTTAAGTGAGTTTCAAAATGGTTTTCCTTGAAATCGCAGATCAAAATAAGTAAATCTTGAGCAATATTTCCTTTTGCTATCCTAGATAAACTAAGAAACGTAGGTAGACGAATTTTATATGGAATGGCGTAAAGGTAGCGACGGGGAACATGATTACTTTCCTATGTGTGGTTAATTATCATTACCTAAACCGCTAATTAAATGCAATAGGTACCAATGAGCACCCTGAGCTTGTCTATGACAGGAATGGAGGTTTCTAAAGGGATGACAACAATTTTATGACACTTCTGGGTGTACAGCCGAGACATACGTATTCCTATTTCCAATTAAACGTTTAAGAACAGACTTATTTAATTAAAATGTGAAGAAACGCCTTCGATTGACCCCCGGAAATTACATATAAATAATAGCCAGTTGCCACTTGACATGTAGGTTTTTATGTCTCAAATTAAAGATCTCTAGTATCTATAGACACTTCTCTATATCGCTTTTGTTTCACATTTATGTAATTCTGATATTGAAAGACAAATAACTGAGGGGTGATCACAGTACTCTTTTAACGCACTTTAGGACAACTTAACTTTCTGTCCTTTTAACCGACTTCAAAAAAAAGGAGGAGGTTCTCAATTCGGCTGTATTTTTTTTTTCAATGTTTGTTACCTCAGAACTCTGGCATTGATGAGCCGATTCGAAAAAAATTTTTTGTTCGTATGTATATACTTCCAGGTGGGTCCCATTTTTTTCAAAATTTAGTTAGAACATGGGATCCATGAGGAATTGAGGGGACTCCTCAATTTTATTAGGCACGCGTGTAGTGATTTTGGTATTTTCTGTTATAACTCGTGTATTTACATCCGGAATCATAAATTTGGTGGCGAGGAATTGATGATGAAGACCACAGATGACTTATCGAATTCCTCAATGATGTACTTAAAAGTGCAAAGTATGTCACAAGTTCTGATAAGATTCCGTTGAAATAGGAACTAATGAAGTGCCATTGGCCATTGGTGATGATCTTGGGGAATCGATGGAAGTCCTCAAACATTATCGGCCCACATACAGCGATTCGGTTTTTTTCTATAGTAATCAACGGATTTGTTATCGGAAATCAGTTCATGTGGTAAATTGTAAAAAAAATAGGAAATGTTCTCGTGGCTTGGCGGAGTACTAAATTGAACTCGGTTAAAACTTTGTTTTTAAAGTAAATTTTCCCATACAAAAAGTGACATTGACAACAGTTACGTGATCACCCCTATAAACGTGCTGAACTTAATAAGTTGTGCTTAACTGTGACATGCTGAGGACTTAGCTGATTGGTTTCATTGTTGGTGATATAACATAATCATAAGATATCTGAACACGAATAACGAGGGTTAATACGGGTTAAGAATCAAATTGTATTATTACTCCAAAGAAAGAAGGCAATAAAAAAAATATGCCTAATAGCGACAAAAATACTATTCAGATATCTCAAAAAATTACGAAGCTACCACCTTTTTAATGTTGCTTGTTAGAGAGCGTATCGCAGATCGCAGATCGTGACGTCACAATCTACGAGCCTTATAGTAAATGACAATCGCTTCGTATGAAGGTGCGTTTTGCGGAAAAGGGACAAAATATTTCCCTTCTGCAAACATTGAATGCTTATATATTTGTGATAATTTAATGACCCTGCTTTACTTTTTTTCTGCATTTGACAATAGTTTTTATCCCTTTTCGGGAAAAATCCACATTATTGGTTATTAGTAATAACCAATAATGTGGATTTTAAGAACTTATTACTTATAACACCACAGTGTATACACATCTATTCGTGTTTTATGCGCTCTATTTTTTCTTTGAAATTGTAATGGTTGCTGTCATGAATAAAAAGACACTTGGCTTATAATCTACCGATATCAGTTCCAATAAGATCATAAATATCGAGTAAAGATAAGACACAAAATAAAGGCAAGGTGGCATCATGCTGGTGTCGCCATGGAGTCTGCCTGGCATCACTATTCAGTTTTGAATATTGTACATTTATAGACTATCTACCTAATAAAAGATTAACAAACAGAACACTCATAAGGTTAACCCGTTTTTGTATCAAATTGGGTATACTATACATAATTTAATGGTTTTAATATGATTATCAATTCCTAACACTAAAAGGAAATTTAGGTAACTGCCTACCTGTATTGGAACCCACCTACGAGTGTGGCTTAACTTAACTGAATTATCTATTAATAAATTCAAGAACTATGAGAAGCGTAAACTTATTTCGAAAGCTTATAGCACACAAAACTACGTGAATGATAAAACTCCATGGAACTACTTGTGACTGAATTTTTAAATCTATTATTCTTGTTATATTTTGTTATTTGACATTCTAAAAAATTAGCTGACGATTTGAAAGTGCTTGTTACTAGGCCTACTTGAATAAAGATCATTGTGAGTTTGAGTTTGTTTAAATGATACAGATTTTTTGTTTGCGAAACGATACAACTTTATGTCATCAACTCGTCATGTCCGCATTTAGTCGTTTGGTAATTGAAGTTCCAGCTTCAATTTCTAATAAAAATGTATTCTTTATGTTTGCTCTATTCAAAATGAAATCATAAGGCCAAAATTCGCTCTGGGTGTCACAGTATCATTGGATACACTCTTTAAAATGTTAGTAGTAGTGACAGTTATGCAGATTCCTCAAAACGCCACCATTCCCTCGCAAAGTTGTTTTACGAGAGCATTCTTTTTTTTTCATTTTTTTGTAGGTTTAAATTGAATGTAATAAGTTTGTGACACCATAATTTTTGCATGCTGGAATAAGCTAAGTGTGTTGGACAACTTCACATCTTGACATCTCATGTGAGCTTTATATACCCGCACTTAAAGCCAATAAATCAGATTTCATTTCATTTCATTTTTTCATTTCATTTCATTACTAACGGTAGCAGACATACTGGCTTTGACCTGGTCGGTACATCTTTTAGATGAACGTCCTCCAGATTTGTAAAGCGAGGCGTTCTATGGACTTATAGTCTCTTAGGTATACTTGTTACACATTCACAGACGTTGAGGAACCGGCATTACACAGCTGAAGGTAAACAGCTCTTTAAGAATTGAGCATTTTAAAATTAATTACTTAAGTATGCGCAAACAGTAAAGTAAAGAATTGGAACTATATCATCAAACAATCCCTTTTATGATCCAGTAAAATTGGGCCCGTTAGTAATGAAATGAAATGAAAAAATGAAATGAAATGAAATCTGATTTATTGGCTTTAAGTGCGGGTATATAAAGCTCACATGAGATGTCAAGATGTGAAGTTGTCCAACACACTTAGCTTATTCCAGCATGCAAAAATTATGGTGTCACAAACTTATTACATTCAATTTAAACCTACAAAAAAATGAAAAAAAAAGAATGCTCTCGTAAAACAACTTTGCGAGGGAATGGTGGCGTTTTGAGGAATCTGCATAACTGTCACTACTACTAACATTTTAAAGAGTGTATCCAATGATACTGTGACACCCAGAGCGAATTTTGGCCATATGATTTCATTTTGAATAGAGCAAACATAAAGAATACATTTTTATTAGAAATTGAAGCTGGAACTTCAATTACCAAACGACTAAATGCGGACATGACGAGTTGATGACATAAAGTTGTATCGTTTCGCAAACAAAAAATCTGTATCATTTAAACAAACTCAAACTCACAATGATCTTGTGAATGTGATGAATGTCAAATAACAAACACATGTGAACGGAAAGTTGTAGATTTTGCGATTTTTGGTCCCTTTTTCGGTAACCACACAAAATTAAAAACGATAAAATGATCATAAACTTTCCAACAAAACAAAGAAATATGTTCATTGAATGCGAAGACATAAATCCAACAATGTCCATTGTATTGTAATTTCGGCTGTAAATCAGATTTTAATACGTTCCTTTAATTTGTGCCGCTCGATTTATTTTAAACATTTAAAGCGTGCCGATACCGGTGCCGTTTTTACTACCTTGACACTTGCAAAGCTTTATTTTTCACACAGCACCGTGTATGGGAGAATTGAGATATTTATAGTGTCGGTGCACAGTATCCGAATAGTATACTATATGTGCCTTTTCATTTTTAAATAAAAGTCAAAATTAATTGATCAATCAAAAAAGGACAGGGTTAAAAAGGTACCAACCGTAGGGTAGACTGGGTACGGTTGAAACAATTTAGCTTTTATCGTCCGTAACATTTCTGTTTATTATCTGAGAGACAAGTTGAATGTATCAAATGAAAGAGTGTGTCTTTACCTCCTAATTGGTAACAAATAAAATAAAAAAATTAAACTTGTTCCAAACGTCCCCACCCCAGGGGCGGTTGGAACAGTGATGGGGGTCAATTGGAACACATGCAAATAACACAAAATATTACATTTTAACAAGTTTTAATGATCTTTTTTTCAAATTTAGAATCTTACAGGAACTGTCTTACAACAACATCTAAATATCATCATCCTTAGGTGTACCCCATATCTTGATTTTGCCGTCGTCAGATGCATCTCGCTTTCGAATATATCTTAGGAGTGATGTGGGTGGTATTGCATGCTTATCAGCCGCTTTTCGTAATGACTCACCCAATTTTACGTCATCGTATGTATCTTTGTCCTTCGATAATTCGATCGTCTCTCTCGAGGTTTTTCTAACTCGTACTCTCGGCATCTAAAAACAATGGCAAGTAAAATCAGCTAAAACTTATCAAGATAATCAAACTTGATAGGTAACATTAAACCCAAATCCGACGAAGTTGCATCCTTATAAAACGGGAAAAACAAATGTATGCACTGTTCCAACCGTACCCATAAAAAATGATCCAACCGTCCCCAAGCCCTACTTTAGGTAACAAGCCGTTGCAGAAATTTCTATAGTAACAGTACATTAAATCTGAAACCGATAACGTGCTTCCCAATAACCACTTCAAACACAAGTACACTCCTAAAACCAGCACATAAATAGAAACCAAGATAATTGTAAAACTCTTACTACGAAAATACTTACTTTTGGCCATAAAAACACAATAGGGCCTCCTAGACACGACCACAGTGCACGGGAAGCGACGCACTACTGTGATTCGTGTTCAGACCTGTCGCCCGCTTCGTTACCCCCTTGGACCCTACCCCGCCGCTTCAACGGTTTACGAGATATGCGTGTTGTTCCAACCGTCCTGTGTTCCAAACGTACCCAGTCTACCCTACTGGAAAACCACTATAGTAATTACCTACAGATACAAGAGTAGGAATTATTATAAGGCAATTGACTGACGACGGATTCGACACTTGATTTTACCCTATTGACCCTGCTTCCGAAAAGGACGGTCCTAGTATTAAATATCGGTAAGGCCAATTTGTGTGTGCTGTGCACGTTCTAGGTCAATAAAACGACTTTTAGCTGCACCACCCCAGACAGCTATGCAGTACACTAAGACAGATTGTACCAAGGACGTATATATTTCGTTTAGTATGTTACGTGACTTTGGTTGCTTAGTGACTTTTCCTGGTACAATGTGTCTCAGCGACTTGAATATCCAGAGTAGTTTCCTGAGTCTACTGATGACTTGGTCTATGTGAGAATACCAGTTTAGATGTTCATCTACTGTAACTCCTAGATGCTTAGTTTGGGAAACTTTTTCAATATAAGGGCAACTACAATTTAGAGTATTTGGAACAGGAGGTTGACACGAATGAATTTTGAGTTGCAAGTCGTATTCAGGTTGTGTACTGTTATTGATACTAAAACATAAGTATTTTGTCTTATTTGTGTAAGTGATAGAAGATTAAATTTTAGCCACTCTGAAATAAGAGTCAACCGCGTCTCAGCACAAGATTTCACATCGTCCCATGATTTACTAGTAAATACCACCGCAGTATCATCGGCATACGAGATAATTTTTGCGTTTGGGATAGACATGTCGCATAGGTCGTTGATGTAAACCAGGAATAAAGTTGGGCCCAGAACGCTTCCCTGAGGCACGCCATATAATACGTCTTCATCGTCACTGACGTGTTCACCCAGTTTAACACGTTTTTTCCTGCCGGTAATGTAGTTTTTGAATAACATAAGTGGATTTCCCCGTACCCCTTTTTTCTCAAGTTTTTGTACAAGAATCTGAACAGAGACGGTGTCAAATGCCTTTTTCAGGCCTAACAAGACACCTAAGCTCCTGTTGTTACCATCAAGACTGTCTACAACATGCGAAGTTAGAGCGGTTATTGCGTCTTCAGTGGATTTGCCTTGTCTAAATCCAAACTGAGAAGGTGATATGAGGTTAAATTTTGTTAGATATTTTAGCAGTTTGGTATTCAGAAGCTTTTCTAGGATTTTCGATATCGCAGGTAGAACTGAAATTGGCCTCATGATGATCATATCTTGATGATTGTTTCTCTCAGTCTTGGATGTTTTAAGGAATTATTATTAAAACTGCACACATCCACGAATAAATGCAAAGGTGTATGTGAAGTCTCCAACCCACACTGGGCCAGCGTGGGGACTACTGCCCGTTCTCTCTCATCCACGGGAGGAGGCCTGTGCCCAGCTTTAACTATTATTATCTATTTTATAATATAGTCGTCTACTGTACACATAACACAAGCCTTATTAATTTTACTTTCGTTACTATAGGGCTTGTTTAGAATATGTACCATTATATTTAGTTAATTGTTGATATTTTATCAGCATGCTGTTGATAATATATTATATTGTATAGTGTCCGATCGCACGCAAACGTCGTGGCATTACCAGTCAAGTCCGTCCACGCATTCGTCCACATAATTCTGCACTAAAATAATTTAGCAGCACCTCCGTAACTCGAGTGAAATCTCTATAGTAAATATGACATTTAAATAGTGTTGTAGCCAAATTATCTATTGCAGAGTCAACATGGACGAACTTTAAGTACCTTTTTATGATGATTCAAGCATGTTATCTTCAACTTGAAAAACAAGTCCTACAATAGTTAAGGTAATTTAAATTCTGTTATAAAAGCTATACGTTATCAATGAGCCATGTTTTGAAATAAACGAATGGTAAACCATTCTTCAAAGATTTCAAATATAATGACAACAAAACAGTCGTCAATTAGTGAGAGAACAGTCAGCAACATTGTGATCGGTGAATTTATTTGGGTACTTATCAGTCGTTCTCGTTACTTTTACGTTGTGGTTCAAGTATACATATAAAAGCGTGTTCAAGTTACAGTAACATTTCAAATTATTTAATCGTATTGTTCTTTCGGAAATTCAAAGGTGTATGTGAAGTCCCCAATCCGCACTGGGCCAGCGTGGGGACTACTGCCCATTCCCTCTCATACGTAAGAGGAGGCCTGTGCCCAGCAGTGGGTATATAGGCTGATGATGATGATGATGATTGTTCTTTCGAAGTATAAATACAGCCTACGTTCAAAAAGTTGAGCACCTTTTTTATCATAGCTCCGAAAATCATTTCTTTCTAAACGTAATCAAACAATATTATTAAATTTCAATCTCTAATATATGTAAGTCTACAACACGAGGACATAAGTTAATAATATTTAAGTTACTCTTTAGTAAAAAATAATAAATAATAATAATATATAATAGTATGTCTTTACATAAAAAAAAAATGTATCAAAAACTGGACCAAAAAACGAAATGACATTGTAAATTTTCTATTGAATCATATGATTATCCGCAACGAAAAACACCTACTCTGTTAAAAATAATTGATAATATTTCATTAAAAAAGGTACGCGACTGAAATTTCGACTCAAATACAAAAAGCATGGCTGCTCAATACTTTTGGACGTAGGCTATGTTGTTTCATAATTCGTTCCGCTCATCATCGTGAGTCCGAACCCACTGTGAAAAGTATTAAATACCAGTTCCCTACGCAAGGGCGTCGTGAATAAACCACCTTTTCCTTTCCATTTTCAAATATTTTTTTCTTATTTTTACGCAAGTATTAAATATTTGCGGACAATCTTACACAATTCGACCTAGTCCCAAACTAAGCAAAGCTTGTAACTATGGATACTAGACGACGATATATCAGTAATTTTTTTTTCACCTCACCGGCTCGAAAAGGCTTGCTTTATCGCTCAAAATCTGCGGCCAAAAGTCCATTTTATCCGCTAGCGTGGAAAGAGTTTTTGAATTTGGAACGTGACGGTCGATCGCGAGACCCAACTTTTTTCTATACAGAATGAGAGGTGCGTTCAGAAACTGATGGTGTTATGCCAATAATAAATTATTATTATTTTGATAAAATAAAATTAATAATACTTATTCTCTCTTAATTAAGTAGGTACATACGAAATATTAACCTTTAGACTGACTTATAAGGGTAAAATACGAATAAATGATTTTAAAATGTCGTTTAATTTTCTAAAAAATTCGCTTTTTCCAAATTTGGAACGCACCGTTTGAAAAGTTAATTTAAGAAAAAACTCATATAGATTTAATTTTTTTTTCTTCTAAAGCCACAGACAGTAAAACCAAAATAATGGTGGTTATTTATAGATTTTAGTGCAGAATATATACATATATGAATTTTGATGCCTGCTAAGTTAGCGGAAAAAGTGAAATAAGCGTATTTGAGTCTTAGTTTAAACCGTGAGTACCCAACAATACTTTGACTTTTTTAATGTAGGTAAGCTTGAGGTTATTTAAAGATGCAAAAATATTTATGTCCCATTTGATAATTATAAAATGCTAGATCATGATGAGATGTAAACAAACCTTTATTGAAAATGAGTATAAGGTCCAAATTACTTCCATTACATTTACTTACCTACAATTTTCCTCGCGGTGGTGAGGTGAAAAATTGTGTGTTTCGCTTCGCTCATGGTTCAATTTTACAATCCTTCGCTAGCTCGGCTTTCAATACTAAGCACTTGCGCCAAATAATAACTTTGCAGCCTTGCATAACAAATAACTATTATTTATTTTTCCGGTTGCCTCTCCGACATTAATTTACGCGTCATTGCTTTGAATATAAATTTTGCCCTATATTTGAAATGCCAAAATACTCCGATCGCTTGTCTCTCATCACTCACTCCAGCAAAAGTCGACGTAGTTGCCTTGAATCGAGAGGTAGACTCTTGTATACACAATTTATTGGCCGATGCATCACCACAGCAGTTCGCTCTTCCGAGCGGAAATTTCATTCAAGCAATTACTGTGAAACAAGACGCGCAATATTTACGTGCCTCGCGATTTGCGAAATTTAATTTGTGACATTCAGAATTATCCTCACTTAACAAAACTCGGATTTTACAAGACATTTTAATACTCTTATAGCAAAACTATCTAACTGTAACTACTTAGTCTTAATTCTTTATTAATTCCGCGTAAACGACAAATCTACTAACTGGAATAAAATGAATTGTGGTGTGTGCCCAGTGTTTCATTGAAATATGTCCACTTTAATTACTTTGTCTTTCTTAATAAAATTTACACAGACGCACAATGAAAGCGATATCCTAAGGAGGTCCCTTCCTGTCAATTAAGACAAATGGCCATGGATTTCATCATATTTTGCCTCCAAACTATCTTAACCTCTTTAAGAGTGATAAGGTTTTCCTACAGGACTTCCAACGCTTTTAATAGCAAGTTAATTCATCCATACTCATGAACAATTTAATATTTGACACATACAGCTGTGTTCTCCTAAGCAACCTCTATCCCTCATTTATAGCGAGGCACAGAATGAATCTAAGAGGCTCTTTAGTGAAATTGACCTGCCACTGGCCTGTACTTAAAAGTAACATTTCCAACGCGCGTTAGTACTTAAAGGAAATATGGCAGTTACTTAAGCACCCTGCTTAAGCAGCTGCCAACTGCCAAGTCAGATTTTCCCAAACACTTCAAAGACGATCTAGCATGCCTTGATCTATAGATTAGATGAATAGTGGAATATTTTTGAGATAAATTTATCAGTGATATCTGGGAGCACGGCTGTGCCCCCGCCTTCCCGCCAATTCGAGCGAAACAAAGAGGCACGGACGTACATACCATCCTAGAATTGAATGTAGAATTTTTAGTAACAAATAAATAAATAAATAAATCCTTATCGCGAAGCCATTCAGGTCATTTTCAACATCCTGTAATTTTGTGCTGGTTAGAACCCGGAATTTTCGGTTACATATAGGGCATAACTATGGCTTAGATATATTCTCAACAACTTTAAATTTGAACTTGTAGTTTAATAACTATTGCCCGTCAAAGTTTCTTAGTTTTGCCACTGACACTGACCTACCTAATTACTGATCAACCTAATTCTAAGGTACTTATAGCAGAAATAACCTCCAAATTTCAAACGTTATTAGTTTTTAGCCTATCTATTCCTAAAAAAACCTAAAAATATTACAATTTCTGTCACGTTTCAGATACACTGCATAAGTAAGTTAGTACTATTATACAAATGCAGTAATATTGTACAATTTGTAGTTCCTGAAAATAGTAATAACAAGGTAGGTACAGTGCACTATACTATGCATTATATTTGCATGCGGTTAGTGTAAGATATAAAATGCACCAGAAACCTATGCAAACCTTATTTGCGGTTGGTAAAATAACATTTCCATAAAAAGTCTATGCAAATTTATTATTCCCAGCTTCATTCATAATTTGTTTGTATGGATAACACAGTAACCTATAAAAAAGAGTGAGAGCCCATAAAAATATTCGAAGTAAAAAATAGGCCGTGTCGAAAGTCTTCCACCGTAAATAGTTGTGAGTTCGTAAAGCCAAGTCAGGCATTCTTATTAATCTTTATATGCAACTCAAACACTTAATAATTATCTAACTAAACTAAAACTATGATAAAGTCGTGGGCAAGCGTTGAATGCGTTATTTGTAACCATCGATTTGGTTATTTTTGTCACGAGAGTTACTGACCCCCTCCGCTCAGAAACTTTGAAGTTCAACTTATTTATTTAAAATTTGGATTATTCAAGATCATCATTTTTGAACTACAATATAAGTACTGAACCTTCTTCAGTATCTCAAGTGTTTATAAACGAGTCAAAAAAGCGTTGACTTTTTGCGAAGGCTGGTCCAAGGTCCATTCAGCTGTATTTTTCACAACTTGTTTTGCCTCACCTCATAACTCGCCTCTAGTATATCCTGGCGCCCGAATTCGTAATAACAACGTGTAATCGGAGGTCCGTCTTGCCTCGGGTAAGCAATAGCGTTGTGAATAACAGGTGGCATCAAGTTTTTATTTCACATATACAGGTAACTGTCTTACTGATGGTTATCGCCAAAAATAACCTTTAATTACCGTATAGTACGGGCAACCCTGACCTTTCACACACACTCATGCATAATCCGATCAGGTGACATTTTGTAAAAAATCGAACAGATTTGGAGGAAACCCAGTATTTTTAATGTGTAATTGTGATTTCATACGGTAAGACAAACCCAAAACAGTGTCAAATTCATACCTAGTATTTAGTTATAAAGCCTGTCTTGTTGAATTTATTGATCGTAAAAGTGAACATTTCGTTGATCATCTTTGACCAAGAACCACCTGACATTAAAGTAATTAATAACTTGGGTCGGTTTTCTTGAACATTTCTTATCTAACACACCATTTTATACAAACGTTCTATAAATGTTACAAGGTAATGACGATACATGATTTATCTCCAATATTTACAAAGTCAATTTGAAATACGCATGGTCATCGGAACTTCCGAGGGTCATTTTGCTAGTGGATAACAATGGATACATAAAATACGTAAATACAAAGAAAACATCACACTCTGGAACAAATACTAGTGCTGATCATACAAATAAATGTCCTTACCGGGATTCTAACCCGCGACCTACGGCTTCGTAGGCAGGGTCACTACTAACTATAGGTTTCGGAGGTCGTCCAATAATAATAATACTTTATTGCTCTCATGTAGACATTACATCAGGTTTTAAATATCTTAGTCTATAGTTTAACATGACACCTCGTGAGGGTATTGCAAATCCTTCGTCTTCTTATAATAAATGAATAATTAGCGTTTTTTTTCGATTGGTTCATGACAATTTTTTAAACATTCCAAACTCGTAGTGTTCCAAATTTCATCACATATATTTTTATTTTATTTAAATTCCCTTCTTGCATATTGTTATTAACGTTAAAAGCACGTTTTCATTTACTTTACTAAGTAGGTAAATATGGCCATCGTGTATGTAGATAAATATTGATTTGTTTGGTCTGTAGACCGACATACTTCTTTGTAATACCTACACTGTTATATAACTTCTGTCTTTGTCGGAGGTACCTAATACATGCTCGTTGTTTTTTTTTTAAATTTCGATCAGAAATTGAATCTGTTTTAAATATTCCATTAGATGAATAATAATATATCGAATTTCAAGATGCCATTGCCAGGAGTCTGGGCAATCACTGTAGTAATTATTATTCCGATGTCACAGATCGATCACAAAAATTCGTATTTATTAATGATATCGGATCACAGTCACTACCCAAAATGAGGGCTACTACCTTTAACGATTGTAATTCGTCGGTGGTTCCTAACGACAAGACTCCAGCCAATGTTATGCATTACGCGCTCATGCACCTCTCTTAACCCGTCACGCCTAACGAAACTTGACCTCTAATCTACGCTTAGTTACTAGAATCGCGGCGGCAAGTTATATTTGTGGGTAAGCTTTGAGGTGGGTTTAAAACAAGTTACAGATTAGCGGGGCAGGTACGTAACATTAAATAAAAAATAATACTAAGTTTTATTTTTCTAATTTAATTTTAAACTTGACAGATTTAACTTGATTTTCCACTGGGTTCGTAGCAGCTATTAGCTTTACCGTTTTATACCTTATATTCATTAACATTTGACATTATGTTAATCAATATTCGTATACGCATTTGGTCACCAAATTAACTCAACACTTTGAGTAAATTAACACCAGGAAGACACAACAAAACATTACCTTGCGCAAGTAATAAATCTGTCACTCGGCACATATCAGAAGATCCGCGGATAACGAGCCAATAAGAAGCATCTAATTAATGATTGTTAAAAACTTAATAAAAACTACTTCGTCGCTTCCGACATCAGTATTTATGTATTTCTTGACCCATCAAATATTGCGCCAAAAGGTTTTTGCGTTTGCGAAAAAAGTGCCCGTCTATGTTTATCTTTTACAATCAATCAATTGGTTGATTTTTACAAGTTTTTGCAAATATCTCGTTATCAATTCGTGTTGGCGCTTCCTGTATCTCAAGAGTGTGGGGCGTGTGTGGTTTATTATTTGTGGTTGAACGTATACGAATACAACCAGCTGGTAAATCAGAAACAACGTAAATCCATATAACTACTCACTGCGCGCGAAGTCAGGGTGTGCCTATGACCTCACACTTACAAATCACACATCAGTCTAAATAAACCACGATTATTGAGTAAAATACTTACACAGTCATAGGGTGAATATCTACTGGGGCATGCTTGACAGCCAGGTGTCAAATATATGCAAACAATAGATTAGATTATTTTATTATATAAAATAAATTGACATTATGAATTAACTTAAAGCTAATTTATACGACTTTACCTTGTCATCGTCTAATAATGTTTCTTTTTTATAGCCTATATTGTATCCCACTGCTGGGCAACGGCCTCCCTTTTTTTCCGCCACTCGTCTCGGTCCTGTGCTAGTGTTCGCCAATCTGCACAAAACGTATCAAGGTCGTCCCGCCATCTCCTTTTCAGTCTGCCTCTACCTCGGAAGCCATTCGGTGGCTAATTTGGCCCATCGCTCCGCGTGCATCCGGCAGACATGTCCAGCCCAGTCCCACTTTAGCTTCGCGGTCTTAGCACCCACATCTACGATGCCAGTTTTGGCACGCAGCTCCGTGTTCCTGATCCGGTCGATCCTACGAACTCCGAGTATGCTGCGTTCCATTGCTCGCTGGCAAATCTTGAGTCGGGACTTTTGGGCTTCTGTTAATGACCAAGTTTGGGCGCCATAGGTTAGGATAGGTAGGATACACATATCGAAGAGCTTGCGCTTCAGTGTCAAAGGAAGGTTACCCTTCATTAGCGCCTTCATGGACCAGAAGCTCTTCGAGGCGTTTGCGATGCGTCGATCGATTTCTTAGTTATCTCTTAATGATCGTACGTTGGGCCGATTATCCTAGGATTTTTTGTTAAAAGTGCCATGTGACGCTTACTGTTCTTAGTCTTCCAGTGGATCAGAGCTGTTTTTCTGGTACTTCAACTCGTTAAAATGTTTGCAGACGGGTTCTTACAAATATTAGTACCTCAAACATGTATAGGGAGTGCGTCATGATGTGGTAGCTTTTAAATAATTCCTTACATGGATGCCTGGGTTTTATTTCAGCCAGCAATCGAAGCGCATGTTTTTGGAGTAAGAGCACTCGCTTGGCATCGGTTGAATTACCCGATATGACTGTACCATATGACATCAACCAGTGAAAATGTGAAAAATAAACAGATTTTAAAGAATTTCGTAATATCAATGGTTGCAGCTTCTTCAGGGCAAATACAGCACCGCTCAACATGGCACTTCCAGTTGAGATTCGTGTCCATTGTAAAACCAAGAAATTTGCACTCGTTGCATAATGGCATTGGACCGTTGGTAATAATGGGGGCAGTGCAGTTATCCGACTCGAGAAGATCATCGTCAGCGTCTTTGAGAGATTGAGGTGTAACCCTTTTGACGAGAACCATGTTTGAAGTTGACCACCAGCCTCATTTATCTTTATAGCAAGCTTCTCATATGTATTCGCGCTTACTATGACTGTATAGTGTCGTCTGCGAAAAGCACAGATAAGCCACTCGTGACTGCCGATGGAAGATCGTTTATAAATAATAGAAATTGCGTATTCCCGATCGCTGATCCTTCCGGAATCCCCAAATTGACGCGTCCAGCATCAGAAACAAGTGTTTTATACAATATATTCACGATAAGGTGTCGTACACGACATCCAAGAAATTGTCTAATGTATCAAAATGAAAATCCGTATAGTTTTGCCATGTCCTACCCTACTGTACTTCTGTTAATCTGCGGCTTAGCTCAGTGAGCCTGCCAGCCCTTACTAATAGAAAGCTGTAATTAGGCATGGGTTTTATATAATATACTATCAAATCAATCACGCCGCCAAAATAGTAGAATAAAATATTGCAAAAAAATATTTTTAGTGTATACCTCCCTACTCTTTAGGTGGGGATGTACGCGTCGATGTAACAAAGACAGACAAGCAACTAAGGAACCCTACCCTGTGCGTGACCCGACACCCACTTGGCCGGTTTTTTTTATTTAAATCAAAATAAATACTTTACATGACTGTGTGGGAAATACCGTATGAAAGGTTACAGTTTTCTGAATCAACAATGCAATAACCCTTTATTCTATTCAGAATGGAAACTATTAGTGTACTAGCTTCTGCCCGCGACTCCGTCCGCGTGGAAGTCGTTTATATCGTAGCTCCATACACCCCCCATTTTAGGGAACTGGGGGATTAGAAAGAGACAAAAAGTAGCCTTTGTCACTTACCGTCCCTTCAACTATCTCCATTAAAAAAATCACGTCAATTCGTCGCTCCGTTTTGCCGTGAAAGACGGACAAACAAACAAACACACACTTTCCGATTTATAATAATTAGTATGGATATTGGTGTATTGTGTGTGTAAATAGATAATTGTAATGCTTATGGTTATTGATACGATATATGGTTCTTAGAAGTTTCTCGGAATATTATTTTCTTTTTTGAATGGTCTGCAACTTGTACATTGCTAATTACAACTCGAAAGTTAAGGTGATGATTTTTTGGACACAAAATATATATATATATAAGTTAATAGTTTTCTAAATAAGGTGGTAAATATTTGATTAATAGTCATCACTCACAATGTCTCGATATTCCAATGTGTGTCTTAGACCTACTTTGGTGACCTTGATGCCCAATTATTTTAGAGTACACATGAGTAGCTAGATATAAAGTGCGTACCCAATGGTGCTTCTTCAATCAATTACTCAATAAATCATTTATTTGTAGAACATATTGTACTGTATGGTGACAGAGTTATTAACTTATTATATACATTATGTGATACACTATGTATTGCCAATAGGCGTACATGAATAAAATATGAGACGTAAAAATATAGCGATTTCAATAGTTCGATAGGTAATTTTTAATTCTTGTAGGTACATAATTGTAACTGATAAAATTTGTAGTGTCATGCGTTTGTATTTGTACACACGACACAGACCTTCCTTGGTACAAACTTGGTGGACAATGGTAGGTACTATATCTATTTATACGAGTATATAATAATGTAGGTATAATTATATTCGTAAAGTGAAAAATCGTATGTAATTTCCATTCCAAAAATCATCCAGCAAAGGCAAGGAGAGGATCGAAGTTGATACGGGGAGTTCACGCGGACGAAGTCGCGGCCAAATAACAAATACTAAGACATAATGTGTTATGTTTTGCAGTTTCCATTGCCGTAAGGGTAGTCTGTAAGACAAAATCGTCCCCGGGCGATTTCTTTCTTTTATTTACGTAGGGTTTTCAATCATTATCATCATCATATCAGACGAAATACGACCACTGCTGGACGTAGGTCTCCCCCAAAGAGTGCCAAAGTGACCGGTCCTGCAAATCAATACTATGGTTCAACTCAAATATCTTAGAAAATATAATTATATAAAACATAAACAAAGCAAAAGATAAATAACACCGTATCATGTTGCGACCCTATCGCCCGTGTCTTGTCAGATGGGTGGAATAGACGACCCTTGACTTGACTGGACGAACTTTGTCCGAGGGTAGAATTCGTCACCTCGGTGGGGAGTTGGTTATACGTTTAAAGGCCAGTGCTACCTCTCTTCCTTTAAGCACTTTGCACAGGTTTAGTGCTTAGGCAAATAAAATGTCGCCATTTTTAAAAGGGGCACATCCAGCAGCTTCCCGACACCCGTTTGCCGGAGATAAAATGTGAAACAGTGTTATGTTTTAGGCAGGCGCATCGTCTGCAGGGACAATATTAATGCGCTTGGTGTACGCCTTACAATCAATAAATTGTCGAAAGGTCCTCTACTTACTAGATACGTGGTACTTGTTTAGTACTTATGCTCCACGCAGGCCTCCCAAGCTCCGAGACATCATTGTCCCGTTATTAGCGGGAAATACATAACATATATAAATAAATGGTTAGAGAAAAAATATCTGTACCTACTGCATTGTCTTAACTTTTTATGGGGAAAAATCAATGTTCTGCGTATTTGAACGATATCAGTTCATATTTATCATAGATAAGTACTTACTAAATAAATAACATTTCAGGCGTCAATGGCGCATTCATAATCATTATACGTATTTTTTGTCATCACATTATAATATATACTTCGTAAATCATTACTCTAGGATTTACCATTCTGCTTTGTTCATGTTAAGTGTTAATTTCTAGGTCTTTCCCACATTGACCAAATGTAATAGAATGAATAGGTAATGAGCTAGGTACTATTAATATTATATGACCTACGGGTAATAATCAACAGTTACGTGACTTGTCAAAGAAACTCAATAAATCAGCACGTGCACGATGGTCGCATATTGTATGTAATTAATTACTGTTTTTAAAACGACCATAAAAATTAGAAACATTTTTATCTAACCTATGTTTATACAATTACTGCAGAGGCCGTGAAGTAAGGGATTGCTGGGCGAACTTGGGGTAGACTAGACGGCCGAGTCGTAGACGAGGCCGGGTAAAAAGAGTCCAGTTCTCAAACGAAGTGAGGAAATATTAAAATTAAAATAAATACAAGGTAATCATTTAAATTTCTTTGCATTTTACCGGTAGCATGTTTCCCATTGCTAAGTTTGCCTCCTCACTCAAATGAGGCGGAGTACAGTTCATAACTTCCCCATCACTCTCGTCACTAGAAGTAATTTTTATATTTGTTGAAATTACAATCGGAACGAAAGATCAGAAAACAGAGTAGCGGACAATAATGGTTTTACTAAGGGTTTCATACATTACTTCTTGGCGTAAGGCCAAGAAATAATTAGAAATAATTAGGTAAATAAATTATTATTATTATTTATTATTATTATTAATTGTAGGGAGCCATAAACAATAAACTTCATGTCTTCATTTCGCGATATTAACGCATACATTTCCTAGCATGTTTGAGAAATAATACATTACTGTCTGCAGCCGTGAAGTAAGGGATTGCTGGACGAGCTTGCGGTAGATACAACGAGTCCAGCAATCCCTGTTCCGGCCGAGGATTGTATAGTGCTATTTTCAAACGAGGTGAGGAAATATTAAAATAAATACAAAGTAATAAATTAAATAATAATTTGTTGAAATTACAAGCGGAACGAAAGATCAGAAAACAAATGTGTAATTTGCCGCCTTTTCTATTTTTTTAACATGCCATTTGTACGAGTTGTTCTAGCACCATGTTTGACCGCACTTAGGCCTGCCACACACTGGCGCGGCCTGGCCGCGGCGGACACTAGTAAACTTGTCCGCTGCTGTCAAATTTTCTATCGTCCGCCACCGCAGGCCGCGCCAGTGTGTTGCAGGCCTTAAGTATAGTACCATAGATTTTGTTTTTTTTTTTATTTCGCAAGTATGCTCACAGCAGTTTCTAGTACTGGTTGGCAGTATGTATTTTTTCCTTTGTCAGTTTAATATTAGTAAGCAAATTTTAAAAGATAGAGTAGCGGACAATAATCGTTTTACTTAGGGTTTTCATACATTACTTCTTGGCGTAAGGCCAAGAAGAAATGTAGGGAGCCTTAAGGCGCCATAGGTTCAGCGAAAAATATCGTCTCAGGGGGTGCGGCCCCCGCGCGCGCGGGGATGCTCCGTCCGCACGTCTCCCGCCGTCGCGCATAGTGGAAACACACAGTACAGAGTAAACAGTACTGCAACGAAGCGGCTAATTCATATTCTAGTTTAGACGCGCACTACCGCGGTTTTTAGAACTAAAGCAAAAATTGTAGTAACTTCACAGACCGGAAAGTAAATGGGTTGCCAGTTGCCAACCGTGTGTGTATTAAAAAATAAAGTAGGGTAATTCCGGGGTAGATGGCCATAAGGGGGAGATGGCCCATCGAAATATTTCATGGAACCAGTGACTTGATTTCGCGACTTTTTGTTTATTTCGCTTCGCTTTGTGCCTAAGAGCACGGGTGCAATTAACAATTAGGCGAAAAAAAATACAAAGTAAGTAAAATCGTCTTTGATTATTTAGACTCGTGTCAATATTTTTGGAGAGGTCATGTTTTACCAGGTGATGATGTTAGTTTCTCAAAATAATGCTGTTTTCGTGTATTTGTTGCAAAGTATATGAGTGTCTCATTGTTCTAAGGTCAGACTTCGGCAAGTCATGTCATGAACTTGTTTTTAAATTAGGTGTGGTCATCTCTCCCGCAAGAAAAGGAGAGATGGCCACTGGCTAGTTTTTGTCGGCATGCCATATGATATGATGCTGAATGTGTGTCAAAGAATAGTATCCAGGAAACCTAAGCAGGAAAAAATATCCAAAACTGCCAGCTCAGATTGTAAACGAAAGAAACTGCCACGGCTGTGGGGATAATTACCTATTAGAAGTTATTTTCTTCGAAGACTGGTTTCAGTGTAGTTTTGGCTACATAAGAATTGCACCGAGTTCGAGGATACGAGCTTAAGTATAAAAACAAAATTACGAAAAACATACTAACTGAGAGAGTCAAGTTATGGCCATCTTTCCTGTAAAGGTATGGTCATCACACCTTGGGAGAGATGGCCAATCGCGTCTTTTTTTCAAAGGGTTTTTTTTTCGATGTAATTTATATAGATATTATACTTTTTTTGTTTAATAATCCAAAGTTAATTAACCAAAGTTTAATAAAAAATAAAATATGTATTCGTGATATGTAAGCATTTATTTTAACAGTGTTCCAAAAAAACTATGGCCAACTACCCCGGACTTACCCTAAATAAAATAAATAAATATTTGGGGGGACAATCTTACACAAATCGATCTAGTCCCAAACTAAGCAAAGCTTGTACTATGGGTACTAGACGACGATATACATACTTAAATAGATAAATAAATATTTAAATACATAGAAAACATCCATGACTCAGGAACAAATATTCATGCTCATCAGCTCATCACACAAATAAATGCCCTTACCGGGATTCGAACCCGGGACCTCAAGCCTGTAGGTATAATAAAATAGCGATGGGCGCTGACGGTATTACACCCGGTAAATTCGCCAAACTAACCAAACGAACCGGTGGGTTTAAAAAAGGAGAGAAAAAAGAGAGAAGTCGAGTAGAGTGGTGAGGAAAGGAGTTAAGTGAAGAGGAGAGGAGAGGAGTTGAGTGGAGTTGAGAAAAGAGGACGAATTTCAACTGGGATACTCACAATTTATTGGAAATTAAAGTTTTATAAGTACTTTGCTAGGGTAGGTACCTACACACAATGAATTTTAGCGAAGAACATTTAGTATAAATAAATAAAAACTTGTTTGTCATACCTTCTTCATCGATAAATGTTTAAGAAGCATGAATAACAGTCAATAAGAACAGCAGCTGGTATTACCCAGTACAGGATATTATGTGTGTGTATGTGTGTGTGAGAAAGAGAGAGAGTGTGTGTGTGTGTGTGTGAGAAAGGGAGTGTGTGTGTGTGTGTAAGTGTCTACTATTTTGTTTAATAACATAAATTATTTTTATGTCGATCGATTAGGAGACGCTCCTCTAATTGGCATTCCTTGCGCTTGCCGCGAGTCAACTAATTCTGGCAATAAATTGATTTTCCCCTTCGTCTTCAATGGAACTTGAGACGTTGGTGCCGTTTAAGAAGTTGTAATAACTTCGCGGTAGATGTCGCTACGAGCCTCCCTAAGGTGTAAATACAATAGTGGAAGGGATTGAAAGATTCGTCACCATTAGCGGACCCACGGTAGCTCAATTGGGAGAGAGATGGACGGATTCCAGAGGTTGTGGGTTCAAATCCCGCTCGTGGCGAATAATTTTTCAATTTTCCGCTATGATCGAAATTTGGAATTTCGATAGCGGACGTTTCTGCTTCATAAACATTTAAGATTTCGTTACACACTATCTCTCTTTTCCTCTCTCGCCATAAAAGATAGACAAATACCATCTCTCTCTCTCTCTTCGTCTCCCTCGATCAAACCATCCCCTGAACCCACTTAAATATACAGTGTTGTCACATGTTCAGCAAATCCGGTTTTTCAAGATATCGTGATCACAACGCCATCTACCGGGTCCAACTGTTTGTTTTTCAAACCATCCAGGGACCCACTTAAATACCTAAACACATAGTTTCATAAAAATCGGTCCAACCATTCGTCATTTCAATTGTGATCACGACGCCATCTATCGGGCCTTTTGTCTTTATAAACCATCCATGGACCCACTCAAATATGTAAACAAAGTTTCATCCAAATCGGACAAGCCGTTCCTCCCCATGTAGCACTCCATTATTCTCCTCTCTTTCCCACACCAGTCCTCTCCAATCTACTCCCCTTCACTCCATTTTCCCCGCCCCTCTCCTCTTCGCTTAACTAATTCCTCTCATCTCCACTCCTCTCTACTTCACTCCACTCCTCTCCTCTCTGTTGAGAGTGTGACTGTCACACGAGTTTCGGTTGCGCTATGCTCACGTACTGAGGGCCTACCGCGAAACGAAAACGAACTTCGTTCGTGTATCTCCGTCTCTGTCGCACTTGCTAGTTCGAGCGACAGAGAGGGAGATACTTGAACGAAGTTCGTTTTCGCTTCGCGGTAGTCCCTCTGATTAGACTAAAATAATTATTACGTACTCATTCGATGGGAACACGGTTTCGTTATTTTCTTTGTTGCGGTCCAACAACATAAAAAAAAAATCAAAGAGAATGATTACATTCAGAAATGAATAATTTGATATGACATTTACAGTGCCTACTTATTTAACAAGAAAAAACACTATTCATACAGTATCTTCGGTAAGTATATAGCGAACTTCCCACTTCAGATACATAATATAACTTACGTGCGCCACACAGCCACTAAGTAAGTAGGCACCTACACTACTGCATTTATTATTTATCTGTGATTGCACTTACCGTTTCGCATTTGTTCTTCGGGCAATCGCTCTGCAATTCATAACATGACTCCTTCTCCTTTTTTTAGTTTTATTCTTTTTATTCCCCATTATAGGGAGCACGCAGGGTATTTTTTTTGCAAGAAATGCACTTGGCCGTACGGATTCGGGAGCACGAGTCGCGCGACACAGGTCCGTCCCCGAACGCAGCTCGCTGAGCACTGAGCGGCCAGCGGCCGGTGGTCGGGCACGGTGGATCACGGTTATCGATGTTTTCGAATTATTATTTTTGATTGGAATTATTTAAAAAAAATGTATTCACTGATTACCATCTAAAATACAAATACGCAATTTTTGATGCAAGTTTCATGTAAGTAGCAAGCTTAAAAAAAATGTAATATCGTTTTAAAGAGTGTAATTAGAGGTATGCTGGCGATTTTTTTTTATCGAGCGAAAATTGCTTAGTCATGTTTCTAAACACTGATCTCCCTGCAGAAAAGCCTCGAGATTAGTAAACGTATTTTTTCTTAACCAAATTATTATAAACAGACGCATTATATTGTTTCAAAAACTCTGTTCGCTTGACTTCGCTGAACCCACGGCGCCTTAAACAAGAAACTTCAGGTCCTCATTTCGTGATATTAACGCATACATTTCCGAGCATGTTTGAGAAAACCATATTATGTTACCTAGGCTAGTCTAAAACATTGAATTAAAAAAAACATGTAATGTACTATTTTATTTATCGTATGGCAAATCAATATTTGGAATCGTGAGATCTTGGAAAAGACAGTACGGTTGCCAGGTTGATGCACTTTTAGCACCACCCAGCAGGGGTCACGTGTAGGGTAGCGATGGGTAATTCCTACGGACGTGGTGCCACTTCCACCCCCGTAATGTACTAAATAACGTATACATTATTGCCACGATGCTCAAGCGGCTTCGCTTCTGGTGTAGTCGCAGTAAATAAAATAAATAAATAAAAAAAAGGCCTTTTATTTCTTGCAAGTACTTACACAGTGTCAATAATGATATTTACGTCACCCCTGGCCATAATGCGAGTTTTACTGCACGCTGCGCGTACGGGAAAACTCGCATTGCGGCCAGGTGAAGACGTAAAATTTTGTACGCAACACGGGCGGTAATTCGTAAAGCCCCAGAGCGCATATTTATGGCCCTCACCTTCGGTTCGGGCCACAAACACCTGCGATCTGGGGCATTTACGAATTCACCGCCCTAGTTACGTAATGTACTATTTCACACCACATGCTCGACAATGCCGAATTATAGGTCATGTAAACCCTACCGAAAGCAAGACATTAAATCCCTTGGTATTAGCCGGGTTATAATGTTGTACTGAATTTTATTATAACCCGCTGGTTAATAATATGATTTCACTTTTCATAATTCTTATTACTATATGCATAAAGTTTAATTTTGCTAAACACAATTTGTCCTAGGCCATGGCCTACTTGATTTGACAAAATAAATGAAGTTTGCCTCCGTGTGAACCCCGGTCCGGAGGAGCGCGGTGTTCGAAATTGTGCTTTCGAATTTGGAACGTTGCGCGCCTTCATTTGTTCACGCGTGACGAACAAATCGAGTTCTTGTAGGTTAAAAGATTTAATTTCAAAAATAATATTGAAAATGTCGAATGATGAAAGTGTTTTGACTCCTGAGTTTATCAAATTAGACAACTCAACCTCAATAAACGTACCCAATAAAAACATTACCTTATCTTTCCATAATTGGACTAACGTGTCTCATGTTACTATGTACTTTTAATTTGCTAAATAAACATTATTTATCTACTGAGCCTGTTTTTTTGTCTCGCATAAGGTGTGAAAAGTAGAGTATACACCTCGGGGATAAGACTGTTTTAGTCTTGGGCGGTTAAACCCCTCACTGCACTCAGGACTCAGTCTTAATTCCCTCGCTTCGCTCAGGAATTAAGTTATAACTCCCTCGCTACGCTCAGGAGTTAAATTATGAGTCCTTCGTTACGTTCGGGATTCAATTCGCTCCCGTGACATAAAACAGTGCTTTATCCCATTGGTGTATAATCTACTATTAATGACAGATGTGTTTGTTAATGTCATTTTTATTCATTATTAAACCATTTATTATTATTATTATTTTTGTCGCAAGAACCCCTTCTCGGGTGAAGGCCTCCTCCACTAGTCACAGCATGTTACAAAAATGTATTCAGTAAGTATTGGATTTGCTAAAATATTTTGAAACTGGTTAAATAGACATTCGGGGCGCTCAAGAATATTCTTGTAGTCGGTTAGTAGTTGAAGAACTTTTCCCAGCTAACTATTTCGCTTGGATCTAATTTTAGCGACATGATCACGATAATTTGGTTCTTACAAATCATATGTACCTACGGGCCATCCTTTCCTGTTGTACACATTACACACGGGTAGGTAGGTACCAGTGGCGAAGCGCCATACAAGCCAATACCCATCGGATTGCCTAAAATTAATTTTTAGTACAATAAAGTTCGAAGCTCTTTAAGAACTTTTTTGTTCCGAGTTTCCCATTAAAAAATTTCACGCGCCGCCAGTGTCTACTTACCTATGTGTAATGCACCTGAATGTTGAAGCAATTCATGTCTTATATTTACATTATATTGTTGTAAATAGATGTAACATATCTTTTACAGACGATAAATTACTGGTCTGACTCATATTTAATGATAAAATAAGTCATTCCAATATATTTAGCAGTGTTTTGACTGTTTCGACGCCACAATGGAAACAACCACAGACTGACGACGCATTATTCATATTAAACAATGATTATATTTAAATATATGTATAAAAGCTCTTATTTTAATTCGTTATTTGAATACGTGAGTCAGACTGACCGTGACATCATTTACTGTTTTACTTAAGAATGCTAAATGCTAAGTTTAAAAATTATGAGCTTCTTTGAACTATTGACCTGAAACTTAGGTGAGCCGTCTCGCACTAAACTATTAAAAACATAAAACATTAATCATTCATTAAATTATGTCTACTTAAAACGTGAATTGATTGTTATGAGTCATCGCTAAGAAGGCCCTTCTATTTTCTAGCATATTTGATGGCTATGTGTTTCATGAACAATCCTTAAGTAAAAATAAATAAATGCGTATCGTATGGCTATTTTGGGCAGTAAAGAACGTTACTTTTTCACAGTTTTTATAAATTATTCTTGTTTACGTCTACACTACTCATGTTTATATGATTTGAAAACTTCTCAAACTGCTAGGGCGTACACCAAGGATCAGGATGTGCTCAAAAGCGGAACGGAAAACTTCGCATACACCTTTTTTACATGTGTAGGTTGCTTACATACAACCTAAGCAAGAACAGGTTGCTCCTAAAATAAATTTTTATTTACCAACAAACATTTACCAGTCACAAATACAACTGGCAGTAGGCGTGACAAGCACGTCGCGGGACGAGTCATCAAACACATTGCTTGAAGGCTAACGAGTGCCATCAGTAAAACATTCGCAGAGCACTAAACATTTTACGACAATCATTACAATTATGCAGACAGCGGGAGAACCACCTTTTTTTTGTTAAAAGTAAATCTGCAGCCAAGCACAATAGAAAGTAAGCAATGCTACAGATAGATACAGACACAAAATTCAAGTAAGTTTCGATTCGAAAGTGGTGCCATCGGTATTTCTTACGAATTTAGATAAAAATTATCTTCATTTGTATTGTCACATCTTCATAAAAGGTAGTACCCATTAAAAAGTTGTGTCCACGAATTTACCTACATTTTTCAATTAGGCTGGTAGGCAACTTAAAGCGAAATAGTAACCTAAGCAATTAAAGCCATTAAATCTATGGATTAAATCAAACACAGTCAAGACTTAATTAAATTATCGACTATGTATTCCACAAACCGGTCATCTTCGGTATTCAATTATTACAAAATCATTTCTCTTACACGTGGTGGAACTCATTTCAATGGTAAGTATGGCAGTTGTCACGAACTAGTTTTTAAACTATTTTATTATTAAAATAATGTTAGTAGGTAGCTATAACAACAAGCTACTTTGTGTCCTCTCCCTTGATGCAGAGATGGATATTTGTATCGGTGAAGCGACGACAATGTTTGAAAGGCTACTTACAAGAGTATGGTGTAACAGACATCTTACCATCAGAACCAAAATAATAGTTTACCAAATATGGGTTCTCAGCTTACTCTTGTACGAAGCCGAAACCAGGATGACGTATGCGACGACTTTATTACACTTTTCGCATGATCACAGATCCACGATGATAACAAAATTAGGCAAGTACATATTGATAGATAAATAAATATTGATAGTCTTCTCTAAAGAAATAACATAAACAATGAGGTCTCATGTTGATACTGTATTTGTTGATCTTTTCAGTGGCAGGTCAAAGCACCTAGTAATCATGGTGTAAATTCAAATATGCCATTAAGCCTCTTCTTAATGGACTGGTAGCGTAGTCGAACTACATGAAATACCTATATATTTATTTCCAAGTCAGTACACCCTGTCGTAACTGAATCGGTAATAATCATCATGTCGATACATTATAACTTTAACTAGTCGGATCATAGTAACACCAATCGTATATTTTATATTAATTTAATTTTCTTTTTAAAACATCATAAATATTTAAACCAGCAACTCAAAAAGAACATACTGCCTTTACGATAGAGGCATTTCAATTTTCCTGGTAATACATAAGTCTGAATGATAAATGATTCGAATAAAAAGATGATGTGTAGGTAGTTGAATCGAAACAAGTATTGCCCGCAGTTTGGCATTGTACTGTTGCCACTCTGTCTGCAGCCTGTGTTGAAATTAACATAAGCTCCATGAGTCCTCAACGTGACCGTCCAATACATTATATATTCACTCGTAAATTTTCAACGGCAAATAAAAGGCGACAAGACTGGCCACCTGCATGACCACCATAACCTGACTTCGTGAGATAAAATATCGTCACTGAGATTTATTTTACACGGAGACAACGATTAATAGAGAAATATTTATTAGGATGAGGCCAACGCCCTTATTAAAATCGTAAGTCCACATAATTTTGATCAATAAAGTTTGACGATCCACTCAAACGTAGTGCCATAATAATTCTATATAAAACTGGTGGAAGTTAAAACATGGCTATGCTAAGAAGGCTTTCTTCCGCAGTAATAGTAGAAATTTGGAATATACAGGTGAACGGATGTGAATAAACGGTAAAAGATCGATCTAGCTTCGTTCCATATCTGGGCAAATTTGGTTTCTCAATATTTTCTCTATACTTAGTTACATTGTCTAGGTATCGCAGAGTTCCATTGTCCAAGTACCTACTTCAATGAAACAATATAATTTTCACACCACATGCTCGACAATGCCGAATTATAGGTCATGTAAACCCTACCGAAAGCAAGACATTAAATCCCTTGGTATTAGCCGGGTTATAATGTTGCACTGAATTTCATTATAACCCGCTGGTTAATAATATGATTTCACTTTTCATAATTCTTATTACTATATGCATAAAGTTTAATTTTGCTAAACACAATTTGTCCTAGGCCATGGCCTACTTGATTTGACAAAATAAATGAAGTTTGCCTCCGTGTGAACCCCGGTCCGGAGGAGCGCGGTGTTCGAAATTCGAATTTCGAATCTAGGACCACGGCTTGTGCTTTCGAATTTGGAACATCGCGCGCCTTCATTTTTTCACGCGTGACGAACAAATCGAGTTCTTGTAGGTGCCTATAGAAGATTTAATTTCAAAAATAATATTGAAAATGTCGAGTGATGAAAGTGTTTTGACTCCTGAGTTTATCAAATTAGACAACTCAACCTCAATAAACGTACCAAATAAAAACATTACCTTATCTTTCCATAATTGGACTAACGTGTCTGATGTTACTATGTACTTTTAATTTGCTATATAAACATTATTTATCTACTGAGCCTGTCTTTTTGTATCGCATAAGGTGTGAAAAGTAGAGTGTACACCTCGGGGATAAGACTGTTTTAGTCTTGGGCGGTTGAACCCCTCACTGCACTCAGGACTCAGTCTTAATTCCCTCGCTTCGCTCAAGAATTAAGTTATAACTCCCTCGCTACGCTCAGGAGTTAAATTATGAGTCCTTCGTTACGTTTGGGATTCAATTCGCTCCCGTGACATAAAACAGTGCTTTATCCCCTTGGTGTATAATCTACTATTTCACACCACATGCTCGACAATGCCGAATTATAGGTCATGTAAACCCTACCGAAAGCAAGACATTAAATCCCTTGGTATTAGCCGGGTTATAATGTTGTACTGAATTTCATTATAACCCGCTGGTTAATAATATGATTTCACTTTTCATAATTCTTATTACTATATGCATAAAGTTTAATTTTGCTAAACACAATTTGTCCTAGGCCATGGCCTACTTGATTTGACAAAATAAATGAAGTTTGCCTCCGTGTGAACCCCGGTCCGGAGGAGCGCGGTGTTCGAAATTTTAATTTCGAATCTAGGACCACGGCTTGTGCTTTCGAATTTGGAACGTCGCGCGCCTTCATTTTTTCACGCGTGACGAACAAATCGAGTTCTTGTAGGTGCCTATAGAAGATTTAATTTCAAAAATAATATTGAAAATGTCGAGTGATGAAAGTGTTTTGACTCCTGAGTTTATCAAATTAGACAACTCAACCTCAATAAACGTACCAAATAAAAACATTACCTTATCTTTCCATAATTGGACTAACGTGTCTGATGTTACTATGTACTTTTAATTTGCTAAATAAACATTATTTATCTACTGAGCCTGTTTTTTTGTCTCGCATAAGGTGTGAAAAGTAGAGTATACACCTCGGGGATAAGACTGTTTTAGTCTTGGGCGGTTGAACCCCTCACTGCACTCAGGACTCAGTCTTAATTCCCTCGCTTCGCTCAGGAATTAACTTATAACTCCCTCGCTACGCTCAGGAGTTAAATTATGAGTCCTTCGTTACGTTCGGGATTCAATTCGCTCCCGTGACATAAAACAGTGCTTTATCCCCTTGGTGTATAATCTACTATTACGCAATGAAACGACTACTTGATTATAATCTTTTATTAAACCTCGGCCCAAACGAGCCCGGTGTCACACCTGACACCATGTAATGTTCAAGGAAAACACAATGAAACCACCTGTTAGGCAACTCAAGTAGAACTGATTTATTCCAAACAACCCTACCTTCAATACATAAATATATAGACTACCTACATATACAACAGTCAGTATAACATGTGTAACTGTGTGTCTCTGTCTGTGGCATTGTAGCTCCTAAACAAATGAACCGATTTGAGTGCGGGTTTTTTTTTCGAGAGGGTTATTTTAGCTTTGTCATTAGTTGTTTCCGTCGAGAGGGTTATTTTAGCTTTGTCATTAGTTATTTCCGTCGAAAGGGTTATTTTAGCTTTGTCATTAGTGTCGATTTTTACTTACTTTTTTTTACTACGTGGCTTTTTCTTTGTTTAATTCTATGGATCTCCCAAGCGGATGGACCAATTAGAATGCGATTTTTTGTATCGAAAGTCGTTTGTCCATATTATGATTCTCAAGTAGGTGTGTTTATTGAGTAGGGAGTGTTATATTCTTTTAAGTTTATGTATAGGACTAACCTAAAATGAGCAAAATATTTACGTTTGGTTATTTATCAGTCATCAGAACTCTACTTCTCAAATGACGTGAGTGAATCAACAAATAGACAAACTGACTGACGTGAAAGACTACTCTCAACTTCTGACGTCACAATGTCCATAGCTATACAGGAGTTTAAGCTCAGCAGGTAAATAATAAAACGAACATAGTTCGATATGTACCAACAAAATTCAGAGTGTAACATAAATGGGGTGTGAACCGATCAAGGGCATAACGGGTATCGTGTTCTGATAAGAAAAAATGAAGAGAAAATTATTTTTGACGCGATTTTTTTCTTACTTTTTTCTTCTCAGAACACGATACCCCTTATGCCCTTCATCGGTTCACACCCCATTTATGTCACACCGTTTATATTTTTTTTATTTCAAATTAGTAATTTCAAATTTTGCTTCTATTTTTCAATCAGAATCAGACGTAACTTTTTTTAGTGGATCAGGTAAATGGCGATTCGAACACAATTATGCTTAGTTCTGATTATTACTAAAATTGATAAGCGAACTGCATTTAATATGTGTATTGCCATCCACAACCGTCTGCCCGAGGAATTAAGGACGTTGGATGGTTACTTTAACTTATTCAGATGGAAAATTAAATAGCTGGCTCTTAGATAAATGTTTTCATAGTGTTAGATGTTTTAGACCAATATAAGATTATTTAGTTATAACCCTGGGTATATTCTAGGTTCTAGAACCTAGTATATATTGATTATATTATTATTATTATTTATTCGACATTTAATATTAATCTAAAAAATATGAGAAATGTAAATAATAATGTAGATTGAATATTAGTTTTAAATTAATATTTGCACGCCTACACCGGCTGGATACAAGAAAACATTCATAATATTGTGACATCCTATGTGCTGTGTTCTATGCAAACAAATATATTCGATTTGATTTGATTTGTATAAATCGTTTTTAACGTCAATTATCAAATTGGCTTGACTTTATGTCCTGTGTCCCCTAGATGGGGCAGAGCAGAGGGCTTCCGCAGTGGTTCGCCATCGCGTTCTGTCTTGGGCTACGCGCTTCTCCTCGGACCACGTCAGCCCGATAGCCTTCAATTCCGCTGCCACTGAACGTCTCCAGGTGTGTTTCGGCCGGCCACGTTTCCTCTTCCTTTGTGGTGTCCATTCCAGGGCTTGGCTTGGGATGTGGTTGGAAGCTCTTCTTAGGGTGTGACCGATCCAAGTCCAAGGCGTTTAATTTGGTGACTGATTGGCATTTTGCAACAGATATCCCAGAGTTCTTCGTTGGAAATCTTTTCGGGCCAGTAAACATCGACGATCTGCCTAAGGCATCGGTTGACGAAGAACTGGATACGGCGCGTGATGTCTTTAGTGACTCCGCGTTTCACACCCGTAGAGCAGCACTGTTTTGACGTTAGAGCGAAATATTTTTAATTTCACCCTACGAGTCAGCTTCTTAGACTGCCATACGGGTCGCTGTTGCGCGAAGGTTGCCCGGGCGTTGGCTATCCTAGAAGCGATGTCCTCCTCCGTTCCTCCAGTTTGCGACACGATGCTGCCAAGGTAGGTAAACTTCTGTACGCGCTCTATAGGTTCCGAGCCTAGTAACAGTGGTGATGAGTTCCTACCCTCCGTTCGCATTTCCTGGGTCTTCCGCGCGTTGCTTTTAAGACCCTTGAAGAGCACTTCACTCTGTAGATTGTCCAATTTGGCTTGCATATCGTCATGCTTGTGGCTAAGCAGGCATAGGTCATCAGCGTAGTCTAGGTCATTCAAAGTATCAGTTAACCCCCACTCTATACCTCGCCGCTTGCTGTCGTTTGTTCTTTGCATGATGCCATCTAGGACGATCAGGAATAGCAGAGGTGAGAGGAGGCATCCCTGTCTAACCCCCGCGTGGACGCTGATATCTTCGGAGATAAGACCATCGGAAATTATCAAATTGCTTAATAAATATGCCACACAGCAACTGTTCAACATCCCGTATTTTTGGCTCGAAATACAAGAAAAACGAGCTTACGTAAACCGGTTATTTTATAGCCATGGAGCATAAGAAAACTTTCGCAATAGGAGACATCACCTTGTTTCGCACAGCTATATTTTTAGCCAACTTGCCGCCATTGATGGCCGCAGCTTGATCTTGAAACGGCGGCTCACGGCTATCTCGAATTACATCATACCTCCCCGTGTCACTGAACTCCAGCATTTTAGACAAATGTGTTGTAATTTAGTACTACTGTTCCACTCTTATTTCAATTTATGTAAGCCAAATTGATGTCTTATTAGAAGCACTTAAATATACATGCTCCGTGACATTAAATGTTCACATTTTGGAACACAATTAGGATTATAGGTTTATAATAATCCTAGATTCACATAAATTACGCTAATCCGTGAATTTATTACACTTTACGACAGCTGCTAACGGTGTTTTGGTTTGGCATTTGTTAGCAGGGAAAAAGTGCTTAGCACATATAAATCATATGTAATCTTCTCGACAAAAAAGCTCGACTATTCTTAATTAACTTCATCTTGTAATTTTCTAGTTCTCGGTCAACTTTATTTATAGCCGTTTATAACAGTGGTTACATTAACACTTTCACTACCAAGAATCGCTACGCGCTACGCTCGTAGCCGATCCTGTGGTTTTCCTCGTATGTAGCGGAAAGCGACCATGACGTAGGCGCCCGCTAGGCGGGTTCTTGGTTGCGAAAGTGTTAATGTTTATCCTTCGCTCTCCATAACAATGACAATAGTGACTTCTTAATGTTTATTCTTTGACAAATTATTGTCATCATCAGTAGTTTTCGTACTGTCATGTAGTGTACTTTAACATGAACATTATTTTCAATTTAAGTATCTAAGTGTTTAAATCTTAAACCGTGTTTGGCATGTCGTGATATAATATTAAATCGCTTTTTGGTTGAACTGAATAAATCGTTTATCATGATCGTTTTTAACAGATCAAGACGTAAATATCAAAAAGCCCTTGTAGTTAGATTTAGATATTTATTTACTATTCCCATTATAAGATATTGTTTAGAATATAGTGCATATTAATAGTACTTATGTGAATCATAACTGAATGCCTAAATAACAAGAAATATGCAAAAAAAAACGGAAAGAAAACCATTAATAGTAGGGAATCACATTAAAACATTACTAAATCAATACAGCAAAGATAACAAACTTGAAAATGAAAATATTTACCATCTACGTACGTAGTAACAAACCTTTTAGTAGTAACTAGCACAACGAATAACGCACGTAACATCTAAACGAGAAATTGATCAACAGGCAATGTTGATATCTTGACTAATGATTATTTTCCTTGTAACTTGACGTATTGAGGATACCGTGTTGTTTTGCAGTGTATGCCAATTTACTTTAACAGTTAGACAGTGGTTTTCTGTCGAGGAACGTTCGTTGAATTGATTACTTATGCCTACAAAAAAAACATTGTTTGACGCAAAATATTATTTAAGGAAAAACAAGTGGACAATTCTGTCATGTGTCCCGTCGGGTAGTCACGTAATTATGGTATATTCCGATTTGTCTGTACCCCTCTGTCCGCACTGTGCTAGGTAAAAAAGGGTTTTTCTTTTCAGTTGGCCGCCCTCGCTTAGTGTCGTGTATGCGAACACCGGGAGTTTTGGGTCTGTTTGTTGCGTAAACCACTGAAAAAAACAGTTGACAGGAAGGACAATGGCATAGCATAGTAATATTAGTGACGGGATAGGAACCTATTCTATATATATTCTATGGCCATTCTAGAAACATCTCGACAGACAAAAAAATACACATTAAAATCGGCTCCTCCATTGGGAAGCTACGAGGCCACAGACAGACGCTTATAAAATATCTGTACAAAACCATAAACCATAAAAATATCTGTACAGGCCTTTGTATCTAGCTTCTGCCCGCAAGTCCGTCCGCGTGGTGCTCATTTATATTGTAGCTCACCCCCTTGGAGGATGATTTCCCAGATAAAAACTATCCTATGTCCTTTCCCGGGACTCAAACTATATGTATATCCAATTTCATCTCAATTGGTTCACGCGGCGCGGTATATTCACACCGCAAGCGGGCGGCGTATAGCAACGGGCCCGCGCTGCCGAGTGTGATAGAGATAGTCAGAAACATATTAAATGTGTTGGTAGTGAGAGAGATATGACGCGCTGCTGTCGCGCTGCTGCCGCGCTGCTGCCGCGCTGCTGCCGTGCTGCTGCCGCGCTGCTGCCGCGCTGCTGCCGTGCTGCTGCCGCGCTGCTGCCGCGCTGCTGCCGCGCTGCTGCCGCGCTGCTGCCGCGCTGCTGCCGCGCTGCTGCCGCGCCGCTGCCGCGCCGCTGCCGCGCCGCTGCCACGCTGCTGCCACGCTGCTGCGGCGCAGCAACAGCGCGAGCCCGCACGTCACGCGGCCGCGCTGCCAATTTGTATGTAACTTTAGCGCCGCAGGCCCGCGCGGGCCCGCGTTCGGACCGCGTTCGATGTGTGTTTGAAGTGTAGTTTCAATGCTTTACAACTTGCGCGGATGCCGCGCAGCACACGCGCCGCGCATGACACGCGTTCGGTGGGTGGAGGCCTTAAGCATGTAGAGGTAAGAGACAGCCAGACAGACCCACACTTTCGCATTTATAATATTAGTAAGGATATGTATAATAAAGTCCTGTACCGATATTTTTGGTGTTTGGTGACTGTACCCACCTGATTTGATAGTCTTAAATAGATTATTTGACAAACTGTTTTACTCCTCTACGGTTGGAGTTCGGAGTCTACCGAACGGTTAAAGGACTTACAAAGGTTAAGGCAAGTATTGTTGTTTTTTATTCGCATGGCATGAATTAATTACAGTCGTTTTACTTAATTATTATTATGTAATGTCTTAATCCCGGACATCAGCCGGTGCGAGATTGTGATGGCTCTAAAACAACTCAAGAACAACAAGGAACCCGGGGAAGACGGAATAACAGCCGAACTCCTGAAGGCGGGTGGAAAACCAGTCCTTACGGCCCTTCAGAAGCTATTCGATTCCGTCTTACTGGAAGGGAGAACTCCAAAGGCAAGGAACGGAGGAGTGGTGGTGCTGTTCTTCAAAAAGGGTAACAACACCCTGCTGAAGAACTACAGACCCAGCTCACTTCTGAGCCATGTCTATAAGCTGTTTTCGAGGGTCATTACAAATCGTCTCGTACGCAGGCTAGATGACTTCCAGCCCCCCGAACAAGCCGGTTTTCGAAGAGGCTTTAGTATCGTAGACCACATCCACACGCTCTGTCAGATTATACAGAAGACCGAGGAGTATAACCTGTCCCTCTGCCTAGCGTTCGTGGACTACGAGAAAGCGTTCGATTCGATCGAAACCTGGGCCGTACAACAGTCTCTCCAGCGGTGCCATGTTGGCTATCGCTATATCGAAGTGCTGAAATGTTTGTACGAGAACGCCACTATGTCAGTTCGACTCCAGGACCAGAACGCGAAACCTATTCCGCTGCAGTGAGGAGTCAGGCAAGGAGATGTTATTTCTCCAAAACTGTTTACCGCTGCACTGAAGGACGTTTTCAAAACTCTGGACTGTAGTAGGCTAAGCATCAACATCAACGGCGAGGACATCTGACGGAAAAATGACAGTTAAATTGTGCTAACGCGCGTTCGGAACGTTACATGGTTACTGGTCCCTTAGGTCTGCATGTGGGGTCGTAAGTACTCGGACTGCTGGCTGGTGGGCTGGACTGCCACTCTGCTTTCCAAGCTTCCTTCATGCTGAAGCCATGATGTTTCAGGTAGGGTGGATACCGCGACATCAATCGATGCTGTGGTGGATGTCGGAATTCCTGATAGTCGGGCATATTTGGGTTGTTCAATTTTATTGGCTGCTGCCGCCTGTGGTGGAACGGTGGGATGGCTTAGAGTCGGGAGTACAGAGTGGATTTGATGGGACCCGATATCCATGATAGTTCGTAGTTGCATCGATTATGTCCGTGTGACTTATTAAAATAAACTCTTTTCTTGTTTGGTCTGTTTGACACAAATATCGATACCTACCTACCTAAAAAAACTGCTTAATTTAAAGTAGGTAATTAAATGAATACAAAACAAAACTAAGACAACGTTCCTTCTACCGTCGTCGTCTGCCTTTCGTGAAGGTGAAAGGTTGTTCTTTTTATACCATCAAGAATACATTAAATATTATTAGGAAACGTTCCACATTGATAAATTCACGGCAAGTGGTATATATTTTAATTTTATGGGAACTATCATCTCGCTTATAAATAATTATACCACATTGACCTTCACCTTTTCAGAGTTCTTCAGTTTGTTTAAACCTACAACTAAACTGTGCCCGTGTTTAAAAATATTATTAGCGTACTTTTTTTTACGTTTTCCATCGTCGTTAGGCGCGGCAGGTACTTTTATATAAGGTAAATGTTTAACACCTTTATTTCAATAATTGACACCCTGTTGTTCACTTTTAATCCTAAGGATGAAGGTGTCAAGTCAAGGATCAGTGTCGGGCACGTTTACCGCATTTTTTATTATTCACACTATTCGGCCATCTAGCATCTGACAAGGACGAAACTCTCGCCGTATAGACGACCCATTCCAGATGCCAGTGTATTTTTGTGCAAGAGCAATTCGAAAACATACTTGAAATGAGAAAACTTAGTGCAGTCTGCTTCGCAGTTTGGCGAATCTTTAAATTTAAGGTAAAAAGCCAAAATCGCAAACCTAAATTGTTTGTAAAGAGGGTAGGGTTCTCTAAAACGGCTCAAACGATTTCGATGAGTTTAACGATACAGGCGTTTCATCATCATCATCATATCAGCCGAAAGACGTCCACTGCTGGACATAGGCCTCCCCCAAATAGTGCCGAAGTGACCGATCCCGCGCCACCCGCATCCAGCGGACTCCCGCAACCTTTACCAGGTCATCAGTCCACCTTGTCGGGGGCCTACCCACGCTGCGCCTTCCGGTACGTGGTCGCCACTCGAGAACCTTTCCGCCCCAACGGCCATCGGTTCTACGTGCTATGTGCCCTGCCCACTGCCACTTAAGTTTAGCGATCCGGAGGGCTATATCGGTTACCTTGGTTCTGCTGCGGATAGTCTCATTTCTGATGCGATCACGCAGAGAAACTTCCAACATGGCCCTCTCCATTGCCCTTTGGGTGACTTTGAGCCTTCTTATGAGGCCCATAGTAAACCACGTTTCAGTGCCATATGTCATCACTGGCAACACACACTGGTCAAAGACTTTCGTCTTGAGACACTGCGGAATATTTTTCGCCGCGATAGTAGTCGTACTATAACGACGCTTTGCTGGATCTTCCATTTGGGCATGGACCTACTTTGTATCACTGCCGATCGATACTATATCTAGATAGTACCGGTTATAACTTGGCTTATTATGAACATTTAATTGTATAAATACCTCGACTTGGCCTATAATTATGAAAATTTGAATATAAAAATCTATCAGATGACAGAGATAGCAAAAGCAAGTTCTACTGATACCTATCATCTGCAATATCGAATGACAGCATTCAGTGAATGTAAGTGCCAGTATTTATATTTCTTAATGAAGTTGGCTGAAGTGATCGGAACCAGTCCCTTGACTGGTTCCGATCACTTCACGTTTTGAAGATCCAGTTTTGTTAAGGCGAAGGGCGAAACATGCTACGCTCGTGATTCAATTTTAGAATTTCTCGCTTCCTCGGGATCCAAAATCAGCACTCGCAGCAAAAACAAACCTTGCTCTCTTCTGGCACAAATAAAGAACAATTGATTGTTTTCCCGAGAGAACTGTGAAAATATCACTTCTAATTTAAAAAAAGCCATAGCGAATTTAAAGTTGTAATGACCTTACTTCATTACTACATTTGCAAAGTACAACAAATAAAACGTTAGGGTGTTAACATGTATATTTTTAGGAACTTTTGGTAGCAGAGTCTCATCGAATTTCACCTTCCCATACCAACGGAGTTTCGTTCTTCTTTTAAAACTACGTTTTGGACTGTGACGAAACTTTGCATATACAATGGCATGAGGTATACCTATGTCTGTAATTAGTTTATATGGTTCCAGTTTATAAAACAAACGTAATACAGCAAAAACAAATTTTGTATGAAAAACTTAAATTCGCTTTTTTTTACTATGGTATCTGGAGCTATATCATTGTAGGTACATGCAAAGTTTCGTTACAATCCAACTCGTAAGTTTTAAATCAAAGCCTAACTACGTTTGTATGGAGAATCGAGCTTACTGCGGACACTTAATTTTAGAGCCGACATATTGACATATGCCTTAACAAAACTGGATCTGATTTGTTATTCGTATTCAATTTGAATATCGAACCACCAGTATGTTAATCTTCGCAAGACCCTCGTAATTTTAACTATCCAATCAAATGCATATTCACCAAATCTGCATACCGAGTAACTTTTTCAAATAGGCTAACCTATAGCGAACAAGCAGAAGTCAATCAGATAACGTTGCAGAGTTGCGCTGTGTTGAGTGAGAGTGAACCTGCATTTGTGTCTAACTGTACACAACGAATCCTCAAAACAATAAAGGTCAGCCACCGCGATGATCCTTCAAGTGGGTAATCGTCGTAACGTTTCGAATGTAAATGATATTTCCCATACAAAAGTGACCGTCAGTTCTACCTGACGCACGTAACATGCGTTACGTTACGTGATCGACCTGCTGAACTCGCACAAGCATCTATAGGCTATGGCTGACAGCTTAACATCATGCAAAGAGCACGCTTGTTCGCCACCGTTGTAGAAAAAAAATCTTAGCACAGTCTAAGAAAGACATCTTGTCAAAGTGTATCGCACGATTTCCACCCGCACCAGAAGAACGTGTCGAACTAGCGCCAACAATATTATGTAATAAATAAAAAAAAAAAAAAAAAAATTTGGGGACAATCTTACACAAGTCAACCTAGTCCCAAACTAAGCAAAGCTTGCACTATGGGTACTAGACGACGATAAACATACTTATATACTTATATAAATAAATACTTAGATACATAGAAAACACCCATGACTCAGGAACAAATATTCGTGCTCATCACACAAATAAATGCCCTTACCGGGATTCGAACCCGGGACCTCTTGCTTCGTAGGCAGGGTCACTACCAACTAGGCTAAAGCGGTCGTCAGACAGAATTAAATTGAAATCTGATATTTTTCTTTTTCTTCACTACTTAAAGATTGTCTGGAAGAAATCGCTCTTCAGCAATAAGGCCGCCTATTTGATAATCTGGTATTGTTTATTGGAGAGCACAGCACACCCTTTGTATCGTATGATAAATATAAATGTCAACAGTAACAAAAAAAATTGTTAATAAATAAACATTTGTTTTGCTAAGTGATGTACCTACCAAACCGTTCTTAATTAAAAACGTTAACAAATTGTGCGTAGTCTGGTCAATTTGTTCCTTGTTATGACTTTTAACACGGCTGTGGGTGAGCGAGTAAGTTACGAGTAAGTAAATAAATATTAGTATGCCGAGAATCGAGTAAAACCAATAACTATACCTACACCACAGAATAGATAAAATAGTACAAGTACAGAAGGGACACTCCTTTGATCTTTACAAAAGGCGCTTATTTCTCAACCAAAACATTAAGATTTCGTTAGGCGTGACGGGTGAGGTGAAGCGCATTAGCCTACCCCAAATAACATCCCTTTTTCTGCCACTGTTTGTTTAATTTACTATAGTTTTCTATTACCTATATATTTATTGTTTTCGGTGAGCAATAAATAATATTTGTATTGTACTTTTGTCGTGATTCGCAGGCATTTTTAAACTTTAGTCTATAGTATAACCATAAGAATACATACAACCTCAAATAAAACATATTAATGCTTACATGAGATTATAAGTAATAAAATATCAGAAAAATATAGAAATGTGGATAGTTATATCTTGAATTTAGCTATTCTTCGCGTTGTCAATATGAAATTTAGCAATCTGTCCTGCTTTATTTCTCTATATTTATCAGGTAGCGGGTATCACCGACAATATAATATAATGCTCGTATTAAACATGTAATGGAACCGCGTCCAATATAAACTAAAACTTTAAACTAATTTGACCGCCCTTGTCACGCATGCTGTTATGCGACCTTTCCTACATATTATACATATAACTCAAACATATCCAGGGTGTCAAGGCATTTGTAATTTATAAAACTTAATATTAAACACGGCATCGGTGACAGCAAAGCTAAAAGAAAAGGTCACAGTTGGTTTAAAAGTCCAATAATGCCGAATGCCCGGAATAAAGGTCCAATAGTGCAATTAATCACAGCGGCGCTTTTCATACTGCAGACGAATGGCTGATTAATATAATAATTATTATACTAACTCACATGATTACGATTCATCGCTTCCTTAATCAATTTATTGATCTAAAACATATAGGGACGTGTTTTGACAGTTGTTAGATATATATCTGATATCACCCACTTGTTGAAAGATTTAATGCGCCATAGAACAGAACTAACGTATTTCACATGTCGTTCATACGTCACAGAAGATATAATGAACTGGTTATTTCATTGACGAACCATTAGAGAGTATATTTATATACTTACCTAAAATTTTAGGTTTAAGTTACTCGGAGTGTGGGTATGTTTTGAGCTTTTTAGGGTTCCGTAGTCAACAAGGAACCGTTATAGTTTCGCCATGTTCGTCTGGCCGTCCGTTCGTCCGCACGTCTTCGGTTTAGCTCAGTAACCATTACTACTAGTAAACTGTAATTCGGCATTGGTATATAAATCAATCACGCCGCGCCGACAAAACAGAAGAATACAATCTTGTCATATTTTTTTGGGGTTCCTCCCCGACACCTAAAGTGGGGATGTATTTTTTCTCGTTAAACCCATAGTGTGGGGTATCGTTGGCTAACTTGTTTAAAAAAAATGGTTTTTTTTAAAACTCCTTTTCAAATTAGTGATTGTGCTTTAAAGTTTTCAAGTTATTGGGCTTTAAAGCCCAATATTTTGCAGCCTAAATGGCTGCTACTGGGAATGAGGAAAATATTACTTATTATTTATAAATCATAAAGAAAAATCGCATGCCAATTGTTAAAATATTGGTTTAAAAATACGTACACAATAGTGCTAAAGTTGGCAAGGTAAAAACCTACGAAATGAGGCGTGACTACCTACTGGATTCTATTTTTTTTCTTTAAATTATCACCCTACTTCATTTGTATGAGTTAAATAATGTACAATAATACTATGTCATTATTAACAAAGAAATATTTTATACTTATTATTATTTTCTGACATTCCAACGTTCTCGAGTCATGTCATGCAAGTGAGTTGTACATTGCTTTAACTTTATTACATGTATCTATACTTCTTTAGAATTACCGCAAATTATAGATGTATACTCGCGTTACCAGGGTTAAATTAATAAGAACACGTTAATATATGGATTGTTCTCCATATTTAGGTTCTTTAATTGTGCGAGTGAAAAGGTTCAAATGCAAATCGAAATTTTATTCACAGTTCATTCACGTATGGTTCTCAATACATTGCTGCCATGCTACGGAAAACGGTGCAAATTCTTATTCCAAAATGGACATGTAAAATAAAATGACCAATTGGTAAAGTTCCATGATATATTCAATGATACTCAGTTTGTTTGATTCATATTTTAACATTAATTAGCACTTGTTCGTAGTGTCTGTTGACGTAGTGGCATCAATGCCGAGTAATTATTTCATAAGGCACCTGTCACATACGTCGGTAAAAATAGTTTGTTTTGGATTCTTCATCCCGTGATTATCCATCAAATTATAATGAGAACAGAGTTTTGGTACATTTTTAATGACATCGAGAGAGTTTATAGACAGCTTACCACGCTTCGTTTTACCTAAATCGGTTTAGCGGCTTAAACGAGAAAAAAACCGGATTAGTGCAAGTTGGACTCGCCCACCAAGGGGTACTTTATTAAAAATGTATAGGTACTTTTCAGACTTTTCTCCGTACCGTAAAATGGGATACTAAGGGATTCAGGGGGCAGATGGGATGCGAACATTTTCAGTTGCTACTTTGTTTTCCTGGCTCAGTTTGTTCAAAAAGTGTCTTTTTTAATACTTTTAGACATATTTTCTTATCTTGCGGCCACACGGAGTAGCCAAATTATATCATTTAAAAATTGGAGTCTCTATAGAATTGAGAGGTGAAAGATATGTGGCCTGAAGTGGCACAAGGGTTATTGGGAGCGATCATGCGGAAGAGGAGCGATAAATTTGAACGGAGAGTGGGACGCAACGCGGATCGAGGCAAGCTTATAGGAAATTCCGAGCCCGAATGTTTTTCCCTATACATTTTCCTGTGTCCTCCAAAATCGATGATACGATACCCCACATGACACGGTTAACTCACTTCAAAATTTGAATCCCCATTCCTTGCATAAAGCCCGGGATTCTGTGATTCAATTAAAAATTTATAGTTTTCAGATTTTAAGAATAAGAATAAGAATACAATAAGAATAACTTTATTATTACGAAAACGAAACAAACAAAACGAATATCTGGTAAGCCCCAAACTAGGCTGAGCCTGTATCTTGGGGCTTACTTTACAGAATGGTTTTATACATGGTGCTTAGACTACTCTCATTCAACAGTATGTTAAACATATTGATGACAATATTATTTAAAAACTTCTATTTTTTTAAAGGAAAATCTTGCTCAGAAGATAAACAACTACTTATCTGCAAAATATAAACATAAATATTAAAGACAAAGTTCTAAAATCTATAAGCAAAACAAGCTACTTTTTAAACCTATTTTGTAAACGTGCGTGAGTGTGTCAGTATATGTGATTGTGCGTGCGTGTGTTCGTGTATGTGAGCGTGTGTGTGCGGGCAGGATTTTTATGTATTATGAGACCCCTAATAATCCGAACACAAAATATCTTCAGTGTCATTATATGGTGTACCCCCATTGTATGGTGTGTGTGTGTGGTGGTATACCCCCGTGTGGTGTCGGGTTAGAATTTCACCACCCCTTTCTTCCCGTGGGTGTCGTAAAAGTCGACTAAGGGACCAGGGTTGAAGTGTGTTGTGGGCGATGGGCTAGCAACCTATCACTGTATTATCACATTTGTCGATCTTTTATACCCACATTTATGCTAAAAGTGGCGCTGGAACATACGTTTCACGTGCTCTGCCTATCCCTTTTGGGAATAAAGGCGTGAATGTATGTATGTATGTATGTCATTATATGATAGGCTTATTTCAGCGTAGATTTAACTTTGAATGTTGTAATTTTTTTTAGATCACAGGATTTACAAACTGCATTATAAAGTGTATATAAAATGGAGATCGTCTAGCATGTGCGGATCTGACAGTGGGTACTTGTACTCTGTAGATCCTTTTACTCATCATATATATGCTGTACCTGCGCAGACTGCGCTATGCTACGATTAACTCTAACGACTGCATTAAGAATAAATAATTGTCTCACACGAAGCATACCTGTTTCTCTATACAGCGTGTCTGTTGAAAATCGGAATGGCTTTAACTAAGCTTAACTTTTATGACTGCACGTTGCGCGCGCTCAAGCTCGAGAAACGCCATCTTGCCAGCACTGCCCCAGACTGCTATACAATACTGTAGTAGTGACTGACATACAGCAAAATAAACAACACGCAATACATCTGGAGGGGAGCTTTCCCGAAGTCGCTTTACCAAATAAATAACTTTCCTGACACTCTTCGATAAAGAAGTTACGTGTTGTTTAAAGGACAGATGTTCATCCACGATAAGGCCCAGGTAGTTCACAGTGCTGGACCTGCTAATAGTGCCGCAGGAGCAGCTCTGTTTGACTCGCAGCGATGCATTTTAAGGTATGAGGTGGCAGGAGCGGAAGAGGTTACTGTTTTTGAAAAGGGGACATGAAAACTTTTATCTACATTAAGAGTGAGGAGATTTCTATCAAGCCCATTTGCCACCGTCGCTAACCCTTTCTCAGCTGACACATATGTTTCATTCCAAGAATTACCGCTAAACAGAACCACAGTATCATCAGCATAGCAAATAACCTCTGAGTTTGCTACAGGCAGATGGATTTTCTCCGGTAATTGTAGAATACGATTATATTACTTGCCAAATATCATAGTTCTAGGTCACCGGAAAAGGTCCTATAAATTGTGATTCCCTTGAGAGTGTTGAAATATACGTTTTTTGTGGCTTAAAAGGTTATTTAAGAGGTGTGAATTTTTCTTAGCTTCAAGAGACTGGACATCTGAGTATACGGTTTTCATTCCAACTTGATACCTCTAGGCTTTTGCGAGATAAAGTGTCTTGATAAACAGACATACGTAAAACAAAGTTATCGTATAAGGCTTCCGTTTTTTTCCTTTTTTAGGTACGGAACACTAAAAAGAAACCAATGGTCAGACGTACTACCCACCTAACTAGAATTAATTGATTAAGTACACATAGTATAGTACAGCCATTTTTTAAAGCAAATGATTTCTCAGAACAAAATTGTAACACAGCTTTGTATGTATGTTATTGTCTGGTGCTCCGAACTTTTTAATAGCAAATTACTGAATATGTTATTTTCATCACAAGGATAGTTAGCATTAATTCAGCTAGCCATAAAAGTACCATTTGATGTCCCTTTTACGTAAATAGTTATGTTATATTTTACCATGTTAATCCCAATTTCTAAGAACCAGCAAAATCAGTAATGAATGCAAATTATTTTCAAGAAATCAAATACGAATATTTATTTTCGTGTAGGTACATAAATATATCTTGTATATAACTATCGGGAAAACCTTGTTATTATATTTTATAGCCGTTTTCGCCTTAACCTTTTCTCAGTATACGCGATTTTATCATAAGTAAATGCGTATTATTTTCATAGCTCTATGATTACGGATTGGCGATTTGGACGATTTATTTTCGTCATAAAATCTTATATCAGGTAAACGTGTCGAAAAGTTTTGTAACGCTTTGTTATGCTAAAGTATTCGTATCAACACTAATACTTATTATTAAAAATAACTGATTACGTATGGCTATAAACATGATTATCGGTAACGAAAAAAACTTGACCACCACCGTTTTATTATTGCGTTTTCCGTGTAACACCGGTGTCAACTTATTGAATTTGAAGAAAACTACTACATTTTTAAAGTATGGGTTTTTTTGAACCAAATAGAATTAAATTTGATTTATATTATAACTATAACATCCCGTTTAATTCAACAAGCCGAAAAGCCATGTTTACCACGAGTTTCAGGTATTTATGTCCTTACAAGAGTTCGTTAGTTTTAATCCCGTGTCGTTCCAATACATTTCTATATAAAAAGATTACGTCCGTAAGAGGAACAAAAACTCCACATTACTGTTGTATTAAAATTTGAATTAAAAAGTTCCATTCACTAAGGATTTGTGTTATTTTCTCTGTTTCCTCACGTGACGTACGTTTTTGGGGCTCCGTCCTAAAATGGAAAAAAAATACTCTGTATCGTCGTCTGTATGTAACCCCTTTTCGCAGGAACACATATCAACTACTCAAGTCGGCAATCTTTTGTACTTAGCTATGAAAAATGCAAACTTCTAAGTTAACGCAATCAATATATCCGGCATATTGATGCACATTATTGCAGCATACTTTGACACTTGAGGGGAATCTAAACCTATACAATACTTCCCGTTAACTTAGAATCATGAAATTAGATAAGAAGCAAGCAAGGTCTTATAGCACAAGTCTATAGAAGAAAATCTGAAAACCGTAATTATTTCGTTATCCCTCTCTCTTAGTTGTGAACTCTTGTCAGAGTGGTCGTGGCTGGTAAATGTTTTCGGTTAAGTTTTGTGGTTGACTTCACGTTTAATTTTTTTATTAAGTATGTACATCACAATAAAAAATGGGTCCATACAAGGAATGGTGGATCCTAATTTTAATGTGAGGCGACTTTATCCATGTGGTAATCGGGTGAAAGGGCTTCACCACGAAAAAGTCGATAACCGAACCTCGACTCAATCTAACTAGTTTGTATGGACTGGGTTACAAGTTTTTAACAAATCCGTTTTATCGGTATTTGTCGCGTGGGGTTAGCTGATGAAGGTGTTTTTAAAAACTTTTTTTTTAAACTATTACCTTGCTTCGTTTGCATGTAAATAAGTAAATAATAACTACGAAGATATGTAAGTTGTCATTTCATGATTATGAATACTACCATCTTTCTACCATTTTCCAGAATCCGATTTTATTTAATATGAGGGTTAATAATAACCATAAAGCCATACGAAAATTTGCCTGACAGCGATACTACTTAGTACTTTTATTATGTTCATTAAAGAGTTAAGTTTAACTATCTATATTTCGCCCGCTAAACTATATTCAGTTTCGAAGTCTTTTCACAGTAAAACGGAGTTTGTCGTTTCGTAACAGCCAATGCTTTCGTGTCATGTTGGTTGGATTGTTTAAATATTGTTTTAATACTTATCTAAATAGATTTAGATAAGTTGTTTGTATAATCAGTACTAATACTAATACAAGAACCTGGACACCGATTTTTGCCTTTCGACCGGTCGACTCGTTCACTCGAAAACTGCCAAAAATGATGAAATTCTTTTTTCAAACTCGTATTCAATTCTATAGGAAGAATGTAAATGCCTGCAACTGTGTCATTACAATAGTATACACTTTTAATAAATTTTCAAGCGCGCAAAAGTTAAAAATCGACCCCTGGTCAATTGGATTGGGTGCAAGGCGTGCGTCATATCGGTGAAGGCTCAAGGGAAGGTATATGTCATACTGTCATGATCCGAATGTTGGTAGTAGGTACCTACTTTGCTCTAATAGCCAACACCAAATTCTACACTTTCAACCTCAAACAAGCATGGTGAGCCTGTCTTTTTTATTCTTTGTCAGTCAAGTATAGAAAACAATGCTTAAACCAACGATTGACCAGCACTATCCGCTGTATTATTAAGAGTAGCAAACTTGCAAACGAAAATAATGACATAAATGTACCTAAGCAACATTAACCGACGTTGAATGTTTTTATCTCCTCATGTGATTTTTGATTCGATCTTATGCCATGATGATTCACATCGATTGACCCCAAAGCCCAAAATCCTTATTTCCTTCTGCTGCATTTGTGTTTAAAGCCTCCAGTGAAATATTTTCGCATTCTTGGCCCGAAACGTAAGTTTATTACACCCACGGATGTTTCTGGCTAATAAATACACATATTTGGTACGTTGACCCAGTATACCCATTGACATGTGTTTTGATAGTTTTTAAATAATTGCGAGTAGTAATTGTACTGTCACTATCGGTTGCATCCTCGGGTGACTATATTTGAGTTTTGACACAGATGTATCAGGGTCTTCATAACCAAGTTTACTAATATTTTTTTTGATATTCATTTGACCCCAATAAACATCGAAAATCATGAATACCATTTAAACGCTAAGATACTTATCGCAAGTCGTAATATTGGCATCTTATTGCACCCAGAAGTGCAGCGAGGTATGATGTATGCGGACATGCGTACATAGTTTATATTATTTATGGAGATGTTTCTAAGTTTTCAGGGTATATCATATTTTCTAAAGGCCTTCGCTACAAATGAGGAAAAACATTAATACAAATTATGTCAAGGTTCCGTCTACTAACATAAATTTTAATAGCCACAAGCTCTTAACGCCTAGGAGCCATTAATATTTTGTTACAAGTGTGATGTGCGATATACTAATTTAGTCGATATCGACATGATATTTAATTACAGCAACATTTGATAAAGTGTTACTATTCTTTGTATTAAGTATAGATTTTAATTACCATGTACCTTACACCTCTCAACAAACCCATGTACCTGTTTAATAACAACATACATATACTTTCACTTGAGAAAATGAATAGAACCTGTACATAAACTCAAGCCTGTAGTCTCAATAATAGATACCCCCTTTGGAAAAATAAAGTCATCCTCCTAGCGCTATTCCCGGGAATGCCCCGAAAGGAGCCCGGGGTCCGCTTTGACACCTAATCCCAAGATTTGGCATAGGCACTAGTTTTACGAAAGCGACTGCCATCTGACCTTCCAACCCAGAGGGAAAACTAGACCTTATTGGGATTAGACCGGTTTCCTCACGATGTTTTCCTTCACCGAAAAGCTAACGGTAAATATTCCGTACAAAAGTTCCGAAAAACTCATTGGTACGAGCCGGGATTCGAACCCAAGACCGCCGCTTGACAGCCGCATGCCTGAACCACTAGGCTACCGTAGCTATTCTCTTGGAAAAATAAAGTAACATTTTCTTTTTCTTACTCGCATATCCTATGGTATTTACCGTTTCATAAACTTTGATTCAAGACGTGATTAAGCTTAATACACGAATAAAACATACTAGTCGTATGTTGATATAAATATTGTAATAAAATAGTATTAATATAAATAACGAACCACCTATTGCTGTGAAATTCTAAACAAAACTTAATAAATAGCATAATCATCGTGTAATAATTTCACGTAGATCATCAGCCTGACATCTTCCAAAGCAGTTGACACTGTGAAGATGCTTACATCATAACATCTACATATTAGTTTTTATTGATCGTCTAAATGCTCAGATAGTGTCCTTAAGTAGCTCCGAACAGGCTGCTCATCCACTCCTGAGCAACGGAAAAGGTTTTATTGCATTAAAAAAGTGAGTGTGCCGTTTCGAGACTATGTGGGACATAATTAGCTGGCTGCAAAGTTTTTAGGCCACTTTAAAGTAAAGCCATTAAAGTCTTGAATATTGTGATATAAAAAAGTTACTTTAAAATCTATAATTCAATAAAATATACCTGCTGAAAAAATAAGTCTATTCCCGTGGCAGATAAGTATCTTGATACTATTTATACTACTTCTATAGCTAAACTCTACAACTCAAACCCAAACAAAAGTGATAAAAGTGAAGTAAGTTGTCTATTTTTGTACTCAGTTGTATATTTTTTGTTTTATACGCGAATTGAGTACAACATGCATCCCAGGAAAGGACTATTAGGTATTCATATTTAAGTATAAATTAAAATCTTAAAAATATCTCATTACGGGATCAAGTCAATGCCCCTTTGTCTTTAATATAACGACGTGCATTCGTATAACGGTACGTTGGACAATATTCTGATCGGTTATTTTTAGACAGAGCTTTTTTACCGGTGACTCATCGTATTTGTACGGTGTGAAAGTAATTCAGATTTGACGACGCCTTGCTGAGTAATTGATTAGATTTCATTTACTTTCTCTTACAATCTAAACAGCTCACGGATGAAAAGTTTTATCTAATGTCAAAATGTTAAGCGTGTGTATGACTAACCTCTATATGGAAGTACATAAATGTGCTTACTCAATGTTTCTGTCGCTCATATGTGTCATGAATCATCTACAAAAAAACAATTGAGAAAGTGTTTATGACGATTTATTACGCAAACATAGCAGAGAAAGTTAAATAATGCTCAGCCGGGACTGACGCCTCTATTTCGTTTAAAATTAAAGTAGGTGTTTTTGTTTTAAAACGCTTAGATTTACAAACATTTATTTTTAGTATCATTAAAAAATTCCGTGAATGAAATAATATTTCCCCACACGCTGCGATTCTACTTAAAACTATAATTTTATGGTTACCGTTGATTTTATCGATTATCACGAAGTAATCATCACCTTGAGGCATACGGCATAATTTAAACTAAATAATAGTTTCACGGAGCTTAGTATAAATTCCTAAAAATATGACGAAGTTACATCAGCTAAATTGTAGGATATTAGAAAACAACACTTGTAAATTTCCGATCATTCAAAGCTTGGGTAAATCTTTAAAAAAGTAGAAGAAGTAGGTACCTACTTGTCAGCTTTATTAATACCTGCCTTACCTATAAATGATAACTATAACTACTTTTACTCGTAAGTAACTACTTTTTATTTCTAATCATCATCATCATCCTCCTATAGCGTTATTCCCGGTCATGCCCCTGTAGGAGCTCGGGGTCCGCCTTGACACCTAATCCCAAGGTTTGGCATAGGCACTAGTTTTTACGAAAGTGACTGCCATCTGACCTTCCAACCCGGAGGGAAAACTTTTTATATCTAATGTCATAAATAATATCTTTCGCAGCCATGAAAATTACCCATACTTACTTAATTAAATTGTGTGACTAAATTTCGTTTCAAGATGAAATTGATTATACTATGGAAGAATTAATCATTAACGATCTAGATTTCAATGGTCATATCGTTTAGAAAAACACACACGCTTTATAGGTAAAATAATTAATAACTATTTCTCTTTAGTGAACTTTGAGAAAGGAGGGAATACACTTCTTAAAATAGATTCAAGTAATTTGTCTACTTCGGCATTTTAACAGGAAAATATGATTTTAGTAATGAACAATTAACGTCTTATCTACAAGAAAGTACTCCTACCTTATTAACGTGTTTTCGTGAAACACAAGAAGACAAAAGAAGGTGAACATAATTAACTAACACATTCACGGAAAATCTGCTTAGAAGAGGGAAAACTCTTTGAGATTGTTAGTTTTGTATATTTTGGGTAACTCTGCAGCCGATTATTTGATTTTAAACAATAAGCTAATGGACTGTATGGGTCTATATCAGATATATACCTGGTGGAAAGGCACGACGATCCTTCCCGCAAAGGGGGGTTAGTTTAAGTGATGGAAAATCGATTCGTAATGTTTAGATTTTTTTTTAGGATCAATTATTAAAAATAATAAAATTAATTAATGTTCTTCTGTGACAACCCTACTATTACTATACGTACTAATTATCGTTTATTCGTATTGATAAAGGTCACTGACTCTTGTGTAATTGTTAAAATGTTACTGACCCTAATGAGGGTGGTCACTTGCAGTATTTTGCATAAAAAGTTAACTGCCTATAACTTCAAAACGGTTATGAATATGAGCCTAGTTTCTTTAGAGGAAATACTGTACTCAGTCTAAACAATCCCCCTTTTGCGGAAGGGATCGTCGTGCCTTTCCACCCGGTATAAACCTGCGTGTTTGTCTGCGTTCTGTACAATACTCGGGCGAAGCCGCGCGGGCAGCTGGTAACTAGGTTTATAAAGTTATAGTAGGTAGTAGTTTCTGTTTCAGGAAGTTAGAAAAATAATATTTTATCTTCTTGCTTAATAATTCTGTACTGGAAGCACGATTTACCATTTAATTTTAAGATGAAAGAAATCTTATCTATAAAATTAAGTATTATTGAAAACCTAACATGGACATCCATTTCCGAATTAAGTCCGATGCCGCTTTCTTATAAATGTCAAAAGTTGTTTCGTGTACAGGTTTCATGCCTGCCAAATCATTTTAGTTGTGTGTTTAGAGTAATAGTTAAGTTAATTAAGAAAATTCATAGTAATTCTAAGCTTGGAATAAAAGGCTCAAAATTATTATTTTGGTGACACGAAGCAATGTTTAGAGCCAATATATATCGTATATAGAGCCAAATGGAAATACTAATCATTATATTAATAAATATAATTTATTACAGTCGCATTCTTAAAGCTTTTCTGGCGAAAATGTCATCGGTCATCGCCATTTGAGTTTTAAAGAGTAGCAGAAAAAAAATAAAAACCTAATTAGTACTAATAGGAAAACTAATAAAATATTAAAAGTAATAAATAGTTTTATAGAAGCTTTGATTATTTTATAGGTAATAAAATATGTAAATTTCCCCTTTATTTTTTACTGGAACAAATGAAACTCTTCAAATTAATAATGCATGAACTCACAAAGCCAACTCAAATTAATCAAGCAGCCCAAATAAGTCAAGTCTAGAGAGGTGTGTATAGATGAAACCCGGTTCAGTAGACGGAGTGGCGTCCATGTTATGGCTACATTTAAATATTGTAATTTGCTAACCGCATTCGGATTACTCAGAATTGTGTAGGCCAGTGACTACTATCATGAAATATGCTTTTTTTAACTAAATTATTATGGTTATGCGCAAGTAGTATACTTTTACGGTTATTATATTATTCTTGGTCACTTTTATTACCTAACACAAAAATAATCAGTGAAAACTGATGACTAATTAATATTAGTAGTAAGTAGTCGTATTGTACAAAAAAAAAGATAATTGATGTACAAAGGTGAACTTAGCCCTTTCAGGGATCTCTTCCAGTTAAATTGTAATACAATTAACAAATTCAGCATGTACAATAAAGTATAAGAAAGGCTAGAATAGTTATGATCAACTTTTGAAACCCTTATTCTTGAGCAAGTTAAATTTCTTAATATTATATCATTGACCATAACCCAACACAAAACTATACAGCTAATTGACTGATGACTAACTAATAGTTCTTAAAATATAATAAATATCAGTAGGTAGTTACCTATCTTTTACCCGCAAATTCATTCGCGTAGAACTTACCTACTTCCGAAACACTAAATAAAGTGGTCTGTGACTAAATATAACTGTCATTTAAACGTTAACAAGTAACAAACAATCAAACATACATTCGCGTTCATAATTATATTTACTATTGGTGTAAATCAGGCTTCAAAACAAACGAGCATGAATCAGAGAGCCGCGGGGGCTATACGGCAAAAAGAGAAGGTAGATCGTAATTGATTCGACCTTTAAGACGGAAGTTCGGTGCATTCTTCAACCTTCCCCTCGATGTTTGGGCTATATATCAATAACGAAATAATTACACCCAATGGATTCATTACATGCAGGTATGTGTATATAGAGGTGTCATGACACTGTTATTTGATATTATTCCCCTGCGTGTGATGTTTTTAGTAGGGCAGTTTCAGGTGTCGGTCGCTAGTCAGTTTTTTTCCACAAAAAAAAACTAAATATTCAAAAATAAAAACCGGCCAAGTGCGAATCAGACTCGTGCACAGAGGGTTCCGTACCATTATCTAAAAAAACGGCCAAAAAAATACGTTTGTTGTATGAGATCCCTTAAATATTTATTTTATTTTGTATTTAGCATGTGTTGTTATAACGGCAACAGAAATTACATCATCTGTGAAAATTTCAAGTCTCTATCGCGGCTCTTGAGATACAGCCTGGTGACAGACAGGCGGACGGACACACAGTGAAGTCTTAGTAATAGGGTCCCGCTTTTACCCTTTGGGTACGGAACCCTAAAAAACGATATAATTATCGAACCTGCTCACAAAATTTCACGAAAATCTGTTATAAAATGCGACCTGTTGAGAAAAACAGCCCGATATCCCCCAGACAGCCAGACATACGAAAGAGTTTGTGCTCGTTCAATAAAAATAAGACTCAAAACTTTAATAAACCTTTTAATTTTGAGTATTTTATTTAAATGATCTTTATGAGTTTAGCACGTCTCTTAAGTAATGATGATGATGATGATAAGTTTACCTATTTACGTAATCTTGATTATGAAAGTATATATTTCACAGAAAAATATAGAGGCAAATAATAAATTCTCACGTCGTATCGTAATGAGTGTTGGATTTCTTAATATATTCTTCTTTGCAGACTTAACAGGATGTGATATGTTAGTTCAGAACAAACTTGGCATATTTGAGTAAATATCTATAGATCATTGCTCGAGTATGGACATATTGTGTGGCAAGTATGAGATACTTGCCATACAGTATGTCCAAGTAAACCATAAGTCAATTAATAACCTATTGATTTGGACTTCCTAATTATCAAAATATTTAAATTTTATGGTTTTAGATGTGACGTACTTACTTATTAATAAATCGACTAAAACCATATCTTTTAAATTAATTAAATTGTTTTGAATGACAAAACGTACACATCAAAATACGTTATCTTTTGAAACATAACTACTTCAAAATCTCCAAATACAGTCCAGGCAATCACAAAAAAACTGTATCCAGCAATTTGGATCAAAATTATTGCTTTAGAGCAAACAAACATTTTGAAATACAAAATACACAACTGTTCCTATATAATTACGACAACATTAAAATATTTTTATCTAAACACGAAATATGATTTAATGAAGCTATTGATAACGATATTGTATTGACAACAGCGTAAATTACGAATGATGTTTACTTCCCGCTGTCGAATCCACCTGTTTTAACATTGAGCACAAATACCTACTCTTGCGCTGCTTGCTTACCTGTCGGGCGAATCAATGCACTTTAATGTTGAGAATACATATAAGTACCTACTAACAATAATCATTAAGTTGAATATCAAAGCAACTTTCTCAATATTACTTGTATACCGTTCAGAAATAACTCCAATGTAGACAAAAATTCTGCATGCAATGAAAGATGATTTCAAACGACTTATAGAATTCATCACTGCATGGACCTAGGGTCTAATTTCCTTTTGGTCCCGATATTTTAAAATGTGGTTATCGCATATCGGTTATCGCAACTTTGGTAGACGTTTAAAAATGCTTCATTGCCCCCATTTTTGGGACCCGAATGACACAGAGTACAGGTCGATTCCCAGAGCTGGCGCGTAAATGTCTATGAAATTAATGACAGTTTCATATATTTTCTGCTCCAACTGTCGTGAATCGACCTGTACCGATCGTTTTTAATTCGTGATTACAACACTTAAGGGGCTCCCATACGCCAATGACCTTCGATGTGAATCCCTTAGTTTTCTTATGTTTTTTGTAGCTTATTATATTAATAACAACGGTTTTAAGCAATATAGTATCCCATATTTACTTCAAAGTTCATTGTTTTCGAGATATTGGGCATCAAATTTGAACAATTTTAGTCCAGAAAACCGGTTTTCTGGCCATAACTTTTGTGTTAATTGGTTTAAAATGAATACCCTGGACTATGTTTTAGAGACGTCACATACGAATCCAAATATGTAGATTTCGTATATGTTAGATCTTTCACGTCAATAGAGATACGAAATAAGTGTTTTTTATACAATGTTTAAAAAATCATACAAAATTGAGTATTCACTTATTTCGAAATCCGGTGGACTAAAATGGGGATAAAAGATAGGAGAACCGATAACCGTTTGATTTATACTTCTATATGTAGTGCAAAAGTAGGTGATACGATTCAAAACTTGTCAAAAATCGATAAAAACCTCGGGTAGCCCCTTAAGTAACAAAGTATCCAGAATGAAGAAAGATTCTGACAAACATGGAATGTAAAGTATCTCCAAATGAGAAAAGTAAACTAAACGACAATGCTACCTTTATTATGATGACCTTTGATGAACATATTCGATGACTTCCTAGTCATAATTTCTCACCAATATCGCTGGTTACAAAAACTGCTTCATCTTATAAAATGTCAAGCACTAAATTGGCCAACGGAATCACCCCGGAGTCTGGCTGTCACATGCGTTTATTATCATGCAAAAAGACTACACCGAAATAAAAATAGGCAAGCCTGTATGGAATCACCCAATCGGTAGTCCTTCGAGAAGCGTCGCTGTGTCTGCAGCGGCCGGCGCAAGTTGAGGCTAACCACATTTCTACCGTGCTACTCAAGAAAGTCTTATCTCAATACATTTCTGAATATTATACGGCTTTTATCACTTACAATGGCAGATTTCCAGTTAAATTTCAATACCTACAGCCAGAAGAATTTACGCATGGTTTTACGGTTTGGTTTTTAATTTAACAATGACTGCATGTCCGAAATTGTGAATCATCATTCGATTCATATCTTATAATTTTAATTTATATGTAAACATGGGAACTCAAAACTAAGATGTTCAGTTAATTACGAAGGTACAGTACGTCCTAGTCCTTGACGATGCCCTAGTGTTACACATTAGCACTCTATGTCAAAGCAAAGTGCGTTAAATTCGAACTAAGAGGATTTTAAAATTAATTATACAGGGCGGAAAAATCGAATCCCACATGGATGGCAAATACCTTAAATATTGTAAATAGCACATTTGGTGTAAGGGAGACTTTCCTTTGTTTTTAAAAACAATAAATACTGCATTTAAGGATTTACGAAAAATCGCTTGCCTCAGTCGGGACTTGAACCGGTCAAATGTGACAAAAAATAATGTGCTGTATTTTATGATGCAGATTGAAAGGGTTACTGATAAGGTTCATTTTTCTCTTAATAACAAATACAATCAGAATAACGGAAAGCCATGAAAATTGTAAACGAAAAATTAAAACACACAAAATAAAACAATATTCATTTAATAACCTTACTAAAACCTTGCTAACTAAAGTAGTTGTTCAAAATGAGCCCCGTTTCGGCGTCTGCATAAATTTAATCTTTTGAGGAATTGACTTTTCGTAGCTCGTTGCAGTGAATTGTGGTGAATATTAGTAATAGCTGCATGGACTTCGGTTATTCTGATTGTATTTGTTATTTAGAGAAAAATGAACCTTATCAGTAACCCTTTCAATATGCATCATAAAATACAGCACATTATTTTTTGTCACATTTGACCGGTTCGAGTCCCGACTGAGGCAAGCGATTTTTCATAAATCCTTAAATGCAGTATTTATTGTATTTAAAAACAAAGGAAAGTCTCCCTTACACAAAATGTGCTATTTACAATATTTAATGTAGTTGCCATCCATGTGGCATTCGATTTTTCCGCCCTGTATATTAAGTAGTATATCCCTGCTAACGATTTTTTTTTTATTTAATGAAAAATGTAATGCTCGGAACCGGACTCGAACCGGTGACCACAGGCATTCATGTCCCATCGCTACTAAACAACTGAGCTATCGGAACAATCCGGTTCGGCCACAAAATCTTTAAATCAGTTCCTTCATACATCGCCTTAGGGAGGCGTGGAGCGACATCTACCAGAAGACTTAGGCTTCTTAACGCACAGGTCACAAATTATATTGAGAAATCTTCAGTAATGATGCGACACCCCATACTAAATTAATTTTGTACTAAGCTGTAACGCTGCTAATGTTTTTTTTTTCTAGGATTCCGGTTAAATTCCGGCTCGGAGAATTCAATTAAAAAAAAAAACCTTTATAGGAGGATTTTTGTTCATTAGAATTTAAGCCATGTCACTTTGACGAAAATGATAAAGCAGCCATTTCATACACAAGTGCCATTTTGATTCCTAGAACGTTTACCATAAATATAGTCCTAACTCAAATAATAAAGGAAATATATTTATTTTTGAATAATGATAATGTGACAAATTTAATGTTAGTTGTGTAGGTGCAATAAACAAGCGGAATTAACTTTAATTAACTAACTAACTACATTAACTATAACTTTATATGATCAAGAATTCACTCCCAATTTCCCTTAACTTTGTAAGTATTTATAATAGGTACAGTAGCTGCCCGCACGGCTCTGACAGCGTATATCAGAGAATCCAAGCGAAGCCGCGGTGTAAGATATAACTTATGTTCATCCTGAAGGTTCATTCAACATATTCATTAAATACCGGAATCGGGTGAGAGTTTCGGAGAGACGCAATACATATAAAGCTACAAATTTACAAAACTACAACCTCACAAACATCACTTCGCTCGTAGAATACTCTGGACAGTGGACAGGCTGTACATGATGCCACAGGGAGGGACGGAAAGGCTCCTATGCAGATAAATTAAGAACTGGTCTTAAAATGGCTGATGACTTGCCATAAACAACCTACTTAATTTGGACGGTTAATGGTTTATGTGCAACAACCTCATACTAAATCAGTTGTGGCAAATAAAAAAAAGTGGAACTATGACAAGGACAATGAATGATATTTTCCTCTCTGTCACACTTATCGGGATTTGTATGCTACCAGCTCGTTCGTACGTGGTATTATTATTACCATAGCCTGTCCAGAGTATTCTAGGTTCATGGCCTATGTTCAATATTTTTTTCAATTGAAATAGTAGTTTACATCATACAAACTTTTCAAAGACTTTATTATTAGCAAACAATATATACTTGTTTCGCTACCCGCGCCGCTCGGCTTGGCTTACAACGGATGCAAGCAATGTTGCTGGATTAAATATTCGTCCCCGAGGTCCATTAAATTCACTGGGGAAAGATTTTTTTGAAATCGAATTTGCAGTTGCTGAGTTTACCCCCTACACACAAACTCTCAAAGCTTTAGACTCACAAACATTACCTCTTTGTATACAGGATGTATCAAAAATGGGGTGTGAAATGATCAAAGGCATGTTCGGTAGCGTATTGCAAAAATAACTTTAAACGGTATGTTTAGATAATTATAGAATGGACCTTCGGAATGGATACCGGATATATTTTATCCCACAGGTTCACCTGCATTATTATTAAAGTGCGGAGCAGTTATTATTAAATATATCAAGGGGATGTTTGGCACAGAAATATATCAAGATAGAAGGAAAGAGTATATGTACTTCGCGTGGTGAAATTATGACACGGTGTCACAATTGCTCGCCGCGAGCCGAGCGTTAGTCTGCTCCCGACCGCGGTCTGCGTGCGACGTCAGGTTTTAAAAACATAATGCTTTGTTGCGCAATAACTAATTGTTCAAACACTTCCAATAAATTTGGAGCTGTTAATCGAGGTATTTTCTTTCATCGGTAGGTACAATTTGTCCTTAAATATCTGTTATTAATTAAAAAACGTTTTATTTTAATATTTTCATCAAAACAGTAGCGGGCGATTGTGTGCCAACGCTAGTTTTCCATTGCGGCTTTAATTTAACGAGCCAGACTTGGCGTGCGTTCAAAACCAGCGATGTAAAAATAAGCTATTCAAACTGTCGAGTCACGTTCGAGGTCCATTTCTCATTTTTTCTGACAAAACTAAGAGTAGTAGTACTAGTACACTGCGATTTTCTTACTCAATTATTAAAATCAAATAATTACATTCTTATTATTATTATGCAGCTATACTAATGTACGTAGTGCAAAGCAAATATTATTAACAAACACGTTATGGTTACTTCTATATTGCAATTTTGTTTCAGTTTTCCGAATGATACTGATATTCAAAATAAGTGGATTGAAGCAACTGGTCGTAAAAAATGGTTTGCTACATTTTTTGGTTTCCTTCTGGCCATTGCCTACGGTATCTGGTCGCATATTTAGAGGATTTATGATATAGCTCGGCCAGTAATTGAAGTGTAGCGTCCGTGAGCAGGAACGTAAGCAATCCCCTCAGAAATTTGTTTGGATGCTTAAGAACTGAACATACTAAAAGTCTCGACAAGTTCTTTTTTGCTATAGTGTAAAAAAAACTATAACGGTTTAATTAAAAAAGACTATTTTTTCATTTCCTGTATTTAATCTAATTATCATTTCCTCTGTCGCTTCTTATAGATATTTTGAATCGATACAAAATAAACCTACAAGTTATTGCAACTATCGCCTGCTAATCGATGTTGACGAATCGATGTCGCGCGGCTTATGTTTCCCGTCACTAAATTACGCTCGTGACGTCAAAGTACCTACGCAAAATGTTACACGCTCGGTTCCCATACTAATCGACGAGCTCTTTCCTTCTATCTTGATATAGTTCTGTGATGTTTGTTACCTATTTGACGATAATCAACTTTACGTAAAAGGAATTGGACTTCACTGCTATAATTGCGTGTCTTAAGTTAATTTTAATAACTGTGTAAGTACTTAGTATTTTTTCATTTTAACATTTTAGCATTTTAGAGTTTTATGGTAATGATGTGGCCATTTTTTATGGATGTACTTAATCAAAAAATCTAAATATACACCAGACTGTAAATTTTAAAACCAAAGAAAACATTGAAAAATTTATTGCTCAAGATTGAAAATTATAAAATTTTATAATTTTCGTTAGCAGCGCTACTGCTTAAAAAAAACAAAAATACACCAGACTGTTATGAATAACAGTTTTGAAGCAGCAGTTTCTTTCTATTTCTGAATAATTATTTAAATATGTCGATGGAGGACTCTTCTCCGGTTACGGTGTCATTTATTTAGAGGTTAAACAAAATGGCCCCGAACTTTAGAGATCGACTTGGTGTCGTTATGTGCTCATCTCTGTATTAATTTGTTAATAAATGTTGACTATAAATCTTCTTTGTCCTAAAGGCAACGACTTAAAACGGCTATTATCGGCATTTAAGAAAATGTGACAGCAGTAACTTATAACTATTCCCCATTAAGAATATGACCGTTATATAAATGTTATACAAATCTAGTAAAGGCAGTTTACAAATTTGTGCGCGCGTATTTTAACTGACCACTTATTATTTATGTCGCGGCACTATCTAATCGAGCAAATACGTTATTGTATATAACCTTTTTGTATGTGTAAAAATTTGCTACTCTTTATTATACATACATTGCTTACAATTAGTTTTTAGTAAAAACATAATCTTACTGCTAATTGAACTCACAAATACACAACAATATCTAAGGAACATACGAAATATTGAACATATAACATTATAAAAAATTACCAATGGGCAGTTCCATAAGAGCTCGGTAATTTTACATAATAAATTAATTAGTCACTGTGCCCTAATGTAAACCTTTATGATTACCTCTATGTTGAGTGTAGACAATATTATAGAAAATCGCATAAAATATAAATTCGAGACAATGCTCCATTAATATTAGATAACATGTTAGCTGCATACAGTGTCCATTTTAATTAGAAATTAAGTAATAAAATACTACTGGTTCACTATGAAGGTAAAACGTCTAACGATACTTTTATTGAAAAGTATTTCGGGTAAATTTCAATACAAAACATTAATATTATTGTGGGTTTACTTAGCTTACTCGTATCTAATTCCTTGCATAGCACATTTTAAAAAAGATTCTTTATTATGACAGACATGATACATTTAAATATAAACTATAGTACAACTAAATAAAACTACTAGAATTACTATAACTAACTTAACCTATGGGGTATGTACACTATATTTACTACAAGCTGTCAGTAAGCTTGTCCTGCAATCGTTAAATCGATTATTAAAGATGCTTACTTTCTAGTTTCCCATCTTAACATTCAAGAATTCGAATTCAAGGTAAATGTTTTGTCAAGATGAGAAAAGTCAAAGTCAAGGAACACCACATAGGTAGTTTGTTTAGAATCGATTATGGACATCTAATATTTTCATCTGGGGGCACGGCAGTGCCCACGCCAAGACAAACCAGTGGGCACTTTCCTCTCTTTTCTCGAAACGTTTCCTCGTATTTTCAAACCCGCACAGAATCAGCTTGGATAATATTAGCAAGCTGATATTCACAGGCTTCGGCGACTTTAACAATTTTGTATAGGCACCCATAAAGTTTCGTATGTCTAACTAAACTTTGCATGTTCAATGAAATGAGGTATATCTATGTCTGTAATTAGTTTATGTAGCTTCAGATACCATACTAAAAAAAATACTGCGAATTTAAGATTTTCATACAAAACTAGTTTATGCTGTATTTAGTTTGTTTTATAAATTGGAACCGTATAAACTAATTACAGACATAGATATGCCTCATGTCATTGTATATGCAAAGTTTCGTCAGAATCCAACACGTGGTTTTAAAATGAGAGCGTAACTACGTTTGTATGGGAAGGTGAAATTCGGCCGAGCTTACTGCGGCCTCTTAAACTTTATATTTTATTAGAATTTGAAATGCACCAACTATGTCACACAAAATCGATAGAGTTGTGATCGTGATTTCTTTTAGGTACGTCCTTGAATGCTGTAATTTGGTACACATATAAGATTTGGTCTGTAGATTACATAAAAATAAAAAAAAACTCTAATATTTACCTTACAACCCCTGCAATGAACCCCTCATTGCAGGGGTTGTAAGAGAGAAGATTGAATGTAAACGTAAATTTGTATACCTACTGAAGTCCTAGGAAGCTAAAATTTTGCATGCTTGCTAAGATTAGAGCACAAACTACCCAATAAAAATCTGCCAGCACACCTACAACCTTTACTTTAGGATACGAAAAAACTAAACCCCTTTAAATAGGCTAGAAAACACCTAACAAAAAAAACGGGCAAGTGCGAGTGGGCGAGTTCAACTCGCACTTGTCCGTTACCCGTACTTAATAACGGGTTCCGTACTTAATTACAAATGTATACTTTTCAGTACTGTCTAGCCAAGATGTAGAATTTGTAGACCGGGGCTGGTAGAGTGGCCGTGTGGAGTAGGAAGCTTGGCGCTACTTGCTATTTGATATCTTGATATCTTTTTAACGTTGAAACTATATCAGCTAAGGAGTCTTGGCAATCACTTTACATTCAATGTGTTTAGTGGGATCTAATTTACATTAATATACAATAATAATAAAACATACAAAAAGTATACTTATTCGAGATATCAACGCTTGAAATAAGAAAAGTACCTACAAAATTCATAGTTAGCATTTTTTTATTATTTTCAATGATATATCATCGTTGGTTTTGTCATGATTTTTAATTTGTATACTTACATATATCTGGCGTCTGATCCGTAAGTGAGGCATAGGAAAGATGGTAAAATCATATTTAATCTAGGTACTTATTATTTTAACGTAAATAACAATTACAAACAAAACAATACTACTTTGATACATTGTCATGAGACGGTTGCCATAATCGTATTTGCTTTACATTGCTACTGAATAAGTTAGCTGGCCAGGCGACACTAAATGTATACCGTTTTATGCATAATAAAAGTTTGAAGTCAGAAATTAAATATTTTAATGTTGCATATATTATGGAACATATGAAAGTTAAAGATAACGGATGAAAAAATATATCTAAAAGGGCAATGACTTGTTTAAATGTTTAATAATTAATGTACAAAGTATACAAATCGCTACTACAAAATGACTACAGAGCACGTGTTACGCAAATTTTGAAATTATGGAATATTATAGAGATGGTTAAGAAATGAAAAGGTCTGATTATCAGATAGCTATGATTGTTTATGTAATTTAATCGGTACATGATTGCCTAAAATTTCTTCGATAGAAAAAAATCTAAAGTTGGGTCTTTATTTTTCTTTTTTACTTAGCCTATTCAAACAGTACATTATTGAACGACACAAACAAGTTAATAGGTTTATAGGTATGGTATTTTATCTTATCTAAAATCTCACTTAATGAAATATAAATAAAACTTCACTAAGTTAATTTATCTAAATTTGTCCAAAAACAACAATTCCCGAAGAGTGTTGCATCTCTTTTTCTCGTGCGTGGAAGGCATAAGCGTGTCTCTTTCAAGGGGGCGTGGTCGACTCGAATCAAGGCATCCCCTTAACGCAAACACTACGACTACAAAGATATCCCAAACATTTTCCACTTACCTGTAGGTACAGAATATAAGAATGAATCTTAATGTTGACCACTACATTATATTGTATATTAAACGACTACTGAAGTAAAACAACAATAACTATACAAACATTTTCCTTTTTTTCATAATAACCTACGTTTACAGAATATAAAAAAAAAAAATATTTTCAGTAAGTAAAAGATATAACACCGAAAAGAAAACATTCATGAAATACGAGATACTTTTAATGGCCACCATAATGTAAAATCGGTTAGATATTAGTGAATACCTACGTTAAATATAACTATTATATAACATTTCAATTTAAATCAGATCGGTTTACGACATCCATTTATTTAATTTGGCAACTGGATATTTGAACTTGAACTTGCTCAAGGTTCTTGATCTCTTCGTTATGGAAGTTTTAGGCAAAATAATTGCCTAACCCTACAACCATACCTACTGTTCGGGGAAATAAAACTCGATCAAACATAAGTCATTAATATGTAAATCAGTGTAAGATCAACCCAGGTGTTGGGCAAACCGGCTTTGCTTGGCAACATATACTGGTTGTCACCTAGTTCATTATACCTATCATTTCCCCGCTTGCAATTTAGCCGTTCTCTCTAATAGGCTCTTAACTTTTTAGCGTTGGTAATAATTTTATTAAATTTGCTTAGTTCACATGCAAGTTTAAAAGGCGTGATTTAGAAAATAAATACAAGGTCATGAATAAATATCACAAGATTGTAATTTTATGTTTAAGGGTCCTCAATTTTGGCAAATGCTTGGCAAAACAGGTTCGGATGCTGCCAATATATACAAGAAAATGAAATTGATTATGTCAGTGTTTATCATTCGCATGTGTCATTAAAAGGCTAGGACATGAATCACAATATTTTTTAATGTTTATGTTAAAGCATAGTCAAGATGATGGAATCAGCGAAGAGATTAAGAAGTTTATTGGAATAAAAATAAAAATAAATACATATACACTCGTATTAATGCACACGTAAATAATTATGTAACATCGAGGTATAATATTTTCCCGTTTATTTATTAAAATTTTCGCAACAGTACCTACCAAGTTACAAATACGAAAGGCGAACTTAATGTTATCAAGCATTCTCTACCAGTCAACATTTACATACTTATGCCATTGTTATGACTATTTTTAACAATGGACCACACATCATGTTTGTAACTGTGTTAACCTTAAATCGAAAAGGTCATAATGATCGAGTATCCTTTGACACAAAACGGGTGATTATCGACATAATATTATTATTTTCCTTGTTTCGGAGCCGCCTATAATTTTTGGTTAAACACTACTTCCGTTGCGGGCAATATCTGTCGGCATATTTCCACGTTCGCCGCAGATACATCACAAGAACTCGATTACATTGACAACTGCGGGTGCAACGTAATGAGTTTTAAATTATTAACTGCAGATAAAAACTCGCCTGCTGTAACCTTTCCTTTAGTTTTTGGCCGAAGCCGACACATGGGCACTCCGTAGGGTACCTACTGGAGCGTTCTGCTATCAATTTACTACTATTGAAGTTTCTGTACGATTTTATTGTAAAACTAGCTTCTGCCCGCGACTCCGTCTGCATGGGGCATGATTTCCAGGATAAAACTATGATAGGTTTACGAGTATGTTATCTCTTCCCGGGACTCAAACGATCACTATAAGTACCAAATTTCATCTAAATCAGTTCAGCAGTTTAAGCGTGTAGGACAGACAGACAGACAAACTTTCGAATTTATAATATTACAGTATGGCACTAATAGGGATTGTAACGATTGAAAATGTACATACATACATTCACGCCTTTATTCCCAAAAGGGATAGGCAGAGCACATGAAACTTATGTTCCAGCGCCACTTTTAGCATAAATGTGGGTATAAAAGATCGACAAATGTGATATTGCAGCGATAGGTTGCTAGCCCATCGTCCACAACACACTTCAACCCTGGTCCCTTAGTCGACTTTTACGACACCCATGGGAAGAAAGGGGGTGGTGAAATTCTAACCCGACACCACACTGGTAAAAATGTTATTTTACAAAATATTACCTACGAAGCAAATAATCAAGTTTGTTTTTCATACATGGCAAAAAAAACGAAAATCAAAGTAAACCGTCTGTCATAAATTTGTAAATCCTCAACAACAAAACCCAACAATAAAAGAGACGCAAATAAAAACGATACAAAAACACTATAATACTGTCATATGTATAAAATGATTTAAACTTTTTCTCACACATTTTACTAATAGGGACTCGAAGAGGTAAATAAATATGTTATTTATACGTGATTAAGTCCCGTTTAGTAAAAATAATCCATGATGGTTTTATGATTACGATTATTTCAGTTATTTGTTTGTTTTTTGTTTCGTTGTGTTTGTAATTTATTGATTCGTATAAAGAACGATAAATCCATATGAGATTATATACTTAATTAATACACACTCATTTATGGCCTGCATTTCTGTTTCAGGATAACCGAAGTGAACCACAAAGTATATTACTCAACTCATAAATAAATCATACTCTGTGTGTGTACAAGACAATTTGTGTATCTCCTGCGTATACTACCTACCGCTAGCGTACTCCTGAAAACTCACACGGCTCGTGAAAAGTCAGTGAACGATCACCCGCCGTGCGTCGGCTCCTAGGCTGTTATTCGCTACGCGCTAAAGCGGCTCACCCGCGGGTAACCCGCCACGAGACCAGACCTCTACCTACGCTTGGTTACTATACGCATAGTGGTGTCAAGATATATTTGTGGGTGAGCGTTGAGGTGACCTTAAACAAGTTACAGAATAGGGGAGCTGGTCGGCGATGGTACTTAAGCAAACGCCGGAGCCGCTTCGCCACAGACCGCTGAAGACCGTCGAGCGCGCAGCACATAGTGCTACGGATCACGGCAACAGTTTGACGTTTCGTAAATAACGAGTGAACTTTAGTTACGAATCTCAAAGAGTTAAGTGTTGTGAAAAGAACTTTAAACTTTCAATATGATTTCCTTAGTGTTGTTTGCTTTGGGAGGGTTCCTTGCAGCGACAGAAGGTTGCGGCGTTGGAAAACAAATTATAAGTAAGTGTTACTACACAAATTTTTTTATCGTAAGCGTTTTTTGTGCATACAAAGTTCGGGCCAATGATGCTTTTAAAATATAGAATTAAATCACCGACTTAAATAATGCTACATTATGCTATGATGATTTTTAACTGAAAAATGGTTTTTATTATAAACGTCCTGCTTATATATCATGTACTCACATAAGTTTATTAGGTAGCTTCTTAAGAGACTAATTTGATGTCACTACATACCACCGAACTATTCATTTATGCATGAAAACTTGATATTTGGATTATACAATTAAGAATTCGTTTTGAACATTTAACAATAGAGTTGGTGACAAACCATGATGTAATGTTACTGATCTGTTAATAAATGTATATTTTAAAGTAATCGTGAAATTTTCATCATCAGATATTTATGGACATAGTCAATGTCATTTTGCAGTCATAGAAGTAATAAAATCGCCCGCCGCCACCCAGTCTACAATTTTCGGACGAGTTCTGCCAAAGACGACTCCATTAGCATACACGTATGGGTTAAGATGATAAAAATTTATTGGCATACACCTGTTTTAACACGCACCGGCAACTATAAATCAGATAAATCCGACTCATTATGCGACAAATATTGTAATTATAGACAAAATGTAGTCTCTCGAAGTTGGTCATGATAGATGTACCGGTTACCGGGTACCGGTTAAATTCGAGTATTATGCCCATTCTTGTAATAGGACGATATCGGAGGTTTAAGGTTGTACTAATGATATGTGTTATTGGTTTAGCGTCGGGCGGATTGACGGCAATCGACAAGCAAACCATCGTAGACGCGCACAATCGCCTTCGACAAAGCATCGCCCTGGGGCAAGTCTCCAGCCAGCCACCAGCAGCTAATATGATGGAAATGGTAAGTCACGTGACACTTAGATGACCTATGTCAACGACTTCATCGATTAGAAGGTCTTCACTGTCACATAACCAAATTACTAAAACCACAGATATGCTCATATTTCGCATAAGCCCTATAATTTGCAAAGGTATCGTATCGTATATACGTAGGTAGCTCAATTAATTAATAAAACCAATACCTAACTGGCGTCAATATGGAGAGAAGATGTAGACCAAGAAAAAGGTGGATGAACTGCGTGAGAGGCGATGTAAATAGGAAGGATGTGTGTGATGGGTTGACGAGCCATAGAGAGGTATGGAAAAAAACATGCTGCGCCGACCCCAAGCAAATGGGATTAAGGACAAGCGAAAAATGAATATGAGAAAATAAAAATGTCTAACAGTATAACCGAAACGCTAATAAATTATTTTCTTTCTTTCTATATTATATAATTTAACAGAAACCGTAACTATCGATGATAAATCGTCGGTGATTAAGAGATTATATAAAGTAATTTCACAGCCGACCCGTAACAAATTTAAATATTTACCGAGGCAGAATATTTGCCAGGTTCCATGCCTCGCACTTAAATTAGCGTTAAAATGCAGTTAAATGTCATGGAAGGGCTTTGCTGTATCGTAAATTGCGATAAATAAGAGTTTCAATGACGTTTAGGTATGCGGTCAGGCGCCAGAAAAGTACTTAAGTAACTGTTTGTTTTTCCTCAGGTATGGGATGAGGAGTTAGCAGCAACCGCACAGCGTTGGGCTGATCAATGTACTCCCGCGCACGACCGTGCCGCGCAGCGCGACGTCGGTCGTTTTCCCGTCGGTCAGAATCTCGCAGCAACCTGGACCAATCGCCCCCTGAGTGAGCCGAAAGACTCTCAGCCTGACTTCATGACACAGATCAAAGCCTGGTTTGACGAAGTCAGCATTTATGGATTCAAGCCTATCAGCGGCGGACATGGCACCGGTCATTACTCTCAGGTGAGCATTGGAAGCATTAAGTTTTGTATAAATATTAGGTATTGTATGTGTTAGCAGTTGTAATTTGTCCAAGCTTAACTTATCTTTGTTTAATCTATAAAAAAGAACTCGTATAAATTTTTGAATTATTTGAATACGTGAATTTTTGTTATTTGTGTGGGATTCATTATAATTTCTATGTAATATTTTTAATAGTTGGTCTGGGGTGAGACATCTCACGTCGGCTGTGGCTTCACGTTCTACTACGACAACGTACGAGGCTACACTAAGCTGTACGTCTGCAACTACGGGCCGGGCGGCAACGTCATAGGGTCCAACCCTTATGAGAAGGGTTACCCCGCATGTAGTACCTTCGGCCTTGCAGACTCCAGAAAATACTCTGGTCTATGCGGTAAGCCCAGCAATTCCTATTACTTTAGTATCAGTCAATATATAATATGCAATTGATTATGATGTCAATTTCGCGAATTCCATCTTTGTAACATGGTAAAATTTTAATTTGTTATTATTAATATCATGTTATTTTCAACTGTACAACAATATACTAAAGCCTTTTTTTTATACACAGCAACCAGCAGTTTCACTGCATCTACGAGTTACGAAACTGTCAACAATGTCATTCCGGACGTCAAGGACAATTCTCAAGACTTCAACTACCAATACAGTAACCAGTTCAGCAACCAATTCAGTAATCAATACAGCAACCAATTCAGCAATCAATACCAATACCAGTACCAGCAGCCCACTTACTACCAAACAGAAACACAGACTTCTACGTTCAGGCCTTTTATCAGCCTTTTCAAGTCTGCCTCAAATCTGTTCACTCAGCCTAAGTCAAGAGGATTTAGATTTGGTACTGTTTACTTATAAAACCTCACTTGTTTTATAGATATACAAATAGCAGTATTGTGTAAATTATTATGAGATTGTGACAGTTGTGTTACCCGACTGATTATTCGAAAAATTTTCGGAACGATTTATAGTTAATATAAAGTGTTATCTCCGGCAATCCTCAAAGTATAAGTATGCATTTAATTGCCGCATGACCATATCTTTTTTATGGAATAAAATTACTGTCGCGTCGATTAGATAGACATATATTTTGAGAATGGCCGTCTCTTTGGTTGTACAAGGAGAAGCACTAGCATATTTTTATACTGAAAGCATTCTGGACTTCAAATATAGTGGAGTTAAAGATTTTTCTAGGTAAAATATGTAATGTTGTAAGTACAGACCTTGAAGTATTAGCGGAGAGCAGGCGGCAGTTGTTGTTAAGTGAAATAAATGTTTATTTCTTATTTAATCTGCTTTTTACTATAATAGTCTTATAAGTATTAGTAATTCTTAAAACCTACCTGCATATAATAGACCAAATTTCAGAGACTAAAAAGGATATTCTCACCCTTTTTTTGTCACAGGTTTAAATGTTTTGCATCATCAAATTTTTTCTTCTTCTCTCCATCTTTATTCTATATAACTAGTGTTTTATTTTGAGTTGCAATTAATTTATCTCGATTAGCAAGACTGGATTCTTTGATTTTTAATTCATGATACTTTTTTATTCGTATTATTAATTCAATCGTTCTTATATTTTAACATTTACCTGTTCCATAGGATAGCATCGTTGTTTTTAAAGGTGAAAGTACTACAGGAGGCATGTACTTAGTGAGCCGGCACGCGCTGATGATTTGCGCGACTTTGTTTGGCGGCGCCGCATTCACAGAACGGCGAGTCTCTGCTGCGACCACTGGCCCCAACAGTTCTCGGCTTTTTCTGCCCATTCTTGTTTCCACTTCTCCGATATTTCAAAGAAGCTACATAGAAGCTCCAGATCAGTGAGATATGAAGGATGGCACAACTTTAACCTTCGCAACGGTGGATTTGTGAAGTCTTCGTGTACAGGTTAGCTCAGGGTTAGCCAGGATCTTTTGTGCTTCGCGAACTAATGCGTTTTGCCTTCTAAGGTCTTTTATTATTTATTATTATTTATTTATTAACTCTCGTCGCCACACAATGTCACACGTAGCCGACTGGTCTCTACACCAGTCTTTTGCTTTCTTAGGAATCCTGCTTCAAGGTGACCTGTTTGGGATAACATTTAATCTGTACAGTTTCAGCCACTGCGGAACACAGCCTGCTCAACTGGAGTTGCTTTATCCTATGTCCTATGAGTATGGCATACCGTTTTTTTTTAATAAATATCAAATATCTAATCCTCGTGATCATTGTGATCAATGGTCAATTTCAACTAGCAAATGAAAAATAAAACAATAAGAGTTCGTCTTTTTAATCGATCAATTTTGATTGAACGCTAGACGCTTCCATACAAAATGATAAATTATCGCGGCTAAATGTGTCGTAAACGTGTAAGTACCAATACGTTCTGTGACTGGGACGACATTATTGAGTAAACATGCACATATCTCATATTCATACTCATTTATTTATAATGAAGCACAACTACAAAAAATAACAAAACATTTTCAGTATCTAATTATGTAATTCCTTTCTTCGTAGTTGATCAATCAAAGCAATCCATTTGCTCGTCCTTGTGTGGAGAGGTTTATAATTTTGCGTTTTGCGATTCGGCTGCTATATCTACACTAATATTATAAAGTGGAAGGATTTGATTGTGTGTTTGTTTGTTTGTATTGAATAGGCTCCGAAACTACTGGACCGATTTGAAAAATTATTTTACCATTAGAAGCCGACATTATCCCTGATGAACATAGGGTATGTTCATTCCTACGGGAAAACGGGTCATAGGACAACGGATATAAACGTCTTATTTTTTAATGGGTACACTAACCGTGCGTAGCGCAGCCGGGCCGTGCAGCTAATTTAATATAAAATAGGACTGAACGGAATTAGTCGTTTTAAGATTCAAGGTTTAGCTTAACTTATTGTATTTAAGGCATCTCTAATCTGTCTGTTTTGTGAAATACGTTAACGGTCACACATTTAAATAAATGCCCTTATCTAAGGAATTGCGTCGAGTTGTCTTGGATCCCATCATCACAATTTGAACCAGTTCATATTCAAAATAAAACGACGCATTGATAACCCCCTGATGTTTATAGTGGGATACATATATACACGCGTCATAATTCGCATCGTTTAGTAAGTATAGAGAGTTGCACGCAATTAAGGACGATAAAAACAGTGGAAGTGAAACTGAAGAGAGAATAAACTTATAATAAGTTATGGGTTATAGTTAATTTGTACAAAATAAACATAGTAGACCAGTAAAAAAAAGATTAGTTAAGTACAAAGGCGAATTTATCCCTTTGAGGGTTCTCTTCCATTATCAGTACAGTACAGTACAACCAGAGATGGGCATTAATCGATTATTTTTTTAATCAACTAATTAATCGACTAAACAATCAATCGTCACAAAAATAATCGCGATTAATTTAATTAAGATTAACTTAATCGTCGCAGAATTCGATTAACGATTAATGAATCGTCATTTTAACCGACTAAATTTCTCGATTAAGTCTCGATTAAATTTTGAAACACAGTGCATAACAAAAAAAATATATGTATTATCATTCAATATGTTCTTTGAAATCATTCTAGACCAGGGCAAAAAATTGTTGGGCAGTATATGAGTTAGGTAAATTTAAACTTGAATAAGAAATCGATTTACATAATCCATCATTTCATTCATAAATATCATATAAGCTATTCCTTTCACTCCGTAAATATCCATAAATATCATATAAGCTATTCCTTTCACAGGTATCTCCTCGTCCATCAAAAGACCCGTAATGACCTAGGTATTATATATACATGCCTTAAGGTATAGCAGTCTGTCAGCGTACCCCGAAACTTAGACTTACAATTTTTTTTTCTGATATTAATCGAAAGAAAATTAATCTAATTAATCAATCGATAATAGATTTAATCGCTCGTATTTAAACGACGATTAACTTAATCGTGATTAAGTTAGTCGAACATCTTACGACTAAGATTGATTAATCGTCACTTTTAATCGTTAATCGATTACTTTTAGGTTAATCTTAATTGTTAATCGTTAGTCGATTACATTTTGCCCATCACTGAGTACAACAACAGCACATTAGCACAGCAGCTTGTACTATATAAAGTAGTAGTGCAAGTTGCTAGACTGCATACAAATAAAAAATTAAAGACACACTGTTGTAAATAATATGAGCGTTTAGAACTATTAAATATTTGTAAATAAGGTGTGCACCTGTTGACTCCGGGTACAAAGAAAAAAATCATTTATTTAACAAATGGCATAATACGAAGTTCCTCGATCATTGAAAAGTCAAACTTTTCATATCACTCTCAGCGAATTAGCTGATTTTAGCACTTGGTTACAAAGTGCCTAAATTAATGAGATCTTTCTTATCAAACATATGAAGAACGCATCAAAACGTGAGGAAAAGTAAACTTAACTACGTCAGAAATGTAAAGCCTACTGTGTGATTAATACATTTACACAATGTGGCATTGATCGCGTCTCACAGTTGAGGACAGTGCATTACGTAATACTAACAAAATGGACACACAAATCGTAAAATGCGAATATACCAGTTTGGGCAAATGTTTCAATCTTTAGTTGCTAGAAGCCACTGTGATCATATTCGAGTCGACCGGTCCACGCATTGCACATTCGCAATCGCGACCTCGACAATGAAAACTTACAACCATGTTCAATGAACAAAGCCAAAAGCTGTATATAATATTAAACCTGCGGCTAACACTAAAAAAATACAATATTTAGAATACTCCTACTCAAGTATGAAAAATCGGACAAGTGGGAGTCAGACTCGCCCACCGATGGTTCCGTACAAAATTAAAAATTTATAGTTTTCAGACATTTCCCTATACTTATAGTATAAGACGACGACGATGTTAATTGTCATATTTCATAGTTCTAGGACAACGGAAAGTTCCCTATAACTTCTTTTAATTTCATCTCGATACCGCGATACGCGTTCCCGAAATAAAGGGTCTTGACAGACAGTCGAACACCAAAATGATGCTTGAGCCAATGAAGCCCTTTCGTACGATACCCCCCGTGACACGGTTAACTCACTTCAACATTTGGATCCCCGTTCCCTGTTAAAAAACAGGGAACGAGGATCCAAAAATAACAATTACATCATTTATTTTAATTTAATTTATGGCAAATCAGTATTTAGAACCGTGAGATTTCAAAAATGTGATTTAATTCAAAATGTAGTTTTCAGAATGTCCCCTGTAATTGCAGTTGGAGTTGCCAAATTTCATAATTCTAGGTCAACGGAAAGTATACCGTATAAATTTTGATTCCCTTGAGGTACGCAACCCTAAAAATGATAAAAATGTATTCGCTAGTTTCAGTGATACTTTTCTAGTTACTACAAAAAATCAGTTACCAACAGGTAACTATGAAAAAAATAAGTGTCATACAAAATATTTAAAATTCTAATGAACGAAGATTAATTGTAATTAATTATACCTACGTATCAACTTGAAGTAGTTAACGGTTGATTGTAGCGATATAGGTACTTGTATGCCAAAAATGCGTCCAAATAATAAAATATTGTCCGTCCTCTTCTGAAATTGCGGATTAATAAATAACCTTTGCGTGAGATTAACTCACTCTTCCATCATTCATATTACACAAAAGCCGAAGCCTAGCTTGCATTTAGGCATTTTCCCACTTTTATGTTTCTGTTATTTTGATTCAGAAAGTCAAAGACGTGTACATGTACCCTTGCGTCAAACATAGCAGGTGGAACACCGGCACTATGGCTAGGGCTAGAGGCTGATCATTAGGACAATCCCTTTGAACTTGAAGAGTACAAAGAGTTAACTACTTGTCATGAATTAGCCAGCGAATACTAATGTTATTGCAGACAGACGCACGTGTCTGTCGTGTAACCAAACACTTATCACCGGCACGCCAATAGCGAAAGAACATGCTAAATGTAATAAAACTGACATTGTACCCATGTAACTGTTACTAAGGAGCGAACATAAAGATTCACTTAAAAACTCACTACAAGGTCTGTTTGAACGTCGAATTATACACGTAACACATACAAGTTTGCATAAAGATAGAGGTTTCTAACCCTGGCTTTGGTTTAAAACATTTGTTTGACGTATGTTCTTGCCTACACCTAAGCTAATTGGCAGGACAAGAATTGTGTGAAGCGGATTCAATCAGCTACAATCTCAATTACTAACCACCTTCTGATATACTTCATTAATAACTCGCATAGGAATGTGAGTTATTCACAAATTAAGAAGAATCACATGAAAATAAAAAAAAAACACAAGTTTTTGTACAATTCAAACTAGCCGCATAAAGCACAATAAGGCTAAGGCCACAATAAAATGATATTTTATTAAAAGTTACAAAGAAATTCGAAACTAATATTCAGAATTGAAACGACTCCCCCCCTAGATACCTCCCTCTATTTGTATTACTTTGATGTAATTCGCCATGTCCTACCTGAAAAACCAATATTGACAACTAGTTTACTATATACATAAATATGAACGTAAACAACGTAGTTGGGTCCGTTTCAGAATCTACTCTTCCCTCAAACTTCCGCTTTAGTTGGTTGGTGTAATGTGTGTCCTGTGTGTTCGCGTCCTGTGCCGCAAACTCAAAATTTCCTCACCTCTCGCTTCCATGCGTATGCGCATCTCCCAAAGTTGGCCCGTCGATATTGCAGACTGTGATTAAAAATAAAACTATCCAATAGTCCTTAAGCCCACTCCTAATACACCTACGTCTCATGACAACTAAACCAGCTTACCACCGGCTGCCAAGTCATCATTATCATCATATCAGCTGAATGACGTCCACTGCTGGACATAGGCCTCCCCCAAAGAGTGCCAAAGTGACCTGTCCTGCGCCACCCGCATCCAACGGACTCCCGCAACCTTTACTAGATCATCAGTCCACCTTGTGGGGGCCTACCCACGCCGCGCCTTCCGGTACGTTGTTGCGAGAAACTTTCCGCCTCAACGGCCATCGGCTCTACGTGCTACGTGCCCCGCCCACTGCCACTTAAGTTGAGCGATTCAGAGGGCTATATCGGTTACCTTGGTTCTGCTGCCCATAGCCTCATTTCTGATGCGATCACGCAGATAAACTCCCAACATAGCCCTCTCAATAGCCCTTTGGGTGACTTTGAACCTTCTTATGAGGCCTAAAGTAAGCAACCACCTATCAGTGCCATATGTCATCACTGGCAACATCGTCATCGCTGTCATCGGCTGGTCAGACTCTCGTCTTGAGACACTGCGGAATATTGGACGAAAAGATGTGCCGTAGCTTCCCGAAAGCTGCCCAGCCGAGTCGGATTCACCGATTGACCTCTTTCCCGATGTTGGCCCTACCTAACTGGATAGTCAATTCCAGGTGTATAATCGTCTACAACTACAAGTACCAAAGCCAAGTACTTCCGGCCATTTCAGGACTGACAGACTCAGGTTTACTCTCTCTACGATTAAAAGGCTATGATGGCACATGTCTCGTACTGTCGTCACATGACGTAAATATACCCCTACGAATTTTAACCGGATGTGAAGGATTTTCAAACTTTCGACCAATTTTAGTAGTGCGATAATCTTCTGATTCTTGCTGAGCACAACTTTCTCGACCTGCTGTCATGCATTATATCGTATTGTCATGAGACGTAGGTGTATTGGGAGTGGGCTTACGGACTACAAGAAAACGAATCTAAGGATCATGTCTAGTTTAGGAGATTCATCTAGTTGTGCCAAAAATGTTTAATTTTTATTCTATTTTCTGACGTGTCGTGCCATGACGCGACAGAATGATATTGGTATGTATACATTTAGTACGGTTAGCTTCACACCCATCTGATGCGCTCTAACTTGTGTTAGGCGGCAGAGTTTTGAACCGGATTAAGTACCGTGTATTTATAAAAATAACTAATTATTGTTTCACGCTTAAATAATCTACTATGATAGATAGAGTTTGTCTAGCGTGTCACAAAATTTGCGGCAAATTTTATATTGCTTGTATTCGGAATTTAACCCAAGTCGAGCAAAACAGCGGCACGGCCGTACCATCCTTTTCTCAAAGACGTTCAGGCTATTTTAGACCCCCCTATAACTTCGTTGTGGATAAAACTAGAAGCTTGAATTTTCAGTAACCAAGCAGGCATTGTATAAACGCGGTATATTTCAAATTTAATTCAATTCGAACCAATAGTATAAGAATTACCACCAGTCAAAGTTTCTTAGTTTTGCCACTCACTCACTCTGACCGACCGATCAGACATAGAAGCTTCAAAGCTAAGAAAACTAAGAAACTTTGACTAGTGGTAATTCTTGTGGAATACAAATAGTGTTACGTGTCAAAAAGCAAGAATGGGACTGCATTCATAATTTGTATGTATTAATAACACAATAACCTACAAAAAGAAGTGATATCCCATAAAAATATTCCATGTAAAAAGAGGTCAAGTCTCGAAACTCTTCCACCGTAAGAAGTTGTGAGATATTTCGTAGAGCCAAGTCTCAAGCATCTTTAGTTGCTTGCTAAATAAAATTTTGTGACTTGGCAATCACACGTAGGTTTAGGTATGCAAAAATCCATATCCCTCGTTTAGTAAAAAAACATACCAGTGATTCTCTAAATCACGTTGGGACAAGCGACATAATAGTCGCGAGACGGATAAGAACTAAGTCACTCGATGCAAAAAAATCTGGCGATCTCAATAAATGTCGCTTATCCCATTTCCCCTTTCCAGCGATGCAGCGTCCATAATATATCATGTGGTGTCCAACAAAACTAGACTAAGTAAGTAAGTACTATCTATGAGAAAGTTAATTGCCAGGGAACATGCTCAAAGAGAATGTAATCACTGCTGTAGGTACCTGTCGTCATGGTGCAGGGCACAGATCAGCTTCCTAAAGTTATGCTCGACGGCGCCGCTCTTGATGTGGTGGATCACTTCTGCTACCTGGGCTCGACCACCACAACCTCGCTTTCAAACGACAAAGAAATAGATACTCGGATTGGCAGAGCATCAACTACTTTTGGCAAGCTTTTTGTGCGCGTTTGGAGAAACTGTAAGCTCACCACTCACACTAAAGTCCTCGTATACCAGACCTGCGTCCTGAGTATATTGTTGTACGCTTCGGAAACGTGGACCACATACGCGAAACAAGAACGCAAACTTAATGCTTTCCACATGCGCTGCCTGAGGACTATACTTGGAGTCACCTGGAAGGACAAAATTAGCAACGAGGTAGTTCTCTCAAAAACACGTTGCTCCAGTATAACTGCGCTATTAAAGCAAAGGAGACTTCGTTGGCTTGGTCACGTACATCGCATGGACCCCGAGAGACTACCTCGTCAAGTCATGCTGGGGCAGATGGCGGACGTAAAGAGACCTGTTGGGCGCCCAGTCTTGAGATTCAGGGACTCTTGCAGGCGTGATATGATCAGTTTTGGGATTAAGACAGAAGGCTGGGAAAAGCGCGCCAACATGAGACCTGAATGGCGGCACGATATTAAAGTCGGGACAACAAAACACGACGAAGATTGGCTCATAAACCTCAAGCAGAAAAAACTTCGGCGTGCTGTATCACCTACAGATTTACAATTCGTCTGCAATAGATGTGGCAAGAAATGCCGTGCGGCTATAGGACTATACAGCCACCAGCGTAGATGCGGCAACCCATAGGCTCCCAAGCGCTGCAACAATCATCTGTCATAGATGCTGTGGCCAATGATGATGAGGTACCTACACCGATTTCCGGTTCCGTTTTAAGAAAATTGCTTGGCACGATACCACCACAGCAAATGTCTATGTTTTACGTTTTTATTTTAAGGTAAAGGCCTTGAGTGGTAGGCACAGAAACCTTATTTAATGATTGAGGTACTTAATCTGTACCTATTTAGCTCAAAATAAAACGCAGCCATTCTGTACCAGTCTACCTTCGAGAAAAGCAGACAAATTGTGACTTAAATGATAGTATTTTTTATTTTGCCACTCAAATATTTCTACTACTACATAATTCTTAATGAATGTAGCTCAATATCGTCAACATTATCATCACAATTATTCTCAGTTAAGTAACATGTAACATACTCGTACACATAACAGTACATAAAAGAAGGTACCAATAAAGATTACCATATTTCCCAGGAAAAGTAATTACGAATTGATTGTTTACACTTTGATAATGAATCATAATTATCTATGAATGCTTCGACAATGTCATCTACTTATGGTAAGAAGTTGCACCTCGACAATTAATATCACCGCCATCTATCTGCCACAGGTCGAACTTGTAAGGTGCCGTGTCCAATGCCAGTAGTAAGGTCTGCTCCGGAAAAACGATCACACGTTACGTCAACAGTTAATAAAATATTACAGAGATGGCGCTGCAATTAAAATCTTGATTGAAGAAACAAGTATCCATACTAATATTATAAATATGCGAAAGTGTGTCTGTCTGTCTGTTACCTCTTCACGCTTAAACCGCTTCACCGATTTAGGTAAAATTTGGTAAAGAGATAGTTTGAGTCCCGGGGAAGGCCATAGAATAATTTTTATCCCCGAAATCATCCCCTAAGGGGGTGAAATTTTGTATGGAGCTGCGATATAAACGAGTTCCACGCGGACGGAGTAGCGGGCAGAAGCTTTAGTATAATAATATATTAGTCGCAATATACGTAATATTCATAATTTAACTTTTGGTTATTTGCCACTACGATTTCAGACTGTCATCAATCATTAATCGTTAATGTCGCCCGGTATAATTATTCTACGCTAGATAGGAAAATCAAAATAAATTTACTTAAAAAACAATTTTTATATACACGGATGGTTTTATAGTAAATGGTATGATAAATATTATATTTGTGTTTCCATTGAATAGGTAGGTATTTCATCATATTAAAATCTATTCTCGATAGCTTATTTATCTACATAGCTATTGAATCAACGATACGATAGTACGCGATCCTGATTTCATCTATATTGTTGTAGGTATTTAATAATAATAATGACCCTTCTTATAGAAATAAGACAGTAAAAGGATCTTATTACAAGTGATCAATTCAACAAGAACACAATAAATGGCCTCGATATATTTCCTTCATTGTCCTAACTATCCTGAGTCAGAGGCGAATTCCGTTAGGTACCTACTCGTTTTTGACGTATTATTGAAATCGTATGAAAGGCTTTTTGCGTGCTCCGTTAAGAGCATCGCCGGGTGTGCGTGAGCGAGACGAAATGGAATTGGTATGGAAAAACGTCTACGATTGTCATATGTTGGTCTTAATCGGAGCCCAATACTCAGATAGTGAGTGAGTCGCATGTGCGACAGCATGTTATTGTAACGGTTTATGTATATCACTTAATAATTAATAAGTTTTGTTTCTTACATAGGTATTAATTTGTATGCTTGAGGGTAACACGTTGTAAAATTTAATGCTAACCATAACCACCAATTGTTTGTTAACCTGTTACTACTGGTGGGAACCTCTAATTGGCTCTTTGTTACTTAATTGATATAACTAGTTTATATTATTACATTACTTTGAATTGTTAGCTGTTGGTTCATCGAATAATAAATAAATAAATAAGTACATTGAACCTTTAATAAATACTATACAATGTGATATGCAATAAATATTATGAGTATAAGTATACCTACCTACTCGTAAGCATGCATATTTGAAGAGTTCCCACCATTCATAACAAGTAAAAGATTTCGTCGAATTGATCCTTTATTATATTCGGTTAAAAATGCAATTGTTCCGGATTGATTATATTTTTTGTTTGTAGACCTACCTCCTTCTAGTCTGTTGCGTCTTTGTGTCTAATTCATCGAGGAAAATTATTCAATTTCGCTCGGTTTTTCTATAAGCCTCAGAGAAGTGGCTTGGTGATGTTAATTTTAATTTCCTTCAACTACGTCATTTAAACGCTCACCTTTCATTAACGTACTTTCGCATTAAATTAATTTTCTATCGTTTTTAGCCATTCCTTTTGTGGCAAATTCTCAGAGGATTAATTTTTCTGAGGTGAGTAAAGAACATCAAAGTTAATGAGAATTTCTAATTTCCAAGACGCCGACAATTGGAAATGTTATTATGCAAACGATTTACGACAATGGCTACTTTGAAGATGTTTTCAAATATAGAAAAGAAGTCGGAATGAATGAATGAATAAATGAATGACTAAGATTTATTTTGAAACAAAAAAACAAAAAGAGTGTACAGATTCTTATATCTAAAAGTATTAGTTATCTCAAAAATAGAAACCCATTCAGCATGAGTCGAGGCAGAGGGGGCCCCGACGCAGATTTTCAGTGGGTCCTGTAATGAGTACCTAACCTGAAACTAAAATTAATGAATCGCGTTTAATGAACAGGCTCACATCTATATTTAATTGCTAAGATTGTACATTTCATTTCATTTTGTTATTTACCTTAGCGATAACCAAACCAGAAGTTGGATTGACATAAGAGAAGAAGATAAACAATTAATAAATATATGATGAATAACTTTGGTACTCCTTATATAAGCTAATATATATTAATCAAAGTTACCAATGGAATCCTAACTACGCTTTTTGCAAATAGAAACAACATTTTTGACATATATGGACCTCAACGCAGTAGTACGCGTCTGAAATTAAAGCAATGTATCGATTGTCCATACAATGATAAGAACAAATAGCAAACTTTGACGTCATACTTTTATGTCATTTAGAATGAATCGTTTCATTCAATCAAAAACGGGGTTTTAACGTTGCACTGTAACTGGAATTTGGGTAACAAACTCTGTGTCAAAATTTTAGAAACGAAATACCGTCGTTTTTTAACTAATTTAAAAAAAAAAAACACTGGTGTATGTTGCGTTACTTTATTATTTTCATGTTTAATGTTTGTTACCTCAGAACTCGGTAATTTTTGAACCGATTCATAATTTTTTTTGTTTGAGAGCAGGCATATTTGTGCTTTGTGATTGGTCCCATTGTTTTCAGAAAGCCAGAAAGTTGGGTGATGGGTTCCATGAGGAATTGAGGGAACTCCTTAATTTTTTTCGGTACGCGTGTAGTGATTTTGGTATTTTCTATAACAACTCGTGTATATATTTACACTCGGAAACCACAAAGGTGAAGTAGAACTGACGATGGAAACGACAGATGACCAAGCTAACTTCATTCCCTAAAAGTTTTAAAGTAGGGTACTTATAGACTTTGTATTGGGTGCAAAGGGGGTGTACTATTAACTGTTAAGAATAAATACATACACTTCAAGGATAGTTACGGATGTGAACAAGTAGTCGCGGGCGGAAGCAAGTAGAACTAGCTTCCGCCCGCGACTTTGTCTGCGTGGATAAGGGATAAAAACTATCCCATATTTTAATCCAGGCTATAAACTATCTTCGTGCAAAATTTCATCCAAATCGGTTGAGCCGTTGAAGCGTGATTAAGTAACAAACATCCAAACATCTAAACATCCAAAGATCCAAACTTTCGCATTTATAATATTAGTAGGATAGTAGGATAGGATAGTATGATATGGATATTATATGAATGATCTTAAGGGTGAACAACATTAATACATAGAAAACGATACCTGTAAGTTCCCAGACTACCAGATGATCATTGTAGGAGATTTCAACATGAAATCCGGCCAAGTGCGTGTCGGGCCACGCGCCCGCATAGGGCTCCGTAGTTGCCTGTTGCCTCATTATACAGGGTGTAACATAAATGGGGTGTGAACCGATCAAGGGCATAACAGGTAGCGTGTTCTGATGAGAAAAAAGTAAGAAAAATTTTTTTTGTCGCGTTTTTTTTTTGTATGTCGCCCCAGTCGGCCAACGCTCCATACAAAAGTGAGTGCCCTTGATCGGTTCACACCGCATTTATGTGACACTCTGTATGTAGGTACTACTGCCACGATTTTTTTCACATTTCCAGTGGAAACCTTTTAAAAAAAATCGGGCTTTGAAGCCCAATGTCACGCCAAAGAATCACCGAGTTCAAAAATGGTTTTTAGAAACCCATAATATTATTGAACGAGAACACCACACACACCATGGGTTTAAAGAGAAAAAAAATACATCCCCACCTTACGTATCTAGGGGAGGTACCCTAAAAAAGGTTTTATAGATTATATTATACTGTTTTGTCGACGAAATTTATTTTTATACCTTTGCCGAAAAACACCTTTCTAGTAGTAGGTAAAGGTCACTGAGCTAAGCCGCAGACGGACAGACGAACATGGCGAAACTATAAGGGTTCCTTGCCGACTACGGAACCTTAAAAATTTACACAATATTTGTTATATTGTACCAAACGCATACAGAGTTGTGTCATTATTTGTGCTTGCAGGGCTCATTCGGGAAGCGATTAACATTGTACTTGGTACCATATATTAGTTTCCATGGTGAGAGATCATCACGTTTTCTTTACAATAAACCTCAGCCGTTGTCTTTTATGTACTTTTTAAGAACTGTGTACAAGTATATAATATGTATATAAAATACTGCCATTTAATTTAAGTGGATAAAAGCATTTAAAAACTGCTTGGCTTGGTACTGGTGACTTGCTACCCTTGCGAAGCCGGGGCTGGTCACTGGTAGGTTTTCAATTAAATAAATTGTATATTTACTATTTTTTCGTTGATTTCGCTGCTTTAAAAAATTACCCACGTATTTACGCCATAAAAATCACCTTGGTTCATTAAGTCCCGCGTTAATTTGCGAAGAGCGTAAACGTCCAATTGGTGTCAATTAATAAATACTTTTAAGAGAGGAAATTTAAACCGAAATTTTTGAAAGAATAACTTATAAATATAGGTTTGTACCGTATTCTCCATAGAAATTTGCGAGAAGAGCAGTGTAGGAAGCAGAAGACACCCCAGGTCTAAAAAACCTGGGTGACTATGTCGAAATTCGCCAAGTGAGTTGCCATAAGTACACTTTTCATCTTTATACATCTGAATGCACTACGAAAAAATAAAGGTCGGCTTACAAGGGCGGTGTGTTTTGGAATCGTTATCAGCTCAATTAATACCCGTTTCTCAGACGCTGTCACAACGCATTCTATTGCTCCTAAAAAAGTTTCATTAATTATTATATATAAGTACAACAGACTAAAATATAATATATACATGTCACTATAATTAGTTTGAGCGTTTATCTGCTCTGAAATAGCCTTGAAACGAAGTCGAATCGAAATCATAAATGCATAAATACAGATTCAATATCCGTAACACAGAATATCTGCATAGTGCCTGTAAAAGCATTGAATTCGCCGGTAACCCAGCCTTCCGTGAAACGGAAACTCGAGCGAACTTATTTACACCCAGCCCTATACACGGCAGCTATTCTATCACTGATAACAATGGCAAAAATTACCAGAACTTTTTCAATAGCTCTTTACAAAGAAACGTTGCATTGTAATGTTTTCAAACGTTTTGACAAATATTTTGTAAGGTGTCTTTAGTGCATTATTGCAGAGGCCGGGAAGTGGCAATTCGTGGATGAGTTGATTTTGTCGGATGAAGTGAAGGTAAATCCGTCAATAGAGAAGAATCCACGAGTTGCCATTCCATTATTGACAGAAACGTATGTATTTAACTGAAATAAAATAAACATATTATGATAATTATTGCGAGAAATTCACACGACACGACTTTGTATATCTAGTTGGAAATAATATAAATAATAATGTAACGCCCGCAGGAAACCAGTAATGTCAGAAAGAAAAGTGAACACATGTTCTCGGCAGTCGCCACTCCATTGTTTGGCTCATTAGGTATAATTTACATTTCACAACAATATTCTAATTCAGTTCATTTAATTTCATGGCCTTTTTGGGATAATCGCAGAAGGTTCTATAATTATTAATTACTGATTACGTTTTGGTTGAATTATGAATTGTTTTCTTATGTTTTGCAATTTTTTTTATAGTTACCTACGTTTGTTGCGATGTCTCAGCTACGAAAAGCATGTCTGGAGGAGACACTTTAGCGACCTCTTGACTTGAGTTAGAAGTTATGTATTTTATTTTAGTGAGGTGTACAAAAAAGTTAAAGTTAAAGTTGTTAATTAATATTTAAGTTTGATTCCCGATTTGATACTGGGTTAATAACACGGGATGTGTAAACTCAAAATTGAAATTCCTGTCAACACGCATGGATACCATCACAAGGCAATATTCTGCTTTCTGTTATACGACGATAATAATTAATTCCTCGGTACTTATTGAGAATATCCTTTGGAATTACGTGTCCATTAGAGGACGCCAGCAACAGAATATCATCGAAGGTTCATCGGAAAATGTTTTTATTATTTTAAGGAATATAAATGGCATGCAAACAATGAAACATTAAATTAAATAATAATAGTGCCTTAACTGATAATAGTAGATATATTATGTCCTATCGCAATCACTAAACTTCCCCACTTGTATCATTTTTTTAATTTTAATTTCGGCAAAAGCCAGTATACTCGCAGACCCCATTTTTTTTTCTTTTTCTTTACATACCTATCGCGTGGAAAACATAAGGTTAGCTTTGTTTCATAATAATCCCGATAATTTCACGATTGCAGAGAAAACGGCTTTTTGCGGAACCGATTATTCGGACAACCGATTTAGTTGGGAAACGAAATTAAATTATTGCGATAGGTAAGCTCTTAGATTATTACCTAAGTGTATGAGTAGTTATTATATTTTAACTTGTAGTGTAACTATTGCATTACCACTAAAATAAATGTGAAGTTGGCATTGATTTAGTATGAATAACTATATATTTACACAATCAACCGAAAAAAGTGGCCGTCCAAAAGAACCGCCCGATCGACTCAGTCGTGAGACTTGGCGGTTATCAAAATAGACAAGTTTAGTAAAATTCGTTAATAGATTTGTTATTAACGAATTTTAGCAAAAAAAAAAACAAAAAGGATATGATATATTTCCTATTTACTAATTGTAGTGTTCACTTATTTGCTCGTTCTATAGGCATACCGGTGTTGCTATTTACACGTTCCTTGGCTCGACAGCACACCACCACTCCCGGCAACGGTCGGACAACTACTGCCCCCCACTCCGGTCATCATGACGTGACGTATGCGCACGAGATAAGGATAGCAATACCCTACATCCCTTCTTTGTTTTAAGTAAAATTAATCGTGACTATTCATGTGCATCTATTTGTGGAAATGAACTTACGTTGTAAAAGAATCATGTTTATTTATTACGTATTTATGATTTTTGCTCATGTATGCATTTTATTTGATTCCTCCATATTTTAAGACATGTTAAGTTACCCTTTTTCTGCAAACGATTTATATTATTATCACTATTTAACACATTCACTTAGTAACCCAATCATTGCCGATGTTAGTCTAAACTGAACGACTTGGGAAACGAGAAATATATGACCGTTAAGTGTACCGGTTTAAATATTCATTATCAGTTTTGTAAATCACTGTACGTTGCATTTTAAATAAACTAACCGCGTATGTACTAAACTGCATGAAGAGTCTGGAGTTTCTTGACATTTTGCATTATTATGCGTGTTCCCTTTATTTAAAGTACTTATGGCTCTAAGGGGTCATTTCAATTTCCCTTTTGCTGTAGGAGTGTATGTCAAAGCAACAACAAAATAATAATATTATCTCCATACCCTTTTCCTTTTTAGTAAAAGTACGTATTTTTATCCTCGTCGCCACATGTCACGTTCGGTAATCTGCTCAATTATAATGTTTTCCTACAGGCAATGGTCCTGCTGTAGCCATTCCTGCTGTAGTCATACAGTTTAGTGACATATCGGTCTAGCATACGCTTAGATAAAATAGTCATTAAGTTATATATATATATGTATTTCGTCTCCTTCTATTTTATATCCTCAAATAAATAATGTGTTATTTCATTTGTGTTTTATTTCTTATATGTAAAATAAACATTCTTTTTTTTCTTTTAACATACGTTACCAACTATGTTTTCCGAAAGTAACCATGATTACAAACAAGGTACCCATCAATATTTGTCTATACCTTATCTAATATACAAGTAGCGTACGTAACTTTCTCGTTCCAATTTGTGATCATCCTACAACTCACGAATTATATTACTATAAACAGTATGGATTAATCACGTCAATTGAGATACAGATGAACAAATAAGTTACATAAGGCATTATATTCACGCCAAAGTATATATGTAGGTACTTAGCCTGTTATTCCTTTTTCCTGTTTATCAAACTTTATTTGAAGTTCGTTATAATAAAATGTTAGAATTTTAAAACAGTAAATGTAATTGAACATAATCATCAACCACCATAATAAACATGTTATGTTTATCATTGATGTATTTTCATGCTATTGCAACAGCTGAGAAAAGGTGAAACAATAGTGTTCCTATTTACTTTAAGACATGTTAAGTTACCCTTTTTCTGCAAACGATTTATATTATTATCACTATTTGACGGGTGTCTATCATTTTATCGAAACGCATTACGCCGATTTACATTCCGCCGAAAACTATTCCACGAATTTCATTTCGTTGTATTTCTTGTTCACACAATCATCAATTCATAGTTTTTTATTTCATTGAACAACTTTTCATCGTTAATCGTTTCGAATTTGTCTCAAATCGTAGCGTAACGATTCATCGAATTTACTTTTCATAGAATAGTCAGTTGTGTATAGTATTCATTTATCGAAACACGGTTCAATGTTGGTACGTTCCATATATTTTTGTTGCCACTATAAATATTTAATTTTTCTACCAAGCTGTTTACCTATAGGTCACTTCGTCTAAGTATATAATACCTAATGGATAAAATGGGTCCACATTGACTCATATACGCTTCGTATACGATGTAGACGTAATATTAAGCCTAAGTAAGTGATATTAAAAAAACGGCTCTGGCGCTTCGCCGGCCGCTACCGCGGCACGCTCGCTGCGCTCGCTCGGCTCGCGCGCTATAGGATCACAGTTCACCTAACACTCCTCCTCGCTTCGCTCGTCGTCGTACCTACACTGGCCTGCCTTAAAGTAGAATAGGAAGGTAATCCGATATCCAGAGGGAGAGGTGGGTAGGCTTAGAGCTCTATGTATGCGTCCAAAGTCTCGGTGAAATGTACCTATACTCAGTTCGTTGAAAGGTAAATATTATCAAGTGACAAACACAGATGAAACGATTTTCTATGTAATAAGAATTTTGGGAACTGAAACTTATGTTAAAACAAAATTATAGTAACGGTGATTCGATGAACGACTATGTCGATGAACAAATAAAATATTGAAGTGAAATTCGATGAGTTCATTTTTGTGTAAATGGTATTTCGAGCAAATGTATGAGCGATCTAACGAAGTTCGATGAATCATTCCTGTGTGATGATGAAATTCTGCGAATAGTGTTATGGGAAACGATAATCGATGAAACTATTTTCGGTAAAATGATGGTTTCCCCTATTTAACACATTCACTTAGTAACCCAATCATTGCCGATGTTAGTCTAAACTGAACGACTTGGGAAACGAGAAATATATGACCGTTAAGTGTACCGGTTTAAATATTCATTATCAGTTTTGTAAATCACTGTACGTTGCATTTTAAATAAACTAACCGCGTATGTACTAAACTGCATGAAGAGTCTGGAGTTTCTTGACATTTTGCATTATTATGCGTGTTCCCTTTACTTATGGCTTTAAGGGGTCATTTCAATTTCCCTTTTGCTGTAGGAGTGTGTGTCAAAGCAACAACAAAATAATAATGTTATCTCCATACCCTTTTCCTTTTTAGTAAAAGTACGTATTTTTATCCTCGTCGCCACATGTAGTGTTCACTTATTTGCTCGTTCTATAGGCATACCGGTGTTGCTATTTACACGTTCCTTGGCTCGACAGCACACCACCACTCCCGGCAACGGTCGGACAACTACTGCCCCCCACTCCGGTCATCATGACGTGACGTATGCGCACGAGATAAGGATAGCAATACCCTACACTAATTTATATTTATAGTGTATATAATGTAAACTCATTGCCATTTCATCCTTTTGATTAACTAATTCCGTTGGTACAAATGACCGATTATCATATCACGGAACAAAACCTAAGGACGTTACGTACACAATGGTTTTCAATTTATCTCCAAAAATCCTTAGCGACGTGCAAACTAGGCCGCAGTCTGTTCTAGCACAAGATAGTAGACGTCGTGTGTTTATTTTTAAAGTTTATACAGTGTCTTACCTTACCCCTAAACCAACAGCACAATGAAATTTCCTAAATGGGAACCTTACTAATAGCGTGTCAAGAAAATAATCCCATAATTTCACTTTATTACTCTTAAGGATACTTAAAACATAGTTTTAAGGAAATTGTTATATAAAGTTATCTGAACCTCAATCTGAAGATTAGAACCTTGACGAAGAAAATACTCCTCCCGTTATTGAATTACCTGTAAAAATATTTTGACCATGGATGAATTGGCAGTACTCACATTCGTCATACGTGTTTCGAACAGTAATGATTTCAGGAGTAAGCTGCAGCTTTTCAAGGCTCGGAACCAAGAGTTCATCCGTAGCTTTCTTGGGGCATTGCATTTGTAAATGTCACGACATACTCAAGCTGAGTTACGGTTCTGTTTTAAAGCACATTACAACAGGACCACACATGTATAGCGACATAATTACGAACGAATGCGAACACTCACCGTCACTTAAATAACATATACTTATCTAGGACTTAAATAATCAAATGAAACGGGTAAATAAAAATTTGACAACAATATTCGTTGACATGTAATAACTGACGTTTATACATAAACAAGTATTGCGATTTCGAGAGGTAATGGTGCCAGCGTAATGGGGTCCATGCCCCAGTCTGACCTCCTAGAGGCGGTATTCTTTTTATAACTTCCCGTTTTATAATTTTCATTTTTAGTTATAGGCAATTTTGTTTTTTTTTTTAATTTTATTATTATTATCTTGTATTTATGTTTAAGCTAGCTTTAATTTAAAATGCATAAAACTAAAATTAGTATAGGTACAATATAAAAAAGTACTCTGTGGTCTACGGTCTCCGTGTAAGGCCTTCAACACACTGGCGCGGCCTGCTGCTTTCAATAGAAAATTTGACAGCGGCGAACAAGTTTACTCTGCCGCGGAGAGGCCTGAGGCCTAACACAGACTTTAGCAGCCTGGCCGCAGCGGTCAATACTTTTTTTTTTGTAGTAAACTTTTCATTATAGCTGTCAAATTAACTATTGACTGCCACCGCCGGCCACGCTAGTGTGATTCAGTCCTAATAACTTACCTACACAGGCAAACAATTTTAATAGTTTCTCAAAATCTGCCAATTTTGTTCGTTTGTATACCTACTCGTAATTAAGATGGCACATCATTTTTTAATGTTAATGTCTAAAACTTGGTCATAGTCGTGAGTGAAACATTATCAAACATGTGTGTCAGACACCAAAATAAACGCAAAAGACTACCACCATTATACCATTAGATTAGACACATGATAAGCACAGACTTATAGGAGATTGATGATAAGCATATGATAAGTATGTCAATCTTATACTCGTATTCGTTGTGAAGCCTTGGTGAATCCTCGGTAAATCCTTGCCTCTGATATTCGGGGAGGAGAATAACCTTACGTACTTATGGTACTTGGAGAATTCGTAACTAAGCCAATGTTATCAAATCACTATGACTTTGATGGCTCAGCCGCCTAGAGCAAATGAAAGGTGATCGAGCGATGAAAGGAGGCTATCCGGGTAACCGACAGGACAACGCGCGGTCGGTCAAAGAAGATATCTGTGGGCTAACATTAGGGTGGTCCACTTATGTATGAAAAAAAAATTGTATCGATTTTTAGCCTCTTCACAAGGCTCATTTTATTTGTATGACTGTGAATAACATATCTACCAAAAATGAGACAATTCCAAGCATGTTTAGAGGTCGCGACAAATTGCACGATTGAAATAAATAACAAAAATACCAATTCGTCCTCAAAACGCTGGTCACTCAAGTGTTATTATAATAATGGTACAAGATTTTCAGTTTATTGTAAGGTTAGAAACATTCAAACAAGATGTAGGTATGAGTATTACTAACGCACAACACACCGTGTTCTTGTCTCTCTGTATCTATTGTACACTACGTCAAGAAATGAAGGCATACTACCACAATGCAGTCAAAATTCAGCAGCTAAGAGACGACTACCTGGAATTGTTAAATCTGTGTCACATTTTCCTTGGACGGACAGACGCCACCGCTGAAATTAAGTTTCGTGCTCCTGGTGCCCTACACCAAGCTCGGTGGATGGCCAAAGCCATCTACTGCCTGAAAATGTATCTTTTTCACGATCAATTCACTCTCACTGCAGCGGAAAAACGATCCGTGACGGAATTAATGTATGAGTATGTTTGTAAGTCTCGTTTATGGACGATTTTGGAACGTGGCCCCAGTGGCAGAAAGAGCTCCTTTTAATGACGCTTTTAAAACTTGCAAAAACCACCTAAACGAAAGGCTTTGAAACGACTAGATGCTAAAACTTTTGACCCAGAACAGCCGTTACAGTCTTTCTTTACACATCGGACAGCGACCCTGTTTGACTTATTAATTCGTAACGGACGCGAGAAATCAATGAGTTTTTTGAAAAAAGATCCTTCACAATGGCCCACTGATGAAATTTACATCCAAAGGAGGAAAAAGCTCGCCAAATAAAGGTCGTAAATGACTGTGCAGAGCGTGGGATAGCATTGATCACAAAATTCAATACTACTATCACAAAAGATGAACAACAGAAACAATATCTCTTGCGTGTGGTCGATCTTCACAGAAAAAAGTTTCCTGTGGCTTCAAAATCGAATATAATGTCAATGTCTTGTGAAGATATAGATTGATTATAATTTCGTTACATTCTAATACATTTTATGATACTTAGTTACTTCAATAAAAGAAAAGCATCCAAGTCAAATTTATTTCATAATATTGTCCCATTTAAAAAAGTTTCAAATCGTCGCGACCCCTAAATATTATTCGTTTTGGCTGAAAATTGGTAAAAGCGTTCCTGAAGCGATATGCAATAAAAAGAGGCTTGCGGAAAACCAACATTTGCAACTTTTTTTTTGGACCACCCTAGCTGACATGGTAGATGCAGATTGCCTGAGTTACTAGCTTTGACTGGCAGCATTCGTATTTGAAGACCAGACGTTGGGTCGTTGCTAAGTAGGTAATAGTTACCATCTTAGTAATCAGTTTATTTTATCGCATGTCTCTTGCTATAAATGTACCTATAGATAATTCAAAAAGACTCTGATCCGTACCCCGGACGGCGACCTTCGTAGGCAGGGCTACTACCAAGTAGGCTAAGCATTCCGTATACTTAATAATATTATGTACATTGCCAAACCGCGATTTCACGTAGATGAATTCTGAGAAGGAACATTTGTAGCCTTATAAAAGCTAACAACACAATGAAGTCTTATAAAATTGGGATATAACATTTGTAGCGACTTACAGGCAATACGGTGAAGTCAACCGCGTCATAAAGCAAGCTGGGTTCCGCCGGCAACGGATTCGCGGCACGTATCGCGCTCTGGTATATTGAACAAACTAAACAGCTGTAAGAATACCTCACCCCGACATAGACTAACGGCGCAACAGACTGTTCCCGCTACGGTTAACGCTTTCAGTGCCGGGAACCCGCTAGGTGGGCGCTCTGCTGTAGGCACTTTCCTCTACATACATCTACGGAGTTCCCGAGGTTATTGACTAAAAGGGTAGCGCTACGGAACCTTTGGCATTGATTTAAAATACGCTTATTCTCATGCGTAATGGTAAAATAGGTTAAGCATTTCTAAGTATTTCATTAGCCGTTGATTACTGATTTTATTGGCTAAGAAAACATAAAGATGCTAAGTTTGACAGTTTTATATAGAACGCCAGCAGCGGCCGGTGTCATTTTTAAAGTTAACCCAAACCTACTTAAACTGGGTCCAGTGGTTTTATTTTTAGATCCGCTGGCAGATTTTAAGTCGTAAAAGTGCCATTGCAGCCTGCTTGCAGAATTTATTTTATTAATGTATTTATAACGGTTCAGACTTACATTGCGCTTGTACGGTTTGGGTCCAAAATTAGATTATGCTGATGCAACTCATTGGCTCCTAACGTGGCATTTGAAAGAAGCCATTCTGTGTTTAAATACGTGGTTCATCTGTGAGCGACCAGTAGGTAAATTGTTGCGCTCGTTATTTATGTTCCAGCTTGCTAATACGTGCGTCGCCTCAGTAAGTGGCGGGTTAAATGTACATAATTTTAGTAGATTTTCATGATTGATTGTTTTATATTAGGTCTTATTACAAGTAAGGAAATCATCATATTTTATATAACATACATACATACATACATAAATACATTCACGCCTTTATTCCCAAAAGGGGTAGGCAGAGCACATGAAACGTATGTTCCAGCGCCACTTTTAGCATAAATGTGGGTATAAAATATCGACAAAATGTGATATTGCAGTGATAGGTTGCTAGCCTATCGCCCACAACAAACTTCAACCCTGGTCCCTTAGTCGACTTTTAAGACACCCACGGGAAGAAAGGGGGTGGTGAAATTCTAACCCGACACCACACGGCTATTTTACTACGAATGTTAATGAAACGATTTTAAGTATGATGGCGCACGCCACATACAAAATCATTTCTAACCGCCGTAATCCTCTATTCCGTCTTATAAATTTCCTAACATATATTGACTAAGAGTTGTCCTATGCTCCTGCTCTTAAGTACCTACCATCTTACCCGCCACAATTTGCCCGGGTCTTAAATTAAAATCGATGAAAGTTAAACATTAATAACGTATTTATTTATTCTTCGTGCCACCTACTTTACACACATAGAACACGTTAATAGCACTCGTCATCGTTACACAAATTATAACCTTCCACTAGAATCCCTCGTGATTGATTCCAAATTATCGGGGAATCAATTATTTCAAAATCCTTGCCTGGAACTCGAACTTTAACAGCAAAACTTTTTTAACAAACGTACAAACATATATGTACGTTTATTTGCATTTAACAATTATGTACACATTTCAGTTGTTTCGATGGCTCCTAGTAGCTAACGACTAAAGTAAAAAAAATACATGAATATAATTACATTAGGACTATATTTCAGTCTTCGACTTCAGCTCAGTGCCCTTTAAGTCTGCCCCCCATTCCAAACACAGGTCTGCAGCGGCTAATTGAGATCATCCCTAGTATAATTAGATCGCTGCATTCTTAACAACAATTTTTATTTTTACTACAACAATAAACTTAGTAACGGTATACCTATAGGTATACCCCTAGGTATACCGTTACTAAGTTTATTTTGTGCGATGCGCAAAAGAGGTCTTACCTTAAACAAACATGAGGAGTACCTACGGTTCATAGGTACCGCAAGAACCGACTCTAAGATAGTCTATTCAAGAGGAATGATTAATAAATTACATCATGACACATCATGACCTCTGATAAATACCTTCAACTTACAGATGGTTCGACTGACGTCATTCATAATGACACGACCGCTTGCTCTGTAGGTAGTTGTGTTCGTTGTAGCGAATCTTTAAATCGAGACCTACCTACTACCAGGAACACATGTGTGTGTCGCTAACACACACATGTGTTCCTGGTAGTGAGTTCGCCAGAGATCCGAAGGATGCGCTATGTTGAGAGTAAGAACCTGCATTTCTCACAAGCTGTAATGAGTTCACAAATAATAAGATGAATCCTCAAATCAATAAAAGGGTGGGCAACGCACATGACTCATCTGAACGTCCAAGCACCCGTAGCCTACGGTATCCGCTTACCTTCGGGCAGATCGTATGTTTATTTGCCACCATCGTGGTATAAACAAAAAATACCTAATTTGAGGACAAGGCACGTCGGCAAGGCAACTTTGGTACTTTTTGTGAGTTGGCGACGTCGACATGCGTGTCTTCGAGCGCGTGACTTTTTATAATTAGGTAGGTATAGTAGTATTATTTTCAACTTGTGTTTAATACACACAGGATTTAACGGTTGTTAGTATTTTTAAATACCGAAGATTTATGTCAATGACCTGACATAATAATGCACAGTTAAAATATTGGACCGGGCTTTAATTTAAGTAAGCCTTTTAGGTATTTTGTATAAAAAGTAGAAAACAAATGCCAACTCGGGCTTGGCAGATTGCCCTAAACGCCTGCACGCCGGCACGAGATAACGAACTTCCCTTTGCGAGCTATTTGGGCTGCCTACGCGGCACTTTGAGTTTGGTTTCACTTGGGTTTCACCGTCTCGTACCTCCTCCTTTAAGCTACGTCAACCCGTAGTTAACATTTATCGCCGTAATTTTTAAATGACCCCCCATTGTTATTCCTTCTTGATTCGATTACCTACATTTAAGACCCTAAAAAAAACTGTTTTACTTGTGTTCGGATTTGGGCTCTTAGAATAAGTATTCGCATTCGGGCAAAGTCAAGAACGCGCGAACAAGCGAGGGAGAAATATAGAAACGAATCCATCCAATCTAAAAAATGCTCATAGACTGTATGCAAATTCATATTGTCGTTCAATAAAATCTTTAGCCGTTGTAAATTATAGACTCTGAAAGACTACAATTCTGACGTTTCTCGGTATGGCCAGGCCAATAAATTGTCTTTATCTGCGCACATATCATTAGTGCTCTAAAATGTGTTCAGAAAGCGTAGGATTGACCAGCATTATTGCAACCGATTTTACTATGAGAACTTTCTTGTCTGTGGTAGTAGGTAAAATCTGTACTGTAATGTCATTACGTACAGATTGTTGTATTGTTATGAGTTTAAATTTGGAACAGCTGTCAAAACTCAAGCGGGTCTCTATTCTAGTATCCATAGATATTAAAACATTTATCGATACGGAACGTCAATTCAGTATGTTTTTTAATATAAACCGCGCGGATTTTAATCTCGAGTGATATGAGTATAGGGACTTCATTCGTTTGTCTATGATTTTAAAAAAACCATTCGTTATGACGAATTGCCGCCATTGCTGTTGTCATTTTATTATTGGTTTTTTGCTGTTACTTACCTACTTATGATATGAGTACTACTACTACTCGCTGACGCTCGTTTCATAAAACCACACTCGTATTTTAAGGCCTCTCATTATGGATCAGTCGTATAAACTACTATTAAACCAGTGGTGAAAATTAAAAAATAAAAACAGAATAAGAATTATAAATTTATTAAATATATTAATTTGCGAACATAATCATATGTTATTTACTAAATCATACTGTGGTTTAGTTTTAAATTGCACAATTTGGACATTAAAAAATATGAAGGTATTTTCTGATGAACAAGAAAATTGTTGTGGTTATATTCTGAATATTGGCATGAATATATTGCAAACCTTTGGTTTAAAAAAAATTAAACAACTACCTATGTAGGGTAATTACGCTGGTTACGCGACCACCTTCTGTTAGCGACCACCTGAAGGAGAAGATTTTTTTCTATTGAGGATAACATCAATTCTACAGACCCTATTGAGACAATTAGTTGTACATGCATATTTTTGTTGTTTTAGAATATAAATCTACTAACTACCGAGAAAATATGATTTCAGTTCACCAACTCAGCTATTTATGTAATTATAGTTCTTGCACTAATAAATTGTTCTTTTTCTTCTTTCTTTCTTTCTATAATTTCATTTTTCATACTAATTGTTTGTTTCAAATACGTTTACCCTTAACGACTATATTCATAACTCTTATTTTGCCTAATATTATTTTATCTAAAATATATTAGTTATCTGGAACTCATCTTCTAAAGAGATAAAATTGGAGATGAATTCTGGTGTCAAACTTCACGCAGACAATAAAAAGCCAACTGTGTGTTATTTGTTAAGTGTACAACTGATTTTCAAAACGATTCTCACGTTTCCTAGAAAGTTATTTCAACGTTTAAACATAATATTACAGATTATCGTTGAGTTGTTGTAAAAAAACGATTTTAGGTAGGCAACTACAAGTTTTGATAAAAACATTTAACACCGCGGGCCTTTTGCATCTGCAACCTAGTTTACTCTCAAAGGCAAATGGCCAACCTTTAGAACTTTGCTTATTCAAATTTTAGAATTACCTACAATGTTTTATGGATATAACGATAACGTAATAGTACATTACGTAACAAGGCCGGTGAATTCGTACATGCCCCAGATCGCAGGTGTTTGTGGCCCGAACCGAAGGTGAGGGCCATAAATATGCGCTCTGGGGCTTTACGAATTACCGCCCGTGTTGAGTACAAAATTTTACGTCTTCACCTGGCCACAATGCGAGTTTTCCCTTACGCGCAGCGTGCAGTAAAACTCGCATTATGGCCAGGTGTGACGTAAAATATATAACCTGACTTACCATGTTGAAATAGGAAGGTATGTGTTTGTAATATTTGATATTCTCTAGAGGGGTAATCAATCACGTAACGTTTTGAACGCGCGTTCAATCTAACTGTCATTTTTCCATATAAAAAGTAACATTTAGATCTACCTGACGCGCGTCCAATGCGTTGTACGCGATCGACCTGCTGAACTACTAAAAATCATTTATTTTTTCAAATCGTGGTGAGATGGCTACTATGGGTGTTAGAAATAAACATACTTAGAAAACAATGAGTACATTTGTGGGGTGTGTAAGTACTTCGGGCTTCCTAGTCCTTGAAAAAAAAAGTATGTTAATTCATCTTAGAGCATTAAACCAACCGGAGTGGCCATGAGTCATTTTCTATACATAAAAAGTCTGCCGATTTTTGCGGGGGAGGGGAACGTCAAATGTATGCGTAACGTGAAAATAGCTACGTCAGATAAACGTCAGTCCATACAATGTGTATGACCACTGGTCATATACTTTTGGCAGAGGGGAACGCCTGTCAATGGCCACTCCGGTTGGTTTAATGCTCTAAGTGATTCATAGTCTTTAAGTCCAATTATTCTATTTATCTATGAAAAAGGTTAAATATAAAATATAAATAGCACTAATACGTTATCAAAGCGTCTTCGATTTAAATCAAGGGTAAACTGGGAGCCAACAACAATAACTCAAAGTAAATCCAAGCAAAGGAATGTAACTCAAAAATGTAATAAGGCAATTTTCTTGAAAATCCCTAAACGTAATAATGTGCCGAAAACGTTTTCTAAATTTACACATATTGTGCTCGCGGTGGAATCGACGGAGTCGCGAGCGATCGGAATACGCAATAGGGGGTAGCCGCCAAAGAATTACACGCCACGACGCCAGATAAATAAAAGATTATATTATCTTGTTTTTATACCTTTTACTACCTACCACCTAAATAAAGTCTGGAGTAATGGATTATTTCGGGTTTAAATTTGGAGCAAGTGTAAATACTCTTCAAAGAAGGTAGCTTTTAAATAGCTAAATAACTTTGTTCGGATAGAACATTTGGAGTGCAGAACATGGGGTAAATTTATTATTTTAGCGGCGGGCCGCGGACAAAGGATTTAGGTTTGCTGAGTTATGCAAATAAATTCACCATTCTGTAACATTTGTTGGAAATGTCTTTATTTCGGTAGATTTCTTAAAAGGCCCTTAGGACTAATCCCGCATTTGGCTTTTGAATCTTCTGAGTTGAACGAATGCTTGGCAGTCATGCACCTGCCTTGTCCTTTCTTTATTAAAATTTAATAAAGATGTTCAAAGCGATCTTATATTTATATTATGGAATAAACATATTAGGTTCTCATTCCAGTCGGAAAGTAATTTTTAATGTATCTCGAATTTCATGAATATTAGTATTATTTTATTTGATAAAACCAATTTGAATAGCTGCACAAATTTCACTTTCTTTTTCAATATCTACTTACTCAACTGAGGTATCTTCTTAATCCGTCGCTTAATCCACTTATTCCGAGCTTTTAACATGGAGTGTACCTATTGAGTAAACCCTTTATAGCATTTTCCATAAGAGATGGCTAAAGCAAGATGCGGTGAGTAGGTATAATGTTTATTTCTAAATACATTCTGAATTGGCTTCAAGAATAGTCACATAAAATATTTTAAAACATAAAGAAGCTATACTAAAAATCTAAAATATTGTAAATACCTAAGCTTGAAATGTAAAAAGAAAATCACTTTAACTGCTCAGGAACTTCATGCTACACGCTATTTCTATTCTCTATGTTCAGTCTGTTTTCTAAATTAGATTTCAGTAATCACGTTATTCTACGTATAAGTACACAACTAAACTAATTTAACTGGGGAAGGGTATTTTGTGCAGCAGACAAATCAAATTATAACAAGCTTGGTATATTTTTTTCCCTCTAGAATGTCAGATGAAACCATAGACTATCGCTTTGAATAGACCATTGGGCCTTGCGGACTGGGTTGCGCCTTACTTTATTATATTCAGAATGGAAGTGCCGCAATATTTCTCGAATGAATATCGAGGGTATCCCTCAAGGAACAGTTTTGGAATCCCAGCAGCCTTATTGCGCGGGTAACGACCCGAGAAGAACGTATCATCGTTCGGTGCAACATAAAACATTTTGCCACCTAAATTGAGTTTCTCAAAAAGGAGTAAAAACGGAACATACCTAGTAGATAAAGTAATCACAGCGTGCCCTGCCCGTATATAACATAAGAAATAAAGGTGGTGTTATTCAAGCGAGTGGACGTTTTTTCTCGATCCTAGAGCATTTGTTCTCTCCCTCATCTCATCTCAGTTCAAGCAATTTTACATTTCGCTTTCTTCCCAAGACGAATAAATAACTGATGGTTGAACAGATATTTATGTAATGCGAACCAGCAAATACGATTTTAGCTGCTAAATACTACGTTAACACCGCTGCTGATGGCCTTCAACATCTGTAAAGGTACAGGTCTTCAAAAGATTACTAAAATGATTGCAGGTAAATTGCAAGTTTACATTAGACTTCGTCAAATTTTCATTTTCTACATAATATTATATTAATATTATCTTAAGCTAAAGCTACGAACGTGACGACAATTTTGACTTTCAACGCTTTGTTTGAATGGTTTAACGCGAAATAATCTACACAGTCCATTTGGTGGAACCTACGCCGGACCAATCACAATAGCCTTTCAAGAAGCAAACACGGGCCGGCATTCAGTTGTCAAGACGATAGTGACGCCATCGGACGTCGTTCGATGGCTCTGCAAACTGCGGGCTTTGGCATCAACTCGGGATTCCAATCTCTAGCATTTTCGTTGAGCGCCGAGAAAATTGTGAAATGGGATAGAAATTGCGTCACGTTCGTAACTATGTCGTTTAATGAGTTTATGCGACTAACTTTGAAGTTGTTATAGAATTCGTTTCTTTGGTTAGTTAAATGAAAAGTCAGTCCTCATTCCACATCTTAAATTGAATTATGTTGAATAACATCTCTTCGGTGTTGCTACAGAACATACTAATGAATCTAAATTCAGAAATAAAATACTTAATAAAAATCATGTTATTAATTGAATAATGAAAACTTCTTCAATCGACCTCCGATGTTTCAAAATATCATAAAAAGGCAGCAGTTGTAGGAGTCTTGCCCGTTCTCAAGCACATTTTTACTGCAGAAAAAAGGACAATGACTTTTCTTATACATTTTGTATGCCTTTGTTACATCGACACGTGCATGTGAAATAAATGATGCGATTTATATGAAAGTTGGCCTTTCCTTGTTCACTACCGAACCCTATAAATGGTATGCCAATCTTTTCTTGTCAACAATTGCTAACATAAATATAAAGTTCAATGTTTTTAAACAAGCCAAGAGACAGGCGGTACAACAGTATTTTTTCCCAAAATACTAGACGTTATAAACGTACGTATTTAAGTGAAGGTCAAAATTCAAAATTCAAAATTGTTTATTGCATTTGTCACATTACATAATTATAAGGTGGAACAATTAAATGATAAGGTTTACATGTGACGCTCTGTAAGGGCACAGCAACATACTTAAAGCTAGGCTAGGTCTAGTTTTCCCTCTGGGTTGGAAGGTCACATGGCAGTCGCTTTTATAAAATTAGTGCCAAAAGTCTAGTTTTTCCTCTGGGTTGAAAGGTCACATGGCAGTCGCTTTCATAAAATTAGTGCCAAAGTTCTAGTTTTCCCTCTGGGTCTGAAGTTCACATGGCAGTGGCTTTCATAAAATTAGTGCCAAAAGTCTAGTTTTCCCTCTGGGTTGGAAGGTCACATGGCAGTCGCTTTCATAAAATTAGTGCCAAAGGTCTAGTTTTCCCTCTGGGTTTGAAGTTCACATGGCAGTCGCTTTCATAAAATTAGTGCCAAAGGTCTAGTTTTCCCTCTGGGTTGGAAGTTCACATGGCAGTCGCTTTCATAAAATTAGTGCCATAGGTCTAGTTTTCCCTCTGGGTTGGAAGGTCACATGGCAGTCGCTTTCGTAAAACTAGTGCCTAAGGTCTAGTTTTCCCTCTGGGTTGGAAGGTGAGATGACGGTAGCCTACCTAAAACTAATGCCTATGCCAAATCAATACAGTCTGTGTTCTAAATTAGATTTCAGTAATCACGTTATTCTACCTATAAGTACACAACTAAACTAATTTAACTGGGAAAGGGTATTTTGTGCAGCAGACAATTCAAATTAAACAAACTTGGTATATTTTTTTCCCTCTAGAATTCGTAAAACTAGTGCCTAAGGTCTAGTTTTCCCTCTGGGTTGGAAGGTGAGATGGCGGTAGCCTACCTAAAACGAATGCCTATGCCAAATCAAGGGATTAGGTGTCAAAGCGGTCCCCGGGCTACTATAGGGCACATCCGGGAATAATGCTAGGAGGATAGTGATGACTAGACGTGGTATAAATTTACTGGAAATAACCGTACCCCCTACCCCGTACCTATGAAGTAAATACTTACACAAACAATATACCGATTAATTATGTAACTCGGGTACCGTCTAACACTACTCTCGTACTTACAAAGACTCATTTCAGTAACTGTCTATCGGTAAATAAATAAGTTAGCAGAAAATTGCCTCCTATAGCATTTTGCCCAACGACGAGTCATGGTTTTTCCCAAAAGTGCATCGATCGGGGACTAGGGGACAATACAATAGTATTTAAGTGCTTTATTGGAATGAATTATATAAAAGCATGGACGATACAGAGCTTTTTACCGAAGTACACATACGGGTTTATGATTTACAGATTGAACACCTATAATTTCAAAATTATTTAACATTTTACATATTATGCTCACGACCCCAATGTTTTCTGGCATCATTCCGGAGATGTCTTATTTTTATCAAATTCTTAAATATAGTTCGAAATCTTTTTAGGGTTCCGTAGTCAACAAGGAACCCTTATAGTTTCGCCATGTCCGTCTGTCCGTCCGTCTTTGGCTTAGCTCGGTAACCATTACTACTAGAAAACTGTTATTCGGCATGGGTATATAAATCATTCTCGCCGACAAAACAGTACAATAAAATCGTGGAAAAAGTTTTTTCAGTGTAGGTACCTCCCCTACACCTAAAGTGGGTAGGTATGTAATTTTTTTCTCGTTAAACCTATAGTGTGGGATATCTCGTTTAAAAATATTATGGGTTTCCTCAAACCATTTTTCAAATCAGTGAGTCGTTTGCGAGATATTGGGTTTTAAAACCCTAATTGAAATTCGAGTCAGGTCCATGCCAGCTAAATGGCTACTACTGGGGATGTGTAAACAAATCGTGTTAGTTGTACATATAATGAATTTAAAAGTAAAACTATCACGGACAAGTAGGCATAGGTAGTTACCGAGTAATAGTCCACTAACTTAATGTGTACTTGGAAAGGGCAATTTTCGTGCGAATTCAGCCGACGCAACCGCACCGCACGTCGATGTAACTAAGACAGGCAGGCAACTACGGAACCCTACACTGCGCGTGGCCCGACACGCTCTTGGCCGATTTTTTATGTTATAATTCCTGCGGCGGTTTACTGTAGTCATGATATCGTAACAATATTATAAAAAATGCAGAAGCATGACTGTCTACCGAATTGATTTGCATTTTATTGATAGAGGAAAAAATGGCGCCGAAATATCCAGTGATTTCTTGCCAACTCTTAATTAAACGTAACGAAGCGTTATGTTTAGGTTTTTGTACATAATATTAATTGTATAATTTTTCAGGAAAAGGTGAGGATTTATCACGTTAAATTTTTAACGTGACGATGCAATTAGAGTAACTCAATCATAACTTTTTTACGGATTTCATTTACCTTCGTTGTTTTTTTAATCCGTAATCCGTTGTTCCCAATCGGGTTTTACAATTAAAAAAATGTGAATCTGTCCATGATTCCGAGAAACTTTTACGACCATGTATGTGAAATAGCTGGTCTTTATGGGACTAACGAAACCGGCCGACTGACGAAACACCAAGCAAAAACTCTGTCCCACCTCTAAATTAATAAGTTCTAATATTTGTGGACAATTATTTGGGCGTGTTTAACTTTCCGCCCCGCAATTTTAGAAATGATCAATGGTGGTTTAATGACTTGAGCTTGTGTTATTTTCTGCTGATAAGCTGAACAATTATAGACATAGTCCAACATACCGCACCTAAATGATCCCGAGACGAATTGAACAACCTACCGTCCCGCCCTGTGCCGGTGTACCGATGGTGCACGAAACGCCTTTATGTAATAGGTACCAGATGTCCGCGCGGCTCCGCTCGTGTTTTACAAAGAACTCGTGCAAACCCGCAGGATTAAATATAGTATGTAACATCATATACAGAAAATCCACTCCACACGTAGGTGAATTAGGTATTTTATTCATCGGATAATCATCGATTCATTTCATCGGTTCCGGAGATTACAAATACAAAGTAGGTACCTATCATATCTCTCGCTTCTAAAATTACGTCTTCCCGATACAAACTTCCAACCCTCTTAAAATATTTTTAAAATATAAAAACTTATTTTAAACACGCCCTTATTGGTCGACTTGTGTTTCAACAAAAAATCGTACTAAAGTTCTAATCTCTTATTACAAAAATGTTTTAGAAAAATAAATTGACTTCAATTCAGTACTTTGCCAAGTCACATAAATTAAGATATCCACATTTCCTTTCCACTAATTATGTCATTGAGAATGCGTTGGTTATTACAGAAATTACCGAAATCAAGTTATGTGGACCATTTGAGGAGTTCCGTCGTTTCCTCGATAATCCCAGCATTCACTTTGGTGTCTACTTCATAAGTTGCTACGCCGAAGGATTCTCATCAATGCGAACTACTTACTTCAATGAGGAGTTCAATAAGTGCGTGCACTTCACCAAAATGATATTCGAGAGTCAATACTTACATGAGGCACTATGGAACATACCAACTTCACATACAACACTAAGAAAATAAAGCCCGCAACACACTGGCACGGCCTGCGGTGGCGGTCAATAATTTTGACAGTCGACCGCCGCGGCCTGGTCGCGTCAGTCTGTGAGAGACTTAAACGAAATACAATATAAAGGGTTTGTTGACAATATTTTCACAAATAACAGATTATAAATAACTATATATTGTAACAACTGTTAGGTCTTTTTTATGGAGTCTACCTATGTCAATTATATATTGCCAATGTTCTGCCAATGTTTCACTTCAACAAGTTGATATACAGATTTCTTTTCGCAAAATTCAAGATACGAGGTTAATATTGAACCCATTCATGTTTCATTATCATATTTATTTTCTTGCTAAACAAGTAAACATACACAATTATAGTTACATAATAATTCATGTCAGTGGTAAGAGTCACATGAATGCATGTTCCGCCACAATATGGCATGCAAACCTAAAAACTAAGACGTACATATCTAACAGTACCTATTATAATAACAATTTCATAGATTTAAACTAGTATATTGCGAATGCTATTCAATGCCTTGGACACCCACAGGCGTCTTTGTTAACCTTACTTAGCACACACAATAACCGGTAAATACCTTATTGTTATCCAGTACCAGTCCCTGATACTAATATTAGAGAGGTAGGTGTCTGGGAAATGTAAGTTAGTAGCTTAGAAAGTTTGTTAGTTCGTATGTTGGGTGTAATCTCAGAAATTACCCATCAAAACCTAAAAGTCTCCGGCCTAGCCTTTTCTAGATTTAACTTAGTTGATAAAATTTTACTCTGTACGAATGCATGTTTCGATTTTCAAACTTGTTAATTTAATGAGTACCTACCTGTAACACAGGGAATCCTAGCCCAGGACCCAACTGTAAGTATATAACATGTTTTGTCAACAAATTTCATTGCAATTTTAATAGTTTATAGTTTTTTTTTTGTAAATCTTTAAAAAAATAAATTTTCTTCAGTAGGGAACTACATAGAACGGAACTTCTGGATTATGTGCTATATTTAATCCCGTGGCTCCGCCTGGGTTCATTGTCAACCGCGGGTGAAGCCGCGCAGGCAGCCTAGCAAATACCGAAATCACTATTACGTGGGCAGATTATATTATTTGAGGTGTCCCGTCGTTTCCTCAAGGACCCAAAATTTACTTAGTTACTTCATTTCATTAGTTGCTACGCCAGCGAAATCTCAGCAGAATGTGAACTAGGTACTTACTTCAATGACCTGTTCCGTAAGTATGTGGTCTCCATCATAAGTTCCACACTACTTCACCAAGTTTGTGGTTTCCGAGAGTAAATACAATACATGAGTTAGGTATTATAGAAAATAACGAAATAAGTATATGCGTACCTAATTTATTTGAGGAATTCCCTGTATTCCTCTTGGTACTTATCATCGGCACTGAATTTTAGTATAAAAGGACACTTGAATTGGGCGGACTCCAATAAAATAAGGGCTTTAAAGCGCTATATCACACAAACGGACCCTGAATATAAAAATGATACCATGGAATTATCAAGAAAAAAATTACGACGGACAGACGGACATGGCGAAACTATAAGGGGTCCTTGTTGACTACAGAACCTTCAAAAATTTAATAATTGTTTTCTTATATTTTAACAAAGAATCAGTTACCGAAATTCCAAGATTCTCACTTTAAAAATGAGTTGTACCCCATAGAACGTTTATACCCCTCTTTTGTCCACTTTAGGAGCGAATGATTAAAAACGCTCAAATTGATTGTCTTATATTTTAACTACGAGTCTATAAACGAAGTTTCAAGTCTCTCGCTCTTAGAAATACTCGTATCTCATATCCACTTATTGAACTCTTTTGATCCCTTAGTTTACTTTTCTGGTGATTTAACCAAGAGTGTAGACTCTTATTAAATGTTCCATTGGCAATTGATTGTAAAACCTTTTATTGCGCGTATTCCAATTTGACGAATTTCGCGTTTGTAAGGGTGGCTACAGCGGGATGAAATTTCATGGGAGAGGGATGGCATTTGTGCATATCATTTATCACATCATACAAGACTTGAAAAACGATTTCAATGACTTTAAGTGCATTTTCCTAAGTTCTCGTCCGCCACCATTTTTTTCCGGCTTTTAACTCTGACGGCTCGATAACCGCCCGGCCGGGACGGATGGCATTTTTTTTTACTCTGTATGTGATGAACTGATGAAGAACAAACATACCAATTTTCAAGCGGTTGCCTGTCAATTTTTTTTTTCTTCGCTCGCTTACTCGGCTCCGGTCGCACGGAGGGATGGCATAAAAATATTATATAAACAGCGTACTCATTTCAGGCTACCGCGTCTCAATCGGTTGCCTCGCCACAATTTTTTTTTAGCACCTCTGTCCTATTTCCGAACCAGTCACCGTTGGGTCAGTTCGGGTTGCACAGGGCGGTTCCACAACACTTCGGGAGCTCAAATACCGCGAGCCATCCGGTTGCCTCTCCGACATTAAATTACGCGTCATTGCTTTAACTAGTAGTCTGTGTCCTATTTTAATGTTTAAGCTACATTATTTGAAAGTTTAATTAAAAACGCTTTGAAGTTTTTGGGGATTAAATGGAATCTAATGGAGATTAGTATAGATACCTAAAATTATAATACCATTACCATATACAATGACTACACAATTCATTGTTTTTCAATAGTGCGTAGGTACGTTTAAGTTGGTGGCAAGGTGCTCACAGTAAGCGTATTTATATTTTGTGATTTTGCATTGGTGGAATTGCCATTGTCCAAATTATTTAGTTAATTTCGTAGATTTCATGTCTATATTAATCCCTGTCTAGCAGCAATTTTGTATAATATTTTACGTCACACTTGGCCATAATGCGAGTTTTACTGCACGCTGCGCGTATGGGAAAACTCACATTGTGGCCAGTTGAATACGTAAAATTTTGTACGCAACATGGGCGGTAATTCGTAAGCCCCAGAGCGCATATTTATGGCCCTCACCTTCGATTCGGGCCTCAAACACCTGCGATCTGGGGCATTCACGAATTCACCGCCCTAGTTACGTTATGTACTATTAATTAGTAAGATTTGCACGGCGGCCTAAGAAAGGGCGTAAACATCGTCGTGGCTTTAGAGACTTATGACTTACTAGCTTCTGCCCGCGACTTCGTACGCGCATAAATTGTGGTCAACATGGTATTCTTATGTTTAACCATACTACTGACTGAAATTAAAGATTTATTTTTGTGCGTGTAACAGTTCAAATTATCTTCGAATCTAAATAAACACCCTCATAAACTTGGTCGTCAATAATATTATAAAGATGCCCAAAGTATCCTTTTAGAGAGCGCTCCCTATGCGAGCTCCCGACGGACACTCACTATCCTCAGGTGTCTTGCAAGCGAGACCAGAGGCCAAAGCGCCAAGCGGTGAGGCAAGAAACGACAAAGGCCGAGCTTTTCATTGGAATTAAAGAGAGCCTTCATAGAGCGGTCTTAGTGCGAGCCCGAGGTTCTAAAGCCCGATTCCCCACGGATGCTCGTTATCTCCGAGTAACTTGCAACCGAAACCTGAAGACAGAAGTTCTGGAGGTAAAACAGGGAGGCAAGCGGAGCCGAAGGCTGAGTTTTTCGTAGGAATGACAGGCCCTAAGCATGCTTTTAGAGAGCCGTCCCTATGTGAGCTCGGGGGCTGAAGGCCCGTGAGTGAGCCCCCACGGATACTTACTATCCCCAGGTGTCTTCGTATCCGGAGTATCCGGAGACCAAATTCCAGAAGGTGAGCGGCCAGGCAACTTTTCGTAACAATGAAAGATACAAAAGAAGCCTTAAGAAAGCACTTGAGGGCTGAAGGCCACTTATATCGTACTATCCCCAGGTGGCAGCGAGGCCAAAAGCCGAGCTGTACGTTGGAATGAAAGGCTCAGAACATCTGTTTAGAGAGCGCCCTCAATGCGAGCCCCTACGTCACTTATTGTCTTCGGGTGTCTTGCAAGCGAAACCTGAGGCCCAAATTCCCGAAGATAAAAGGGGAGCCAAGCGAAGCCTAAGGCTGACCTTTTCGTAGGAATTAAAGGCCTATACCTATAGCATGCTTTTAGAGACCGCTATCTAAGCGAGCTCGAGGGATGAAAACCCAAAGGCAAGCCCCCACGATTACTTACAGTCTCTATGTGTCTTTTCAAGCTAAACCTGTAGCCAAAGTACCGAAGGTGAGTGGCGAGGCAAGCGAGGCTAAAGGCCGTGCTTTTCGTTGAAGTGAAAGACTCGAAGCATTCCTTCAGAAAGCGCTCTAAATGCGCCCCCATGGACGGACACTCATTATCTCCCGGTGTCTTGCTAGTGAAACCTGAGAGCGAGCCCCCACGTACAGTTACTATCCCCAGGTGTCTTACAAGCGAAAATCCAGCCCAAAGTTCCGAAGGTGAGTGGCGAGGCAAGCAAGGGCTTCTCGTTGGAATGTAAGGCCCAAAGCGACTCTTCTGAGAACGTTCTCAATGCGAGCAATGACCCCTAAGGACACTCATTATCTTCCGGTGTCTTGCTAGCGAAACTTGAGGACCAAAATTCCGAAGGTAAACGGGGAGGCAAGCGAAGAAGAAGCGACGTGAAGGCTGAGGTTTTCGTAGGAATGAAAGGCCCAAAATATGCCTTTAAATGCTCCTTATGCGCTCCCAATAATATTTCAGAAAGTCACGTGAGTATTCTACATAAAAAAAATATACCATATACTCAATTCTCCGCGAAATGCCGTTTTGTCCAAATTGTATTATAGTAGTATTATGTATTATAGTTAATGTTAGTTAATGTAATTAGGTCTCTTATGTCTAACACTTACTATCAGTGGAGGTATCAACCAGTTTCGGTTAAGATGTAGTGTTTAGCCGCCTATTTTAATCCCGGGTTTTTTCACGTTTTATCTATACTTTGCTACAAGTTTGAATGGGGTTCTTTTTACTTTCTAGTCATATATATGCTTGACAATTTTCTAGTCTTTAGCTTATATTCGGCAGTCGGGTAGCCCCGTAGTGGAGACTACCCACAGGCCAGCCAAGACTAGCAGCCGCAGCCCTTCAGGCTGCTGCAAACGAGCCGGTCAAAAAAAAAAGTCTTTAGCTCATAGATTTAAGGAGTTCCCGTACAAAGTTCAACCCCAATTTTTAACCCCTTTGCACCATTATCTTTATAATTTTAATAGTCTATATGTTGTACGGTAATTTTCTCCACGGAATAGAGACAGAATAGTAGGGATTGCATCAAAATCCGTTCAGCCGTTCTCACGTGATGCGCGTACAAATAAACAGACAAACATACGAAAATTCTACATACTTTTGGAACGTGTTCTGTTATCGCTTTTAGGTATCCCCAGATAACTTTTTTTCAAATATCTTCCATGTACAGATTTTCGACCGTCTTCAGCTTTATTATATGTATAGATAGATTGGAAGGGTTGGAATGCACTCGCGAGGATGAAACACGTAATCAGAATATTATAAAACAATTTATTAAAACAACTTATGCCTAGAGAGAAATTTCAAGTTTGTAAAGCTACTTTTAAACTATAAATTTATTACGTTATATGTATACTTAGTTTACGTTATAAATAACGAAGATACGTAGGTACGTAGCCAACTGTATTTCGTTTACTTTAATTGCTTCACTTTAATTTATTCATACATGTTTTTTACTATGTCTGGTGAGCAATAAAGAATATTTGTATTTGTATTTGTATATATATATATGTTTTATAAACCGTTTCTTATTTCAATCAACTATTAAATTTTAAAATCATTTCTAAGCGGTGTCAACGCTAGCGTCGATTGGTCGACACGTGCGGGCAACGAAGCGCGTTCAAGGTCGCTCCATTGTTAAATTTCGTAGGTACGAAAAGCGGTAGGTATAAGCATTTTTATTCAGACCTGAGTATCTGTTCGTAGAACATTTATATAATCTGTGGATGAATACTGCCTTATTATGGGGGATTCAGATAATATTAATTAACGTAGATTTCAGGCGGTTGAAAATGTATCTGATTTTTAAATATTCAACAATTCAGTTTTGGAACACTTAGTAGATTACTTGCTCATAGCTACCTTTATAATAATTCAAACATCCAGGACTTTATTGAACACATTTTATTAAAAAAATACACCATACTTGAGAGACTACACGGAAAATAATAATTAAATATTAATTTAAAATATTCTGTTCTTACTTAGGTTTTATAAAGGAGGAATGCTGTTCAGACGTGTTCTTGAAGGTTCAATAGAAAAGCATATTATTCTATGAGAAAATGGTGAAACAGATATGAGAAAAAATTAAAACAGCAGGAATTTTTACTTCACTAGACATATTATTTTTTATTGATAGAAACGACACGAGACGAAACCGGATAGTGGAATTTGCTTTGTATGATTTCTTAGGCTACTATTGTATATTTAAGTCAGGTGAAGAACAGAACACAGGCAATGAATTGTGTAAGCGACACATCAGCCACAAAAAGTTATATGGAATTCGACCATTATACCGCTTCATTTGTCGGGTCCACGGAAAACCATTTTATTTTTGAGAGTGAGGGTTTAATTTTTAAATCTCAGACAAGTTAATCCAATCACCACTTCAGTCAGTTGGTACATGTCGTCACCGCACTTTTGAACCACGGACCGATGCTAAATTAACCAGCTTTTAAATATCACATTCATTTCAAAATTGTTACCTAATTATTATTGTATAGGATTTGGCTACGCTTCTTTTTTATAAACATCTGCTGTTTTTTTGTGTTCTTAAAATATTTCCATGTGGCCCGATTGCATTTTACCCGACTGCGGCAGAAGGAGGGTTATGTTTTGCGGGTGCCCGCTCTGCAAGTTAAACGGCTTTATGGATTACTATTATTTTAGATTACTTTTCGTCGTGTGTGTGCCTCTGTGGCTTTAATAAATGTTAAACAGAAATCAGGTTTTTTTTTTACTTAACAACACTTGTTACTTACGAAACTTACAACCTACAGAATTATGAAAAACAATGAAAACTATTTCAGCACTTACTATCATAATACAATAAACCTACATAACCGCCAGACAAGTGTAAAGTAAACCTGGGGTTCAATCTAACACATTCGTTACGCATCCCAATTTAATTTTAATCCATTTCAGGCGCCTTTTCTTCCTGTAACGAGCGCGATGAAACGAGCGCGAAATACTTTGAAATTAAACTGGTATGCGATACGTACGTTTCCGATTGACCGGTTGTTGTGTTGAAGACAGTTTATTCGCCGCAAAGTGCGGAAACAACATTTTCCTGCGCGCAAACTGAAGTGCTCGGCTGCTTGTTTTACCTTTTTATTTTATTATCAACGTTCGTGTTAAACGTCTAGCCTGACCGATATTTGCTATACACTTTATTGGACTAAGTATAATGTATGTATAGCAGCCAAAGTAGCCAAATGTTTCAGTACACGTCTTTATTACTGTAAGAATAAGTGTGTGTTACGAAATATTTGGCTACTCTGGCTCCTACTATACTAACTATATGACGCTGACTGTAACAATATTCTATGTTTTTAAACAATTGTTGACAACTTGTTCGAGATTACAATAGGTACAATCCAAACAATTTCCATTCCATTTTACGATACTTCATATATATCATTGGCCACCCTAAACAGACCTGGCGGCGAACGATCATCGCAGAGGCGAAGACCATAGGGAAGACTTGGAGCGAATTGAAGCGCGAAGCTCAAGACCGAACGGGATGGCAGCGCACTGTGGACGCCCTCTGCCCCATCTAGGGGACACAGGAACATAAGTCAAGTAAGTCATATACAGTGTGTAAGTCTAATACGGGCTATAAATTAAATCGGACATAGTATTCATTAGTGTAATCATGAAGTAAACGGTTTTTTTAAGTTGCAGGTCATTACGTCCCCATAATTATTATTTTTTAAATTTCTCAACAGCTATGTACCGTAAACATGGTTGCGGTACCGAAATGTCAAATGTTCATTAGCAACTGTCAACGAGCGTTTAACGTGAGTGTGTCTGCATTACATTGCGGGCTGAATTGTTTTGTGTGGACAAAATTAGTGTTGCAACTTTAAGTAAATGTTATCTAATTACCTTTACTTTGTCCTATACTAACCACTGTTAAGAGATTCGCCCGTATTAGACTTACACACTGTATACTTACTTATAGGTATTGATTTAAATTTTCCGCGACCCCTTTGAGGTAAATAATACACTTATATTATACACTTATAGTATTAATAATACACTACTACAATTTAAAAAATCTGCTCTAATCCTTTCATACACATGATTATTACGTTCATGAAATTGTTTAGTTGATACATGTTTGTTAAGTAGGTAGTGATAAGTATGTAGTTTTTTGAAAATGTAAGTTTTTTAAATATGAACTCGCGGACAAAGAATACAAGTCGGTAAAATACCGTCATATTTCCTAAAATGGTCCAATTTTGTAGAGTTTTTTCTTAAATCTTGTCATGATAAATTGGACGCCATGAAAAGCGTTAACGGAGCGAGATATTGCAAAAATCGGAATTTTTGGATATCGATATTTTTATGATAGGATTCCGAAAATTGCTTATACAGTTGGTAATTATAAAGAATGGTAATTATTAATTATTTAATAACTATTGGGGTTAAAACTTCTAATCACACGGTTCAACTCACGTATTCAATGTCACTCCGGGCGACATGTTTCGAACTCTTCGGGAGTTCTTCTTCAGGATGAGTGTTCTCGCGGCGGTGTCGCTCGTAACACTGCCCGCGCCCGCTCCTCACGTCGAGCGGCGCGTGTCGCACGCGCCGACAGGGCAGGGGAAGGGGGAGCGTCCAGCGCTGGAGCAGTTATGTGAGATTGCGGCAGGAGGTCATCTCCTCCGAGAGACGATACGCACACTGAACTCACTGTGTCCACGGGATTGTCACTACACGCTGTCCACTTCAATTTAGGAATGATAGTTTTCCAAGCTGGCGGTAACATCCAGCCCCCATCACGATTAAAATTTGGGCGGCGCCCAATCTCAATCGCCTCACGAATCTTGCGTGGCACATAACCTTTCTCCCGTACCAGCAATCTCGCCATGTCGAAGCGAATGAAATGAGACGCGCCTGTATCGCACGCATGTTCTGCTACCGCCGAGTTCCTAACATCCATCTTCTTCACGTTGCGTACTATGTGTTCCAGCAATCTCGTGGATACGTTCCGCCCAGTTTCCCCTACGTACGTGTGATTAGAAGTTTTATTTTAACATGTCTCACGAAAGTTGAAATTCAACTATTGGGGCTATATTTATTTTGGGTGACCGCGAATGTAGTTTCGTCATATCCGGCAGACCATCTCCGTCCGTGTGTCCGTCTGTCCGTCCGCCTGTCTGTCTGTCTGTCCGTCCGTCTCTCCGTCTGTCAGTCTGTCTGTCCGTATGACACAGGCATTTTTCTTAAAAACTGTGTGGTGACTAAAATTTAATACGTTTCTTTTTTGTTAGCCGCTACATAGTTTTGTAATCAACCGACCGTTTTGTCGGCGTGATTGATACTCATATACACTCATGTATACTCATGCCGAATAACAGCTTTCTAGTAGTAAGTGTCACTGAGCTAAGCAAACGCAGACGGACGGCCAGTCGAACTTCGCGAAACTATAAGGCTGGGTTCCTTGTTGACTACGAAACCCTCAAAATTGTGCTCATAATTTCTAGCTGAAACCTGTTTCTTATTCCCAAAAATGTTTTTAACTCAGTCAGGTAGTTTGTTGTTTGGAAAGTTCAATGGGTTGTTAATTAGGCAACTTTCAGGCCTCACGATGGGCCCTCGAGTGTAGTGCACTACGGGCAGTGGACTGCCTGCGTGGCCTCATTGTTGGGCGACCCATTATCATCTTCCGTTTGATGAGAAACAGGCTTAAATGAAACTTTAAAAAAATCCCGTTTGTTATAATTATATGTCAACGGTTATCAGATGCATTTGCTCCTTTAAGCAAATAATCGATTTATACACTTAAATATAACATCATATTCATGTTAACTTGTTTTCAACGCCAAAGTTCCCTTAACTAGAGCGAAATTTTCTAAAGTTCCCCTAACTGAATTAATCAGGTATACAGGAAGAGTGACTGCACAGATATTTGACAAGATAAAGCATGCTGAAATATATCTGATAAAACCTGCTAACGGGGTGTCACCCCCGTATAGCAAAGTATGCAGGTAAACCCGCGGGATGAAACATAGCCATTTCCACCCAAAAACACACAGGTAATATATAAGTGTGGTTCCGAAGATCACCCCCTAAATACAAAAACATATACTTACAATGCTAGAACCTCAAATTTTTCGTTTTTTATATTAGTATAGACTCTATCTGCATATTATTCATATTCATATTCATATTCATTTAATCCATTGTTATCATGTTCATCAGCACATAAAGGTCACATTTTAGTCTTGGTAGGTACATGATACCCTGCTAGGGCATACAATATCGGACATCTTATACTACTTAATAACTAAATAAAAATTACAATGAACACTCATGCAGCACTAGGTTTTACCGTTTAACTAAAGTTAATCACAAGAGCAATTGAAAAATGAAAAGGTTGTTTGTACATGTCAACATAGAGTTACTTGATGTCAATTCATTAATAATAAATTCATTATAATTCAGTATATTATATCATGTTAGCTAAAGATTGGTCCTCAAAAAATTCGTCTACGGTATAATAACATGTCTCGATAAGTATCTTCCTTAATTTATTTTTAAATAACTTAATGTCGCTTAGTTGTTTGACAGTTTCGGGGATTTTATTCATTATTCGGACACATCGATAGAAGGGACCATTTTTAACTATGGCAAGCTTGCTAGGCGGTAAGACAATTTGGTTTTTTCGTCTACACTCAGGTTTGAATATTTCCGTTCCGCTAAATAAATATGGGTGGCTCCTGACAAATACTGCGGCCTCCATAATATACATAGAGGGTAGTGTTAATATTTTAAGGTCTTTAAAATGCTGTCGACAACTATTTGGGATACGCGTATTGGTCATAATTCGAACACACTTTTTCTGCATAACAAATAGTTGGTGAGCATCGGTACTCTCACATTACAAAAAACACAGGCAGAATAGCAGAATAAAATACAGCCAACATCCATCCCAAAACTCCATCAATTTATACTGGCGTAAGAACTTTAAAATTGGAGGCAAAATTCCACGTATCCATCCACTCCGTTCCAATAGTCTAATCGACCGTCATAATACTCGTAAACATACAAAATCTTAAAAAGTCACATAAGTACATTAGTTCTGTATATACCTATATTAGTATCAGCTGATGACAACCCTTCGAGAGGCGTAGTACAACCTTTGCCCAAACGAATTGAGCACCCCACTTTTTCCTGTGTAGTAACTTATGATATGAATAAAGTATTATTTTGACAGAAATACTTCTGTGATTATTTTTCGATTTCATAAATACACGAAAACGTAAAATATTATAAGTGTTTGAACATGAGCAAATAAAATAATAGATGTAATTCTTAAATAGACGATTATTTCTGAAAACGATTTTCTATATTATAAATAATAGAAAAGCACCTTTTAAAGTTTAACTTTTCCAATGGGTGCTTTGAATAGTTCAGGCCAAGGCTGTATTTCATATATTTCTGCGCTCTTTTTCGTATCAAATAATTGCAGGTGACTGTACCTCGTATATTTTTGAGCCAGTGTTAATAATCAAGAGACCAGACGTGCCTTCTAGTTTTAAATCTAATTTAAACCAAGTTCTTTAACGAAATAGTGTGCATGCTTCGCATATTTGAGTGGCGTTTAACTTAATAATTTTTTTTTTTATCCCTGAATTTATACCTATATTAATACTTAGGAACGTATTAGTTTTTAAAACTAATTCAGCAGTTACCACTAGAACACGCGATGCCGCGGGCTAAAGTTAAAATACTGTCCGTGGCCATTCGGAAACTCCAATCTTTAAAAAACTTAGAGCCCTACTGGCTCGACTGAAATTCAGTAGTCTCCGTGACAATTAAAATAAATTAAAACAAAATATAAAAAAATGGTGTATGGAAAACTTGCTCATCTGCAGTTATGGGTTACAAGAATTGGGAGTGAAATTAAAAATGGTTAGTTCTCTTACAACTGGTTTATTTGGATCGTAAAGCATACAGCAAATCGGAATACGAAATCACAGGGTTTCAGGTACAAAATCCTTAATAAACCTTAAGTATAATAAATTGCTACAATCGGTAGAGCTGTCTTGTAATTATTGTTCGAGAGTGATTTACAATCCCGTGTGCCTACTGAAATAAATGTTAGTCCCTATGTGTTTATGTCATCATTAAGTAAATACTGAAATCCTAATTCCCTATTAGTAATAAATGCTTAACACCGACCTTCCCACTGAAGTCATACTGCTCTGAACCTTGCAGATGTTGTCAGCGGCTGAGCATTCTTTCTCTCCTCGGTGATTACATCAGAAGGAACCTGGACCCGATGTTGAATCGAAGAAAATTGAGCTCCGTCGAAGCCTCAATTAAATGGTTAAACTAAACCCTTATGAGCAAGCAAATGATGTAGGAAAGGAAATCATTTCTGAACAGAGACTCCCTTCATAATCAGTGTTACGAACTGATCTAAATCATAGCAAATGAATTTCCTAATCATTTTCTTTTCTTTTCAAATTCAATAATAATCTTTTAATTTCATTCCCTTATCGACTAAAAAGAAACAAATTGGTTTCATTAGTATGGATCCATGTGGAACAATAACCAACACCGGATGAAATGTGTAGAAATTCTATCTTACCAGCTAAACGCTTCAAAAAATGTCGAATCCGCCCTTCCACATGTATCCGAGGCTGCATCTTGCTGGAAAGAGCACCATATGGTCAAAAACTCAGGATAACAAAATGCACCTTGCTGGTTATGCAAATTTTGAAGAATAACTACTTACATTTGGCCGATGTTGAAAATACAGTCTATTGCACCATCTCTACTTGCACTGCCACCAGAAAAGGCTCACAAAATCTCCGTTAGTCGGTGCTGAGACCGGATTAAAATGAATATCTTCTCAGTTCTTCTCAGTAAATGGAGGCTTTTCAGTTCTCAACAGCAATCCAGTTAACCTCTCTGCCTTCAAGACCTGATATTGGCATTACCAGCGCAGAAGATATCAACTAACCACTTTTGTATTTTTTAAGGAATAACATTAGATTCTGAATATAGATATTTTGTCATTATTATTGAATTAATTTATTATTCTTCTTTTTATACAATTAACAATTTAAATTTATTGTTTCATTATTTGTTATTCCTTAAAAACTCTACTTTATTTCCCTGAAATTTCAACATCTCTAATCTTGCTGGCAACTCTAAATAATGAGTAACTAATCATATTGGCTATTCTATACTATGAATTAATGTTGTACCTAGAAAATATATCTAAGCAAGGAATCATTTCAGCCAATGTTTTTAACGCCGAAATTGTAGTACACTATCTAAAAGAAGAAGTGTCAATCAAAATTCTGCCATGTTACAATACGTAAACTTACAAAAACGAGCCTCTCTAATTCGTGACTTAATACCGGTAGGTAATATTCATGAATTCCTCAATTCCTTTAGGAATGAATTAATTCTATTATGATGAAATGTCTTCCTTCTGTGCAAACCCAATCAAACTTAGCAAACTCAAAGAGTGAGGATGTGCCAGTAAACGAGTGTTCAATTGAGCAAGATCTCGATTATCCTGAAATTGAAATGGAATGCGGCCGGCGAATTGAAAATGAACCTTCCACGACGATCGACTCATTTTTTCTTTTCCCTCGGCTCCAAGAAATCTGTTACAAATGAGTAATAGAATTCCGTCGAGTTCATTTTTCTACAATCAAATTATACTTTTGTAATGTAGACGGCCCGATCGGTTTAAGAGTCCCTTGGGATGTCCCAACAAACCCATTCGCCTAATTTTATGTAAGTTAATGTCGCAATTTTAATCATGCTGACTAAGTTTGAACAATGGTTTATTTTAAACTCCTTTCTGGGTAAAGTTAATTTATGTCATACAAAACGTAATTTACAAAATACACAGTACGGCACAATGTAGATATGCGTAGGTATAGCTTTTGACTGTCTTAATGTACCTATAAGGCGTCTACATTTGACGTAACATAGTATTTGTGTAAATAAATGTAGGGTTTACTCAGTGCTTTATTATCCAACGCCCTATATCGTTCTCGCGATCTCGAGATCAGACTGTACTGAATAAAGAGTAAACAGGAGACGCTAAATCGCCTCGGGCCACAAAGGTAGTCTATATTCTAATCTGATTTTGAATTTACACAGAGAACGTTGTAATTTTTCGTAATTTACGACTGGCTTAGCCCAGTGGGTGGTGACGTTTACAATATAATACATTTAAATACAAATAAAACCTTTTCTAAATTCTTTGTAATGTATATTATACCAGGGACCCGACCACCCCTTCCCAGAAAAAAGCCGTTGATCGGCTTAGCCGTTCATTGAATAGCCCAAACAATTTGCTTACCTTTCGAAATGGTACCCCGTTTAGCTTGCTTAGCCCTATGAAGAGGTTACCGTCACCGCCGTCACTGGGATTCCGCTACTTTCGTAAGGGTAACCCTATCCAATATCCAATCCAATCAAGTTAAGCGCCTAAAACAAGCGGGTTTAATACGGCTAAGCAGTTACCTAACGACTATCAGATGCATTTATGAAGCGCTTAAAAAAAGCCGTTCCGAAAGGGTTTTTGAAGGGGTTTTTATAAGACTGCTGAATTTACCCCTTCGTTTGATTTTAATACAAGTTTGATTTAAAACTAATGTAATGATTTTGGCCGTTAATTATTATTGTTTACGACCAGTAAAGTAATGATAAATGTATTGTATTTGATTAATATAGAAATACACTGTATACGATTTGATTAATTACTGCAGTCTGACTTCTATATTTTTTTAATATGAAAAAGGAATCTAATCAATTTGAGCAAATACTATTTATTATATGACAGTGTTATCATGTAAAATAATATTGATAACTAACACATGTAAAAAAAGAGTTTTAGTTTGCTACCCAGAAGTAACTGTATAATAACCTAAGTTCGTTGATTAGCCAAATATAAGATACCTATCTGGTATGTAAAAACTAGCCAAGTCAAATCTTGAGCATCAATTTATTCAAATTTATCTGCTGTGTCGATCATTTTTTTTTTTTTTTAGTGATAGGAAGCAAACCAGCAGACGGATCACCTGATGGTAAGCGATTACTGCCGCCCATGGACCTGACCTGCAACACCAGAGGTAGTAGAAAAAAAATGTTCTTAAGAAAACATTACATTTTAGGATTATACACTGAACTTGGCATCCATTTAGATCTAAATTCTTTTGTCAGCGAAGTTGACAACCACACGCATATTCTTGATATTTAACTTGGCTCCCATTTTTTTTGGTTGTGAGATATCATTACTTTTTGGAAAGATTTTATTATTATTCACTATCTTCCGCCCGCGACTTCGTCTGCGTGGACAAGGGATAAAAACTATCCTATATTTTAATCCAGGCTATAAACTATCTTCGAGCAAAATTCATCCAAATCAGTTGAGCCGTTGAAGCGTGATTTTCAAACATCCAAACATCTAAACATCCAAACTTTCGCATTTATAATATTAATATTATATATATATATATATATGTATATAAGTTAGAGGTGCCCCTATAATATTTGAATATTTGACTGTATTTTTCCAGGACCCCATCATCTTTTTCAAATCTTTTGTTTATAAATGATGGCGTTCTGACGCAACATAAACAATAATACCTACTTCAAAATTCCCCGTTTTTTTACTTCTTGACTTGTACACACTGTGTGCCAGCTAAAAATGCCTTCAATATTTCAATAACCGTTTTACCTGTACAAATGAAATTTTGAATTCTCGTTATTCTAAGGGGTTTTAATATATTTACCAAATTTTATGTATCTATGTTTAAAAAAGATTTCGAGTTATTAAGAGTCCGCAGTAAGCTCGATTCTCCATACAAACGTAGTTACGCTCTCATTTTAAAACTACGTGATGGATTGTAACAAAACTTTAGTGCTTTGAGAAACAATAAAATAAATAAACTTACTTAACATGTAAAATTACTTACCAAGTATCAATCTGTAGCGGTGGCACTACAGCATACGCAGGTGCATGTCGGGTACGCTCGGTCACCGACCTTTGGGCGGTGACGAGAGCGATACGTCCGTTCTTTGGGAGCGCCCGGCGCGTAATGAATTGAACAACTTTTTTTTTTTTTTTTTTTTTTTTTTGAACCTGACTGTTGCTATAATAGGACGGACCCAATATAGCGGTCGAACTGCGTGGTTGGAGGGTGGCCTGGGGAAAATCCAGGGGAAGCCTCCGGCACGACCACGCGGGGAAGTTTGTACACTGGAATACTCTAAGAGTTTGCGCTCCAGTGAGATTGGTTGAACGGTATCAACCGAATCTGGGGTGTGAGTGGTATCGAACTACTGGGAGTTTTATCGCTGGTTCGCTAAAACCTAGCCTAGCTGAGAAGAGTCCAGCAAGAAACTCAGCTAGGCCCGACTTGCGTCGGACTGACTCTACCCGGTATGCGGCGGTACCGGGACGAAAGCGGACTGAATTGAACAACGTTTACGCGCGCGGTTATATAGTGGTATTAAAAAAATGGGCTAAATTAACTGGGTCACCCATAAGCTTAAAAAAAATCATTACGTGATTTTTGATGAAGGCAGCAAGTCCTGTAGTTTTATAATAAAATGTTATTTTTCCAAAACATCATCAAACACGTGAATAAAAAAATGTTGTAGTGTCATTTTTTTATAGGAAAAACCAATATTTTAGAACTAGTGCGACTACTATGTACTAAAAGACTACATGTCCTATTTTAAAAGGCAAATATCAATACGTTTTTGAAAGATTAATATGGAAATATTCTACCTAAAAGATAGCTCTGACGCGTATTTTTGGAAAACACTTCGACGAAAACCTGCTTGTTTTAAATAACCGTATATAGAAATAGAATTATAGCTTTGCAATGGTCTAGAATAAGAGTGTATCTATAGAAAACAGAAGTTTACTTTAACAATGTAATCATTGTACGAAAATATGGCCTGTGAGAAAGCCTTACGTTAGCTAAAATACGAACTTTTTGTTTGCGCGCTCTTAAATCGGTATCATTTATCACTGTACTGCATATTGCAATAATGACTGACGACTCAAGTTCAAATTTCAATAAGGTGTAGGCACTCGGTGACGTTTGAAATCGTATGAGAACCGTCTTGATTCATGCGCTCCCTCTTGCTACAAATTTAGTGATTACCAAGCCAAACAAGTTTTAATGGCTAAGAATATGTTCGCATAGGTAAAACTTGCCTTTAGTGCACGTGCGTGCATTTGTGCGTGTGTGTGTGTGTGTGAGTGTGTAGCCATTTAGGTGATTCTAAAGCCGCAGCAACGTCATGATGCCAGATCCGCCCCAACCTGAAATGCAGTATTCCAAGATAGACTTGCACAGTGCGTTGTAGACTAGCTTAAGGACCCATCTGTCAGCAGATTTGTGGAGCAGGCACATAACAAAGATAAGTTACTTACGCGATGTGATCGGGAAGTAATGTGCGGTTTAAAAAAGAGTTTTGGTCGATTTCTACTCCCAGGTATCGTGTAGACTCTGTACGATCAATCGGAGTCCATAAGTCCGAGAGAGTCCATAAGGGAGAGAAGATTGATATCGAGCCAGTGCTTGATATTATTCATGCCAGTTTCAGTGTTTTCCATAGCACCAGAACAGGTCTTACCATAGAAGAAGGCAGCAGTGTCATCTGAAAAATTAGCAGGAAGTATATTGGCCGGTAGTTTTCAGGTCTTTTTTGCCATTTTCGTGTATGGGGATCACGACAGCACTCCAGTCGCTTAAATAAGGCACTAAAATTAAATAAATGCACTATTAGGGGGGTAAGAATAGCTCCTTTGAGCAAGGAGGGCCTTATACCTTCAAAGTCTGGAGCGCTGTCATCCTTCAACTGAGTGATCAGTTTGATCACTTCACGTTCATCAATGGGTTGTAAGAATAGTGTGTGTGGTGTTAGATCAGACAAATTGAGGTTGCGAGACAAAGTGAGCTCAGTCTTATTCATAATCGAGAAAATTGGTAATAATTTACATAATATACTATTCTTTATAAGATCTAACTTTACTAGCCATTTCCGGGATTATATATAATAAAAATATCAATATCCAATAATTACGATTTTTGCTATATCGCTCCATTTTGTGTGGATTTTAACGAATCCGATTTAAACCTGATATCGTTATTTTATTCACTGTTATTTTTGCAGTTTAGGACTTCCGAAGTGATGGGACTACTGTCATCACGTCAGGGTTATGATCACGATCAGAGTCAGGCAGGATAATAGGGTCCTGGAGAAATCGAAGGAAAACATGAAATATTATCATTATGTATGTCTTTCCCGTGATGTCCCGGACCTTTGGGAGGCGTGCGTGGAGCTAGGTACCTACAAAGTACCGACTGAGACAACACGTAGATGCCCTTTTGACAATTTAATGAAATGCAAGGAGTACACCCAGCGGATGCTGTCCTGTCCGTGTCATGGGACGCACACAGAGACAGCACCCGCTAGGGTGTATAGGGACTATTGATGGTTGATGGAATCTAAATAAAACGGGTTATTGGGTTGAAACATCGGACGCCTGCCTAATAAAACTGTTTCAATTTTTATCTCTGGCAGACGGTGACTCGCTAACTGCTAGATGGGCCCCTATTAATAGCGTCATTAAAAAATGGCCTATGGGCAACACCGGTCAGAGAGCTGGGGGGTAGATAGGTGGCACTGGGCTTTAAACATATAGCCAACTCGCCACTTAGGTGTCCACATCTACCCTCGAGCAACAGCTCTTGCGACTCCACTCTGGACGGCCAGTAAAGGCAAGCCAGAGGCGGGGGGCCTGTCGAGCTGTCCAACCATCCACCCGATCGGCTCAGCCTGATCACAGGACATCCCTAGGAGCACTCAGGTACGTAGGGTCGCTACTCCCTAACAGCGCGCCACAAGCTGCCATTTGGAGCCACTTTTGACTCCTTAAGAGGCCGCAGTAAGCTCGGCCTAATTTCACCTTCCCATACAAACGTAGTTACGCTTTCATTTTAAAACTACGCGTTGGATTGTAACGAAACTTTGCATATACAATGACATGAGGTATATCTATGCCTGTAATTAGTTTATATGGTTCCAATTTATAAAACAAAGTAAATACAGCAAAAACTAGTTTTGTATGAAAAATTTAAATTCGCTGTATCTTTTTTATTATGGTATCTGAAGCTACGTAAACTAATTTCAGATATAGATATACCTCATTTCATTGAACATGCAAAGTTTTGTTACAATCCATCACGTAGTTTTAAAATGAGAGCGTAACTACGTTTGTATGGAGAATCGAGCTTACTGCGGACTCTTAATAACTCGAAATCTTTTTTAAACATAGATACATAAAATTTGGTAAATATATTAAAACCCCTTAGAATAACGAGAATTCAAAATTTCATTTGTACAGGTAAAACGGTTATTGAAATATTGAAGGCATTTTTAGCTGGCACACAGTGTGTACAAGTCAAGAAGTAAAAAAACGGGGAATTTTGAAGTAGGTATTATTGTTTATGTTGCGTCAGAACGCCATCATTTATAAACAAAAGATTTGAAAAAGATGATGGGGTCCTGGAAAAATACAGTCAAATATTCAAATATTATAGGGGCACCTCTAACTTATATACATATATATATATATATACACAACATAAACAATAATACCTACTTCAAAATTCCCCGTTTTTTTACTTCTTGACTTGTACACACTGTGTGCCAGCTAAAAATGCCTTCAATATTTCAATAACCGTTTTACCTGTACAAATGAAATTTTGAATTCTCGTTATTCTAAGGGGTTTTAATATATTTACCAAATTTTATGTATCTATGTTTAAAAAAGATTTCGAGTTATTAAGAGTCCGCAGTAAGCTCGATTCTCCATACAAACGTAGTTACGCTCTCATTTTAAAACTACGTGATGGATTGTAACAAAACTTTGCATGTTCAATGAAATGAGGTATATCTATATCTGAAATTAGTTTACGTAGCTTCAGATACCATAATAAAAAAGATACAGCGAATTTAAGTTTTTCATACAAAACTAGTTTTTGCTGTATTTACTTTGTTTTATAAATTGGAACCATATAAACTAATTACAGGCATAGATATACCTCATGTCATTGTATATGCAAAGTTTCGTTACAATCCAACGCGTAGTTTTAAAATGAAAGCGTAACTACGTTTGTATGGGAAGGTGAAATTAGGCCGAGCTTACTGCGGCCTCTTAAGGAGTCAAAAGTGGCTCCAAATGGCAGCTTGTGGCGCGCTGTTAGGGAGTAGCGACCCTACGTACCTGAGTGCTCCTAGGGATGTCCTGTGATCAGGCTGAGCCGATCGGGTGGATGGTTGGACAGCTCGACAGGCCCCCCGCCTCTGGCTTGCCTTTACTGGCCGTCCAGAGTGGAGTCGCAAGAGCTGTTGCTCGAGGGTAGATGTGGACACCTAAGTGGCGAGTTGGCTATATGTTTAAAGCCCAGTGCCACCTATCTACCCCCCAGCTCTCTGACCGGTGTTGCCCATAGGCCATTTTTTAATGACGCTATTAATAGGGGCCCATCTAGCAGTTAGCGAGTCACCGTCTGCCAGAGATAAAAATTGAAACAGTTTTATTAGGCAGGCGTCCGATGTTTCAACCCAATAACCCGTTTTATTTAGATTCCATCAACCATCAATAGTCCCTATACACCCTAGCGGGTGCTGTCTCTGTGTGCGTCCCATGACACGGACAGGACAGCATCCGCTGGGTGTACTCCTTGCATTTCATTAAATTGTCAAAAGGGCATCTACGTGTTGTCTCAGTCGGTACTTTGTAGGTACCTAGCTCCACGCACGCCTCCCAAAGGTCCGGGACATCACGGGAAAGACATACATAATGATAATATTTCATGTTTTCCTTCGATTTCTCCAGGACCCTATTATCCTGCCTGACTCTGATCGTGATCATAACCCTGACGTGATGACAGTAGTCCCATCACTTCGGAAGTCCTAAACTGCAAAAATAACAGTGAATAAAATAACGATATCAGGTTTAAATCGGATTCGTAAAAATCCACACAAAATGGAGCGATATAGCAAAAATCGTAATTATTGGATATTGATATTTTTATTATATATAATCCCGGAAATGGCTAGTAAAGTTAGATCTTATAAAGAATAGTATATTATGTAAATTATTACCAATTTTCTCGATTATGAATAAGACTGAGCTCACTTTGTCTCGCAACCTCAATTTGTCTGATCTAACACCACACACACTATTCTTACAACCCATTGATGAACGTGAAGTGATCAAACTGATCACTCAGTTGAAGGATGACAGCGCTCCAGACTTTGAAGGTATAAGGCCCTCCTTGCTCAAAGGAGCTATTCTTACCCCCCTAATAGTGCATTTATTTAATTTTAGTGCCTTATTTAAGCGACTGGAGTGCTGTCGTGATCCCCATACACGAAAATGGCAAAAAAGACCTGAAAACTACCGGCCAATATACTTCCTGCTAATTTTTCAGATGACACTGCTGCCTTCTTCTATGGTAAGACCTGTTCTGGTGCTATGGAAAACACTGAAACTGGCATGAATAATATCAAGCACTGGCTCGATATCAATCTTCTCTCCCTTATGGACTCTCTCGGACTTATGGACTCCGGTTGATCGTACAGAGTCTACACGATACCTGGGAGTAGAAATCGACCAAAACTCTTTTTTAAACCGCACATTACTTCCCGATCACATCGCGTAAGTAACTTATCTTTGTTATGTGCCTGCTCCACAAATCTGCTGACAGATGGGTCCTTAAGCTAGTCTACAACGCACTGTGCAAGTCTATCTTGGAATACTGCATTTCAGGTTGGGGCGGATCTGGCATCATGACGTTGCTGCGGCTTTAGAATCACCTAAATGGCTACACACTCACACACACACACACACGCACAAATGCACGCACGTGCACTAAAGGCAAGTTTTACCTATGCGAACATATTCTTAGCCATTAAAACTTGTTTGGCTTGGTAATCACTAAATTTGTAGCAAGAGGGAGCGCATGAATCAAGACGGTTCTCATACGATTTCAAACGTCACCGAGTGCCTACACCTTATTGAAATTTGAACTTGAGTCGTCAGTCATTATTGCAATATGCAGTACAGTGATAAATGATACCGATTTAAGAGCGCGCAAACAAAAAGTTCGTATTTTAGCTAACGTAAGGCTTTCTCACAGGCCATATTTTCGTACAATGATTACATTGTTAAAGTAAACTTCTGTTTTCTATAGATACACTCTTATTCTAGACCATTGCAAAGCTATAATTCTATTTCTATATACGGTTATTTAAAACAAGCAGGTTTTCGTCGAAGTGTTTTCCAAAAATACGCGTCAGAGCTATCTTTTAGGTAGAATATTTCCATATTAATCTTTCAAAAACGTATTGATATTTGCCTTTTAAAATAGGACATGTAGTCTTTTAGTACATAGTAGTCGCACTAGTTCTAAAATATTGGTTTTTCCTATAAAAAAATGACACTACAACATTTTTTTATTCACGTGTTTGATGATGTTTTGGAAAAATAACATTTTATTATAAAACTACAGGACTTGCTGCCTTCATCAAAAATCACGTAATGATTTTTTTTAAGCTTATGGGTGACCCAGTTAATTTAGCCCATTTTTTTAATACCACTATATAACCGCGCGCGTAAACGTTGTTCAATTCAGTCCGCTTTCGTCCCGGTACCGCCGCATACCGGGTAGAGTCAGTCCGACGCAAGTCGGGCCTAGCTGAGTTTCTTGCTGGACTCTTCTCAGCTAGGCTAGGTTTTAGCGAACCAGCGATAAAACTCCCAGTAGTTCGATACCACTCACACCCCAGATTCGGTTGATACCGTTCAACCAATCTCACTGGAGCGCAAACTCTTAGAGTATTCCAGTGTACAAACTTCCCCGCGTGGTCGTGCCGGAGGCTTCCCCTGGATTTTCCCCAGGCCACCCTCCAACCACGCAGTTCGACCGCTATATTGGGTCCGTCCTATTATAGCAACAGTCAGGTTCAAAAAAAAAAAAAAAAAAAAAAGTTGTTCAATTCATTACGCGCCGGGCGCTCCCAAAGAACGGACGTATCGCTCTCGTCACCGCCCAAAGGTCGGTGACCGAGCGTACCCGACATGCACCTGCGTATGCTGTAGTGCCACCGCTACAGATTGATACTTGGTAAGTAATTTTACATGTTAAGTAAGTTTATTTATTTTATTGTTTCTCAAAGCACTAAAGTGATATTACTTTTTATAGAAATGGGTAATTAATCAAAATTATTTGGCATGACAAAATTCAATCCTACTACGGTCAGACAAGTTAAAAGGTAATAAGTCACCATGTTACCACATATAATTAATGTTTATACTGCCTTGCCTAGGGGTTATATAATGAAATGACTGTATGAAATATTTTAGAGTTAGTAATCGTTTATAAAATTCATCTTATAGTTAGTTATCGTACACGCCTACCACAAAGCTTTAGACATAGAAAGCTGAAATTTGGCATAACGGTTTCTTTTACGATGTTTACTAGGGGTAACGCTTAATTTATAGGGGATAAAAAGGGGGGGGTTGGAATTTTGAATAAAATAACCTTTTTTATTTTTAAACTTACGATCATATAACTGGGAAAATACTCTTCAAAAGACATAACAGAACATATCATATTTAATTGTTTTAGAAAACTCCACCCCTAAAATGCTGAAAAGGGGGTTAGAAGTTTAAGTGGGAAAACGTTATATTTAAACCTATGGTTATGAAACTTAGAAAATATACTTTTCAAGGGAAATCAAATATTCTTGGTGCCTACTTACTTTTTGTAGTAAAGATGAAATATATTTTCGGTCAGAAAAAAAAAGAGAAAAATCGTCGAATATGGGTGAGGACCAAATTCTTGGCCTAAAGATCGTATTTTAAACTACACGAGTACCTCGGATTTACTAGGACCAATATTTGTAAGGCTTGTGTTTGTAATTTAAATACTATTAGAGTCTGTCGAGTTTCCATACAAAACTATACCGTATGACATAAGTAAATAAGTGCGTCATCAT